>JBAMJV010001408.1:0-107796 GCA_037951105.1 Echinarachnius parma | reverse complement strand
GCCATCAGCCTTGCCAGGGACGTGCTAGACGTCCCCGTCATAACCCGCGAGATGATCTTTAAGAATCGCAGGAAACTGGCTGGGTCCCGAACCCCAAAAATCGGTCCAGAAGGACCTGACCTGCCAGAAGGCAAACTTCCTCCGAGCCTATTATAGATCCTGAACTTCTCGCCGCGCGCCAACGAGAGTTCTGCGCAACATCATCGATTTGGCCTCACCGGGCGTTCAGCTTCACCGGGCGAACGGTTCCTTTCAATGAATCGCGCCATCTTTCAGTCGTGGGATAAATGGAGGAAATGAGTATAATAGTCCAGAAACCTAGACCACACTAATAGGTTTGCATTACAATTTTGAAGAAGAAAAAAATAGAAAAGAAATTGGCAACAATAGTCTTTCTAGACTGATTGCCATTGAATTAAAAATAAGAACAACAAACAACTACTCAGAGCCATGCTCAAATGCCAACAGACAGAAGCCGCATGGCCGTATGTTTGTCATCATCAACACGCCCGCTGGAAAGTCACAAAAACGCATTGCCCCAGAAGATGACCTGAATCTACTTCGTACATCCTAAAAAGAGAAATCTGCCTCTTGTTTCCGTGGTCTTGTTTATTTTGTAAAGATCAATTATGACCTACAGTAATTTTATTCTATCTTTATAATTATGTTAAATTGTAGGCTTTTATTTTGTATGTTGAATGTGTGCATTATGGCCTGCGTGAATGCCGCCCTCTTGTGAATTATACAGGTGAATGACTGAGACACAGAATCTTGTTTGAGAATGCATTTCGTTTAGATTGTAAAATCTTGTTCCCAGGTAATCACTTTAACATAATGATGATTTTTAAATCTCAACATGTACTGCTTCTTTCATTTGAATAAAGATATTGAAATAGCAATATTGTAATACAATGAAATGAACCAATTTGATTGTTATGCTTATAATGGAAGAAACTCTTAGGTGATAATGTGCAAATTGATATGAACCATGATAGTGCACAGTAAAATATTAGTAATTGTAAAAAAAAAAATTTTTTTTAGGAGTTTGAAGATAAATGTCTTAAAGGGATAGTTTCGTTTTGGTAAGACTAAACTTTCGGAACCAGACCTGCACAATAACATTATAAACTAATAGTTACTCCACTATTAGTCCAGTCAATATGGGGTCTTAACCTCGGCAAAATTGCAACATGGGATTTTTCTTCGGAATTCTGTTCAGGAAACTCCCCTGAACAACATTTTAAAAGTCCTAAGAAATCGAAGTTGGGGAAAGTGGTTTAATTTTCATTATAAATAATGAGCTAATTTGCATAATTCTGAATTAAGGTAAGGGGTCATTTTCTATCTAGGTATAGTACACTAGTATTTAAAACAAATATTCTAAGGAATTTTGGGGCAAGGAATCCATTTCTGGTGCTGGGTTTGCAAGTGCCATATGGGCCAAACCCTGAAATCCTGAAGCTAGGGAATATGGTTTAATTTGCATTATAAAGATAATTAGCTAATTTGCATATTTCTGAAATGTTGTCAGGGGTCATCTTCTATCTAGGAAGAGTAAAATATTGATAAAAACTATTATTCTAGGCTAATTTAGGGCATGGAATTCATTAACGGGGCTCATTTGCATGTGCCGTATAAGGCGACGCTCTAAAAACCAAAATGGCTGCCCCTAATTTGCATATTTCTGAATATTATTGGTTTTCAGTGGTTACAAGCAGCTCTAATAAGCAATAATTCCAGATAAATTATTGTTCATTCATGTTCTAAATATGTAGTGAAGATATCTCAGATTAGTTGCCACCTTGGCAACATCTAGCAATGCATATAATTTGCATAATTGGGCTATTTACCTAATTTGCATATTCCCCCAATATTGGGAACCCGGAAAGTAAAAATGACAAGTTTAACACCTTTTCAAGGTTTTGGGGGGAAACAAGTCCATTTTTTATACTTATTTCCATATAGCACCATGGCAACCTTCTTAAATCCAAAATGGCTGCTCCTAAAATTACACATGTAATGATACACGACTTCATTCTTTTGGTTATATTAGAACGATATTACAATTTGTTGGACTCTCAATTATTGGAATTAGCAATAATTAGAATACTTGAATTTCAATGTAGTTAGTTGCTAACAGTAAACAAATTATACTCTAATAAAATAAATGCCGTTAAAGTGGCAAATAGAATTATCTCCTTTAAAATGACAAAGGCGGCCATCTTGGATTTATGTGGGTTGCCAAGGTGATACGTCGAATTAGGTATTATAAGTGGATTTCCTGCCCCCCCCCCCCCCCCCCCCAACAAAAAAAAAAAAAAAAAAAAAAAAAATTGGAAAAGTGGTATTTCTCGTCTTTTTTACCTTCTGGGTTTACACTATCCACGATTTTACCTGATTTCTGGGAATATGCAAATTGTGAAAAAAATTGAATTATGCTAATTTTATGCATTGCTAGAGGTTACCAAGGCAGCTTCTAAGCTGAAGTATCTTTATTACACATCTAGAACATGATTGAAGAAAAAAAACCTGTAATTATTGCTTATTAGAGGCTGTACCCAAATGGCACTTGCAAACCCAGCACCAGAAATAGATTCCTTGCCCCAAAATTCCTTAGAATATTTGTTTCAAATACTAGTGTACTATACCTAGATAGAAAATGACCCCTTACCTTAATTCAGAATTATGCAAATTAGCTCATTATTTATAATGAAAATTAAACCACTTTCCCCAACTTCGATTTCTTAGGACTTTTAGTATGTTGTTCAGGGGAGTTTCGTGAACAAAATTTCGAAGAAAAATCCCATGTTGCAATTTTGCCGAGGTTACCCCCGTATATTTGCTAGATTGACTGGACTATATGCTCAGAAGATATAAAAAATCACAAAAAACCTATTATCAATAAAAAAAAAAAAAGGGTATGTTGAAACACAAGATGGCGCTCTCTAAAAACGCATTGGTTTTTCAAAAGTTTTTCATAAAAAAAGTGTGCATGTGATGTTTTGTTAAAATAATGATCATATAGGGAGATCATCAACAACTATTTAAAAACCTTTTTGACAAATTGTAGGTCATTTAAATTGTAGGTCTTTCAAAGTTGAAACTCAGTTTTTAATTACATCACAGAAAATCAATATTATTGAAGCGCCCTCTAATACCAAAACCGAGCTACCCCTTTAAAGAAAATAATGAAATTCCGTCAGTTCTACATATAAATGCACGAAGTATATTATGTAAATGAGACTGGGTTAAAATTTGTATATAAAGCCGCAATTTTTGAATTGATTATGGTGACGCGTTATGGCATTCGGGCACTAAGGCTTTAGTAGACATGTAACAAAAACTACAGAATAGGGCTGGTGGAATAATTCTTAAATTTAAATTGTCGGAACATAAACAAATTTGTGAAATTCATGATATTTTAAAATGGGAAATGTTACAGAATAGGCAAATTAGGCATAGCTATTCTTTGATGTATAACATATTTCATGAGTTGGCATCCGGATATTTGAAAGAGACTAAAAACTATGCCCTCAGAAGTACTTATTTAGTTTTTACTAAAATCGAAAAACAGAATTGTAAGCCTACATTTTTGTATCGTGGAGGTACCGTGTATAATGGATTATCTATGCACACTCGTCAATCAAGAAGTTTGGCTATATCAAATAAAGAAATACAAAGTTTAGTTTGAAATGTTATGAAAGAGAAATACGTTTAGTTTAGAAAACATTAATACCAATTTATGCTTGTAAAAAATATTATTGTTGTTTTGCTTGTAATATACCATGAAATACTTTGGGAGGGGGTAGCGGGAGAGGGTAACGGGAGGGGGTGGTGAAGTGAGGGGGGACCGATTAAGTGGGATATATTGGTAAATTACTATGATTGATCATTAACATTGTATGGTAATTAATATGAATTATTGCTTTTGGACCCCATGGAAGAACAGGACCATTATTTTGAAAATGGTCCTGAAATGGGCTTTTTTTAACCGTTTTTCTATACTCTACATAATTAACTCCCTGTATTATCATTTGAAACGACTTTTTTATGTAGTGGTGTGTAACTTGTACGTATAGATGATTTTTGGAAATAAAAACAAACAAACGAACGAAATTTCGATGAGTTTTGTTATTTATGGGAATAATTGAATCATAATGTATAACATGTGTATAATGTTGTCGACCAATATCACAACTAGTCCATTCAATGTAGCCGTTCATCACGCATTTTCGTCGATTACAATTCAAATTCGTTGGTCACAGTATTTGTTGCTGAACGCATCAGTGACTAACGAATTTGAATTGTATTGGACGATAATGTGTGATAAATTACTATATTGAATCACCTATTACACAGAAGGCACACGGTAAAATACTGAAGGGATGACAAAAAAGTACACGGTAATATGTTGTTTAGATGTTGTCACCTATCACCTGGGTGACGAGGTACTCAGTAAAGTACCGTCTGAGGGGTTAGGGTTAGGGTTAGGGTTAGGGTTAGGGATAGGATCACTGTACAGATTATCCCACCGTGTCCATCAGATTACAGAAGATGTCATCCCTTCAGTATTTTACCGTGTGCCTTTCTTTTTTTTACGGTGGCTTACTGTGTGCTTTTTGTGAATCGGGTGATTGAATTGACTCTTTGTGAATTAGTCGACACGAGACGAAATTGAAGTTGGCATTGGCATATAATTTATTCGTCTTCTCGGGGCGAACTTGAAGAACAAATGTATAACATTGAATAACAAAAAAATGGGGACAAACCTATATTAATTAATTAAAAATAAACATAGCATTTATAACATTTCTTGAGAAATCGGATTAATAGTTTCCTTGGTGATTTATGTTTCTCTACTGTATGTTGTGTTCCCCATTCATTCCATTATTATCATCCTCGTTCCAGACATTATCATTCATATATTACATTCACCCTGCATGGGGCCATCAACATCTCCCTCTACATCTGTTTGCATACTATTCAGTTCATCAATGTTCAGTTATTTACGTCACCCGTTCCGCTCTACTACTACTACTACTACTACTACTACTACTACTACTACTACTACTACTACTACTACTACTACTACTACTACTACTACTACTACTACTACTACTACTACTACTACTACTACTACTAGTACTACTACTACTACTACTACTACTACTACTACAAATACTACTACTACTACTACTACTAGTAGTAGTACAACTACTACTACTACTAGTACTACTACTACTACTACTACTACTACTACTACTACTACTACTACTACTACTACTACTACTACTACTACTACTACTTCTACTACTACTACTACTACTACTAATACTACTACTAATACTACTACTACTTCTACTACTACAACAACTACTACTACTACTACTACTACTACTACTACTACTACTACTACTACTACTACTACTACTACTACTACTACTACTACTACTACTACTACTACTACTACTACTACTACTACTACTACTACTACTACTACTACTACTACTACTACTACTACTATTACTACTACTTATATTATTACCACTACTACTTATAGTAGAAGTACTCTATCATTACCACTACTACCAACCCCGCCAACACCACCATCATGGGCGAACGGGCACATTTGTACCTGAGGGGCTCAGGTCTTTTGCCAGAGTAGCATATTATTACTACCCAAAATTGGCGCGATTCTGCGCGAATCTTAATGTGTTTTGCCTGACGAATACGATATGATTTTGCCCGACTTTGTTATGCTTATATCCGACTTGACGAGTTACTCAGACGTGTGGAGGTGGGGGGGGGGGGGGGGGGGGGGGGGACAGCCATCCCCCTCCCCCCCCCCCCAACAAAAAAGAAGAAAAACAACTATGATGAGAATATCCCTCTCATACATTGTGACTCGCACGGTTGTGCCTACTTATATAGCAAAGTGCGAAGCTGTCATGCGGCCATTACGTGCCAAACGTTCATCACGCAACATAATTGTAAAGGCTGCTTGCCTCTAATGAACTGGCGGACCCAAAACGTATCCCTGTGTAATAAAGGAGCAGTATTTAGAAGCAAATACTAGTTAAATAAATAAAATCGTTAAACTCGTGCTGGAACTTTTGACTGACCTTTGTAGGCTACGACGATCGTGAATGACCACCATTATATTGTACATGAATTGCGTATGTGTAAAGGCGTTGTACGTGTATGTACGATCACGAAGTGCTGATTGAGCTCGTGACTGATCTACGCAGATACGACCATGGGGAGGTGTCGGGAACTTCTGACGGCGCCATACATTCCCGTATTGATATCGTTGTTCCTGGAGTCGGTGACGTTCGTGGGTGTGATCAAGGTCGTCGGCATCCTCTTCGATGACATGGCGATATCGTTGAACACGACTGTGACGGAGTTCGGGCTGTCGCTCGGAATCTTCACGTTGTTCGTCTACATTCCAGGTAATTTTCAGTAGTTTAACCCAATGCCTGTGAGAACCTGCACCCTGCATGGTGGCTTAGCCAGTTACCAGATGTTCAGGGCCAGATACCCATTTTTAAGCAGAACGACTTTAAAATGTTATTTTCATGAACGGTTATCCCTAAGAATAAGTAATTATAGTTTACCTTAACTGTATTTATCCACAACCTTCATTAACAATGGAATAAACAGGATATGGACCACGTGGACCGGACCTAAGCCTTGTTACTGGCTTAAGAGAGGAGGGAACATTAAAATGCACCAGGCCCCTTCTAGACCATTTTCTTTTCTTGAGGGATGAGATAATGCGATCCGAATAATTATGAAGAAAAAAATACTGTATTTATTAAAAAAAAAAAAAACGAGCGTCCCCCCTCCCCCTGTGAAAAACGATTCTCCAAGCATATTACTGAAACCCATCACTCTCTTTCATCGTGAAATCATCTAACATATCTTGACTTCTAAAAAAAAACTTGTGTTGCGCGTGCGAGGAGGACGTGCCCCGGGCAGTGCCCGTCTTTTTGTTTAAATTTCACCTTTTTTTCGTTAAATGTTCGTTGAAATGAATGCAATAGTTTGTTGATTCATACCCCGTCATGCTATCAGAGCTAATTGTTTATTCTTGGATGTAAGAAAAACTGTAAATTTTCGGCCGCAAAAATTGGATCCTAGCGAGTCATCCTGTGAATTGGAATACAACAGTCCCATGCACTCCATTTGAAGTCAAGTTCGCCTCCCTCCATCTGAGACACTCGACGCATGCGCATTCTGACACATCACTGGCTTCACGCGGGAAGGTCGGCCATTTTGAATTTTTTTTTTTCGATATAATTTTGCAACGATACAATGACCTGACGGACTCTTTTTTCTGCTTATGTGTTTGTTGACCGGTCCACCATGGTATCTTTCACACCTGCTGTGATTCTGCTCATTGTTGTTGCTGCCATTTCCAGCCTTCTCTCCAACACCGGACTTATACAAGGTCAAGGTCAAGGGCAAGATCAAACTCAACACCAATACCATCTTCATAACTCAAGTAAGATCCTTCCATCATCTCTTCAGACACATATAAGAGCTCTGTGCGTACTAAATCCAAATTCTATTAATGGTTATGCTAAAGTGAAACGTTCAAGTTATAAACATGATCTATTGAAAATTGATGAAGCAAAGCTTACATCGTACATCCTCCTTCTAGATTTATCATTATCTAACGATGTTCAAGTAAACCCAGGCCCTGTCAAGTTCCCATGTGGCCTCTGCAAGAAATCTGTAAGATGGAACCAACGCGGTGTGTGCTGTAATTCCTGTGATGTTTGGTACCATGCGATATGCCTGGATATGAACACACCATCATATGAGGCTTTACAAGCATCGCATGTTTGTTGGATATGTTACACATGTGGTATGCTAAATTTTGCATCTTCGTTATTTAATAGTTCTTCTGAAATTGAATGTTCAAACAGCTTCTCGCCTCTTTCTCCTCTGGAAGATGCATCTTCTGTGTTCACGCCATTAGCTATGTCTTCCCCTACAACTGGTGGCGGTGCTAAGTCTAAGCTCCCTCCATCTAACAACAAGGCTAAGCAATATTGTAACCGTAAAATTAGGGCCGTAGTCATTAATTTTCAGGGCCTTAGAAGTAAAATTGAATCGCTGACTGAACTTATTCATTCTGTTAATCCTGACATTATATTTGGAACTGAAACTTGGGCAAATGATTCCATTAGTAATTCTGAACTCTTTCCCTCACACATCGACCTTTACGATATTTGGCGGAAAGATCGCAAAGACAGCCATGGGGGTGTCCTTATTGCTGTAAGGAAAACTCTGTTAGCCATTCCTCTTCCTGACCTCGATGCAGACTGTGAAGTTTTATGGGCCAAGATCAAGTTCTCTGGATGTAGGGATATCTATCTAGGAGCTTTCTATAACCCACATCACAACGACCCTCGCGGCCTTCCTGGTCTTGAGGTTTCGATGAGTAAACTTCCTCCAGATGCATACAAGATTCTCGCTGGCGATTTTAATTTGCCAGACATCAATTGGGAGTCTGACTCAGTCAAGCCTAGCTCTGCTAGAATCTATAAAAGTAGTGAACAGTCATGCAACCTACTTCTTGATATTGCTTGTACTCATAATCTCTAGCAAGTTGTTAACTTTCCAACAAGGCAACAAAATATGTTAGATCTTCTGTTCACCAGTAATCACACGCTGGTGGATTCTGTCAAGCCTATTCCGGGGATTAGTGATCACGACTCCATTATCCAGGTTGACCTAAACGGTTCTGTTAAACACCAGAAAACTCAAGCGCATAAAGTCTACAATTATAAGAAGGCTGACTTTGACAAGATCAGATCTGAGCAGCAGCAGCAGCTACTGTCTTGTTCTGATGTCTATTTTAATAATGATCCTGACACTCTGTCCATTAATCAGAATTGGGAAGCCCTAAAGTCTAAATTACTCTATTTGAAAGAAAAGTATATTCCTATTAAGATGAGTAGCACTAGGTTCAATATACCCTATATTACATGTGAAATTAAGTGCAAGATCAGACAGAAGCATCGCGTGTATAATCGAGCTAGGAAAAGCCAGTCTCAGGAGGATTGGAGTCTTTTCAGGGAACTTAGATCCCAAGTTCAAAAATCTCTTCGATCTTCCAGATGGAAATATCTAAATGAGGTGATTGGCCCTAGCCTGAAAGATAAACCTAAAGCCTTCTATCAATATGTTAAAAGGCTCAGACAAGATTCCACAGGGTTACTTTACCACATAGGATGTCTTAGACCGTCTAGCCAAGAAAAGGCAGATATCTTGGGCTCTCAATTTGAATCTGTCTTTACCGCCGAACCAGCCATCCCCCTGCCTAACATTCTTCCTTCCAAGTACCCATCTATGGCGGATATAATAGTTCAGGGCAACGGTGTTGAAAAAACTCCTCAGGGGATTAGACTCATCTAAATCATCTGGTCCTGACAATATCCCGGCCATTCTTCTGAAAGAGACAGCCTCTGAAGTTAGCCCTATCCTCACACACATTTATAATCAGTCATTAAAGACTGGTGTCCTTCCTGACGACTGGAAGAAGGCCCACATAGCCCCGGTCTTCAAGAAAGGTGATAAGACGAAAGCTGAAAACTATCGTCCTATCTCCCTGACTAGCATAGCTTGTAAAACCCTGGAACATATCGTGGTTTCATCAATTATGAAACATCTTGATACCTATTCCATCCTCTCTCCTTGACAGCATGGATTCAGAAGAAAATATTCTTGTGAGACACAGTTGTTGTTAGCAGCTCATGACCTTGCTGATTCTTATAGGAAAAAGAAGCAAGTCGACATGATTATGCTAGATTTCTCGAAGGCCTTTGATAAGGTTCCGCACAACCGCCTGATCCTTAAACTTAGACATTATGGTATCCAAGACCATAATCTCATATGGATACAGAACTTCCTCTCCAACCGTGAACAGTCTGTAGTCTTGGAGGGTGTCAAATCCAAGGCCTCCCCTGTTATATCAGGTGTTCCCCAGGGTACCGTCTTGGGCCCTACACTCTTCCTTCTCTATATAAATGACTTGCCTGATCAAACTTCATCAACAACCAGTCTATTTGATGATGATTGTTTGCTTTATCGTGAAATCAACAGCAGCGCAGATGCTCGGATTTTGCAGAAAGATCTTGATGTACTTCAGCAGTGGAAAAACACCTGGCTGATGTCATTCAACCCTGGCAAATGTATTGTCATGAGGTTCTGCCCTTCTCGATCTCCAGGGAATTACAATTACTACATCCATAACTCCCTTCTTCAAATCTGTGAGTCTGGAAAATACCTTGGAGTCACCTTATCCAATGATTTCAAATGGTCATCACATATCTCGGCAATCTCTAAAAAAGCCTCCCAACAGCTTGGTTTCATCCGCCGAAGTACAAGGTTCCTCCCACATTTTTTTAGAGAGGCGGCTTACAAGTCTCTTGTGCGTCCTCACTTAGAATATTGTTGCAGTGTTTGGGATCCCCATACAATCTCAGAAATCCAGACACTAGAGAGGATACAAAGACACGCTGCTCGTTATGTCACGGCTGATTATCAAAGAACAAGCAGCGTGTCCGTTATGATCAGCAAGCTAAAATGGCCCAGCCTATCTTCAAGGCGCGCTGTGAGCAGACTCACCATGGTTTATAGAATCATGAATAACCTCGTTGCAATTCCTCCAGATACATTTTTCACTATAAACTCATCTAAAACTAGGAAAAATCACAACATGTGCTTCCAAACATACCGTCCAAGGGGCAATATCGACAAATTTGCATTCGCTCAACGGACTATACCAGAATAGAATAAACTTCCTAGCACAGTGGTTAATGTAGTCTCACTTCATCAATTCAAAGATCTTGTAACAAACCACTATGAATCAATACATTTTGATTAGGCCCACACTCCTCCTTATATCGTGTACACATGTTATGTTCATCTTCGAGATTATAGAAGAAGAAGAAGAAGAAGAAGATTTACGTTATTCAAACAAAAATTGCACGGCTGGTTGATCAGTTACTGTGAAGTGTGGGGGGGGGGGGGGGGGGGTTCAGGGGATATTACTGTTCTGGTCAAACTATATGTAAATAACCAAACTTGCTTCATATAATTATTAATTTATACTTAGAACTCAACCATACCCGAAAGGTATAACAACCGTACAAACGGCTAAGCACTTTAAAATCTTACACTCAAATTGTCAGTACCTCACAACTAAATTTCTTGAAGCGCCCTCTATACCAAAACTGAACTGTCCCTTTATTCAATATCCAATTGTATAATTGTTGGGTACCAACAAATCAACCAACCAACCAACCAACCAACCAACCAACCAACCAACCAACGGTCAGGGTATACCCCCCCCCCCCCCCCCTCCTCACTCGTGGTGCCTGTACAAACATCCCCCACATTTGTCAAAGTTAAATCTTTATAATTATGATAATGCATAATGAAAATAAAAAATAACCATACTTCTAAAGTGATATTTTAAACCCCAATTTCAAAAGTTTCTCCACCATTCTGTCTATTGTATGGTCACTATAGACGAGGTTGACCTTACAACTGTATAATAATTTATGTCAACCTGTTGTGTAAAGGGATCTGTATTAAACTATGATAATGATTACGAACAAAATGACAAAGGGTTGATAGCGTGCATTTCAGTGATCTGATACGTCCACTGAATGCTTAGTGGACATCACATGTTAAATGTGCTATAATCATCAAAAAGCCGATACATAAACAAAAATGCAATAGAAAGTACAAAATATGTTTACTCATTGTCTTGCATGTGTTGAATTTATCCCCAGGATCGTTTTGTAATTGAATCATGAATATCGCCAGAACGAAGAGAAAATTCCCCAAAACTAAAAAAAGTTTCATAATTTATATATGAGTAATGGAAAACAAACTGGTGTGAATAAACATTGGATATATGCAAGCGAGTTTAGTCAATTGGGACAAAGTTAGTACATCCCTTTAAAGAGACCGTTACGTCGCCATACTTTTATTTACACACTTGGACACGAACTCTGCTGAAGCTGATACGAATACGTAAATAGTATTATTTGCTTATTATAAACACTATACGAACAATGCCTTGATACACTGCAAAATATACTTAGATCGGTTGCGCATTGTAATACTAACTCATATTTCATTCAAACTATTGATTTCCGAGATATATTATACTTCTTTTCATCGGAATCACCTTCATTTTAATTGACGATTTGTTTCATTTGACCCAGCTTCAGCTAAGTTTAAATCAGAAACCATGGACGTAAAGTTAGATTACAAATGATCTTTCGCTCATCCATATTCTGCCTTAAACAAAAAGATAATTGTCTTCTTTTTGCAGTCCACTTAACGATGCCGTGAACCAAAATAATAGAGAACACCTAAAATACAAGTGCCATATGTATAAAGACAGGAAACCTGTATAGATCATAATAGGCTTCATAACCGTGTCCAGTCTGCCGGTTAAACCTGTGTATATAGTGACTACCGAAGGGAAACTACAAAATCAGCCACTATAAGCAGGTTGGTTACCAGAAGTTAAGTTTACCCTTCCGGAAAGAACACAGTTTGCCACAGTGTGAACACACTGCGTTTCACAGTGTGGACACAATGTGTAGACTGTGTTTAATTTAAAGTTTTTACAGTATGAACACTAGTCACACTGTGAATACACTGTGCAATCATTACTGAGATACACAGTGTGAGCGCAGGCAATTTCAAACTGTGGCAACATTGCGCTCGCAGTGTGTGTACAGTGTGGTCACAGTACGTTCACGGTGTGTTCTTTCCCGGACATTGCAATGTTTTGCAGGGCATCATTTTTGGTGATTGATTGGTAAACAACGTTTTAATAGCTTAATTACAAAGAGGGCTCCATCCACTTAACATGTTCAAGTTTGAAGAAAAGCCGGTTTCTTTGTCCAACCTTGTACACATGCCTATGAGAATATGAAAATCTATATTTAGATTTTTATTGTGTTATTTGACCTAAAAATAATGCAAAAGTCACCACCTCCATCTTCATCACATCATCTTCATCCTCATTATCACCATCACCACCTCCATCCTCATCACATCATCATTCACCATCATCTTCATCCTCATTATCACCATCACCATCTCGATCATCATTATCTTCATCCTCATGACCTCATCATTACCATACTAATCATCATCACCATTGTCATAATCATCATTCATTAATTCATCATGCTTACATGCAAGTCATAATAACTCAAAGTGGAGAACATGAATGTACTGAACGTAATATAAAAAGGTTTAATTTTGTATGTTTACCTTTTCAATGTTCTACACGAACTTAAGTTTGATTTCCAAGTTAAACAAGTATTTATCAATATCTGTATCCGGTTAGTATTTACTTTGCCTATACATGAAGTAGCTATAATATATGAGTATTTTATGTAAGTAGTGATACAAGTGTGCACCTCGTATACATCCCAACTTGCTTATTACTTATTCAAAATGGCACAATTTATTACAAATTAGTAGCGTACGACGGGACATAAATGCACAATTTCCACAAACATTCGTTGGCCTAGGCCCTACGATCGCGCTTCACGTGCGGTGGGCGATAGTGAAGGACCAAAGAAGCTGGGGACCAGCAAAAAACACGATTCGCGCGCTGTTCAATGTTTCATGTCACCCTGTTGAAGGGTATTTAAGAAAATCACATTTAGCACAATATAACAAATATATACCCTCCCTTGCCATAAGTATTGCAACATGGTGAAATTCGTTACATTTTTGGTAAATTACTTATCTATGTTGTAGTGGTGTTTTGTTCTAAATAATTGAACAGTGGCCGACATTTCGGTATAAATGGAAGGTGCATGTTGTTCACTTTCTCATTCAAGGCCACTGAGTCCCTCATGCACAAACCATGGTTAAGACATCCGGGTGATCTAACGTGCAACGCCGACAAATCGTCGCCCTGAGGGAGGAGGGGGTTTCGGTGGCTCAGATTGCTGAACACTTTCAGGTATGCCGTCAAACGGTGTACAGAGTGTGTAAACGGCATAGGGAAACGGACAACGTTGACTAGCGACCAAGATATGCCAGAGGTAGAAAGACCACACGTCTGGAAGATTGGTACCTTCTGCGTCAGGCTCGTAAGACCCGATTCGAATCTGCAAAAACTTTGGCAGCTCACTGGAGCTACAGAGTTGATCGGCAAATTTCAAAGAGGACGACACAAAGACGTCTATACTTCCACAATCTTCATGCCCGCATTTCCAGGAGGAAGGTTCTCATATCTCGTGTCAATCGCCAGAGACGCATCAGGTGGTCCTCCAGAGTGAGGGATTGGACGGTGTAGGACAATTGGAGTTACTTCCGGTCTTTTCCGACGAGAGTAGGTTTTGCATTTCTTCAAACGACGGAAGAGTAAGAGTCTGGCGTGAACCCGACACCTCATACGACCCAAGGAACCTGATCTACACTCAAAGGAATGCAGTTTCAGTCATGGTTTGGGGGTGTGTCGGCATCTATGGAGTCGGCGATCTTGTTGTCGTGTACGGTAACATGGATAACGCAAAAATATCGGGAGATTCTGGACTCTCACGTGTTTCCATCAATTGGTAACATCTTTGGCGACGCGCAACACCCGTTCATTTTCTAGGATGACAACGCACCGGCGCACAGGGCTGCCCAGATGGACCAATGGTATGATGAAAATGGCGTCAACAGGGTGCAGTGGCCAGAACAATCACCAGATGCTAACCCGATAGAATCTGTGAGATGTCATCAAGAGAGCCCTCACCACGGACGGAGCAACCACCAGGGAGGGTTTGGTCGGCTCTATCTTCAGGGTCTGGGACAGCATCCCCCAAGAAAGACTGCATGGTCTATACGGGACTCTACCAAGGAGGATGCGCGCCATTATCAGAATGCGCGGGTACCCAACAAAATACTAGAACTGCATGAACTTTACATGATAAATGACTCTTGACATGTTACTGAAATGTGCCTGATAATAAGAACTTAAATCATTTACTACAAATTAATCAAAACAGCACTTAGTTTCATGTCATACATTGCCTCCTGTGTAATGCATGTGTCTATGTTGCAATACTTTTGGCACGGGAGGGTACAGATCTATATACACATATTCAAAAAATATATCACAACATTGACATACAATATAAGAAAACTAAAATGTAACGTAAAACAAACAGGAAGTAAGTTAATTGCAAAAATAATTTTGCGAAAATAACCCCTCATACGGTAAAATATGTACTTTTACACTTACATTGGGCAATTTTTTAGAGCGAGCGATGGTTGCTGTAAACAAAATACTGCACGCAAACCTATATACCGCGGCAATAGCAGAGAATTCATCCCCTTGTCATACAAGGTCGACCTAAGCGGCGAGATCGGGGAGAATTTGGGCCTGGTTTGGAGGGTGAATTTTTCTCATTTTCAATTTCGATAAAAAAATATTTTTAAAAATTCAAAAAATCTGAATTTCTCGAGGCTTGTAAAGTACAAGATAACCTTCACAATCATATCGAATTCGACTCAATTTATAATCAATGAAGAAATTATTTAAACATATTGGGGTGGCAACTGCCACCCCTGCCACCCTGTTCTGCCGCCCTTGAAACCAACCAACCAACAAACAAACCAACCAACCAACCAACCAATTAACCAACCAACCAACCAACCAACAAACCAACAAATCAATAAATCAATCAATCAATCAATCAATCAATCAATCAATCAATCAATCAATCAATCAATCAATCAATCAATCAATCAATCAAACAAACAAACAATCAACAAGTCAAAATATACAACACAAATATACATCATAAGTCAAGTGAAATTCAAATTTGTAATCAAACAAAGATCATGTTGAAAGCCATTCTTGTCATTTATGAATGAATAATTTAATAATATAGGCTATAGGCAAAGTAGGTACGAAAAGAGATTATAAAAACACCAATACGAATACCGTAGAACACCATCGTCAAGCACCCCCCAAGTACCTATACGCATCTTGCTTTTAAAGACGTTTCCATGAGATTCACCTCCATTATTATCCTCATGAATATTCCTCACCATTATTTGCATTCTTGATTAAAGTTTCCCGTTTGGACAGAGAGCGGGCGCTCTTTAAAAGCAAGATGCGTATTGGTGCTTGGGGGTGCTTGACGATGGTGTTCTACGGTATGGCAAATACATAAATAAACAACCATCAGGGTAACAGGGTTCATCATTCATGAAACCCCACAGTAAAGCTTCAATTCTAAGTATATAGTATAGTTTAGATAACTGGAGTAAATACTGAATGGAACAAGAACACAAAATAGGTGGCACGATCAGATGGGCCCCTGGCTCCAAGCCTCGGGGTCCCGGGTTCGAAACCATCGATGTCTCGACATTATTTCATGTCCTTCATCAAGCCATTCCATTAACGTTGCTTCTCCCTACCCAAGAGAACTAATGGGTACCTTGGTCGGGTGCACATTAGCCTGATGCGCCAATACAGTTGTCGCGGCTAGTATTCTCCAAGGGGAGTTGATAAAGGGCACAAAACGGTGTGGAGTTGAAATATGCCCAGGTGACCAGGGGTAATATACTATTATAAAATCGGTAGAAGAATCCCTGCATTCTGATTGGTCAATTAGAATGTACAAGTTTTTCACTGATGCATGGCTCACTTAAGTTTGATTTTCACATTTGTTTGAGCCCATTTTATAATGTTTACAAATGCTGCACACAGTGCACAGGCATATTTTGTGGATCAATAAAAATTGTCTGCAAAAAAATTTGAAAATCAAATTCTCTGCCAAAAAAATTTGATTTTAGCCATGCGTCGGTAAATTTAGCCATGCGTCGGTACTTTTGCAGGCACGCTTCGGTAAATGTAGCCATTTAGCCATTACTGGGAAAAGGTCTGATTTTCACATTTTGTTGCGCCTATTTTATAAAACAAATGCTGCACAGGCATATTTCGTGGATCGGTAAGAATTGTATGCACATTTTAAACTTTGGAAATAGTCTAAAACCCACTCGCTGCGCTCTTGGGTTTAAACCATTCCAAAGTTAAACTCGTGCATCCAATTCTTACCGATCCACTCATGCCTGTGCATCATTTGTATAATAAGTATGCGTCTCGATTGGCTGCTGACATGCGCGTACGAGTTATACAAATATAACTATTATTGTTATTATTATCATTTATGGTTAACGTATTAGGTTATAGATTCTTGTCCATGTAGAACGCTAACCGTATAGGTGATCACGTCTAGTTTGTGCTGCTTATTATACAAACTTTGTATTACATATTATATTTTATTATTTAACTGTATTCATGGAGGTATCAACCTGTCTATAGGGGCTACCTCCCGAGAGTGGCCATCCGTTCTCTCTCCCTTCGGAGGTCACAATTCTATATACAGGGTGTCTCAAAAAGAATGGTACGTTCAGGAAAAAAATATTAAAATATGATATGATAATTTTAAACATTATTTGGTACCATATTACAGAAGAAGAGTTGTGCTTTCAAATGCTCTTTGTATGACGTATTACCATTCAGCGAATCTCAAAACATGTCTGATTGAATACGAAAATACAAAAAAAAAAAATTTGCCGATTTGCGTATTTGCACTGAAAATGGCGTTGGACATTTTGTGAACACATTTGATCTTCTCATTAAGAATTATGATAAACGATGTAATAATGGCTAGAGTAAAATCATATTTGTCACTGCTGACGCTGGAATGGGTAACGGTGGTGAAATATAGTACAATTTCCCTAAAAAGCAAATTTTCTGGATAGAGTTCTTCCAAATTGACCTTGATTCAGGGTTTTCATCGCCTCATATTGCTAACACTTTTGACAGTTCCGAATGGTTTCGCAAAACGAAAGGCGTTTGCCTTGTTACTGTTTTCCTGTAACTCATTGTAGACATTTCTCAGGCTTTGCGTTCGAATATTGAGACCATAAAGAGAGTTTCCTCAAAGGAAATTGTAAAGTGTAGTGAAAAGCTCGCATTGTAATAATACACATTAATGCTCAAACACTACTTCAGTAGACGAATCTTTGAAGATTTTGTAAAGCCTCTGTTGAACCAACAAAAGGCGTGAAATCTATTGAAATGTAATTCAGACATTGGTAACAATAATTTACGCACTATATATAGCAAATTGAATAATGACTTAATACATGCTACATTTTAGCTCCAAAAATGTATTACATATTGGTAAGTTATCTAATGCACAGCACGTAAATTTACACAAAGTGGATTTCGAAATTTGTACAAACAAATGACCATATCCTCACGACTTATAAACGCAATTAAGCTGAGAAAAAACATCAGAAAGCCTGATTATTCTTCTTTAATATGACACCAAATATGTATGTTTTTTAATTACCTTCATACCGTAACAAAATATTTTCCAACTGTACCATTCTTTTTGAGAGACCAACCCATCACCATAAAGTCCTCTATTTACGCTCTCTTCTATGAATAGCTTTCGCCAGCTGATACCATTTTACATTCATATGATATAAACTTAAAGGAGACTAACAAAATGGTATTTATGCAGTGTAAATACTAATACCAAAATTCGTAATCAATATCTAAATCATATTTCACCAACCCACAATTCAAATCATTTACTGGCAAGATAATTATATTATACTCTTTCATAAATTGACTCCCCTCTTATTTGAATTCTAATCATTAATAGGTAATAATATACTCTTTTGAATCGCGTGCATTATTATTCAAAGCCTTTGTTTGCAAGACATCATATACTTTAAGGATTTGACTAACCCATATTTTTCTGAGTTTATAATAATGTACACGTTGAGATTTAAATTTATTCTATTTGCCCCACCTACGTACAAATACAAAATCTTTGTTTTCAAGTTATATTTTACATAACATTTTAAAAATCTATATTCATTTGCTTCAAATATAGCCAGTGGGATGCGTTGGATGCGGTCGCATATTTATGGTAATTTATGCAAATAAGGTCATAAAAATCATATTTTTACCCATATATTATAATACTCTTGATAATTATACTCTGGTTTTCACTACATATATTCTTTAGAGCATTTGAATAATAATAAGACAAAAACATTTGGAAGAGCCAGGTTCTTCCTTATGTTTTCTATTGTTTTTATAATTTCTTATGTATTTTTTTTTTTTTTACTTATGTATTGTTTTTGTTGTTTATTTTATTTCTAACTATAATTCAACTATTTTGAACCCCAAAACAAACATATAAAATGTAAACAAGACCAAATAACCAATGATATACCTCCTTTTACGAAAACTGATATTTCCATATGTTTTGTACCCAAATCACGAAATTGTGCGATTTTCGGGCGGACATGCATAGACAAAAGGTCACGTGATTTCGTAACGGTAGGTCCGATTTTCAAAATGTTTGTTTTAATATATGCGCAAGGCCCAAAGGAAAAAAGTCCACAAGCAGCGGCGCGTCATCTTACCGCGTTTTGGAGCAATACAAACAATGGCGGAGGGGGGGGGGGGGATTATGGCCCCCGGCCTTATTAGGGTTAACTTAAAATCTTCACAAAACACCCAGTGGACATATCAGATAACAACAATATACATTGTATCAACCACTCATCGCTCTTTGCACATGTCAACAAAGTTACTAGATCCCTTTAAGTATCAAATTTAAATGCATACACATCCCTCGTTAATTGGACCAAAGATCGGGACACACATTTACCAGTCCAGCGTCAGAGGGGTGTGCAGCATATGTTTTCTCATAATAACTGGAATCAATTTTGTTTACGTTCGTATTCTAACACTCATAAGTGTAAGTGTATAAGTATAATCTCGAATATTAACCCAAGACCAAACAAGATACTGGTATGGCCCCCTTAGTACAAACTCACAAATATTAGCCTAACTTTCAAACCCAGAAGTATAAGCCCACAATCATATGACCCTATAATATAATCTAGCAAATATGTATACGTATAAACCCATAAATATAAGCACCAACCCAAACTCAAAATTATTGATGATTTATTACAATGCAAGGGTCATGTGTGGGGTGGGACAGGTGAACAGGACTCCCGCTTCAAACACCTGACACCACCCCATGTATCTATAGTATGATATACCATTGCGTGTAATTATATATAATTGTTTATAGGTTTTCCCGCTCAATTTCGCGATTGTGACAATCAAATTGATATAAGGAGCAAACGAGTTCGCGCGATTTGCGATCGCCGTGTCAAAGCAGCATTCGAAATTCGTAAAAGATGGCTGCCCCTAATTTGCATATTGATGAATATTATTGTTTTTCAGTGGCTACATCTTCTAATAAGCGATAATTACAGATTGTTTTCCCTCAAACATGTGTAAAATGTATGATAAAGATAATTTATCTTGATTACCACCTCGGCATCTTCTAGCAATGCATAAAATGAGCATAATTAGATTTTTTACCTAATTTGCATATTCCCAGAAATCAGATAAAATCATGGATATTGTGAACCAAGAAGATTAAAAAGACAAAAAATATCACTTTTCCAAGGTTTCAGGGGTCAACAAATCCATTCATGATAGTTAATTTGATGTATCACCTTGGCAACCCACATAAATCCAAGATGGCCGCCTTTGTCATTTTAAAGGAAATAATGCTATTTGCCACTTTAATGGCATTTATTTTATAAAAGTATGATTTTTTTACTGTAAGCAACCAACTACATTGTGATTCAAGTATTCTTGTTGCTTATTCCAATAATTAAAATTTCAAACATTAAAATATCGATCTAATATAACCAAAAGAATGAAGTCGTGTATCATAACATGTGCAATTTGGGGAGCAGCCATCTTGGATTTGAGATGGTTGCCATGGTGATACAGGGAAATAAGTATCAACAATGGATCTGTTGCCCCCCCCAAAACCTTGGAAAAGTGGTATTACTTGTCATTTTTACTTTCCGGGTTCCCAATATACTCGATTTGGGGGAATATGCAAATTAGGTAAAATACCTAATTATGCAAATCATATGCATTGCTAGAGGTTGCCATGATGGCAACTAATCATTGATATCTTAAATACATACTTAGAACATAACTGACAAATAATAATCTGGAATTATTGCTTATTAGAGCCTGTAGACACTGAAAATCAATAATATTCATAAATATGCAAATTAGGGGCAGCCATCTTGGATGTCAGGGTGTTGCCCATATGGCACTTACAAACGAGCACCGGAAATGGAATCCTTGCCCCAAAATACCCTAGAATACTTGTTTTTATCAATATTTTACTATTCCTAGCTAGAAAATGACCCCTGACCTTATTTCACAAATATGCAAATTAACTTTAAAATGCTTATACAAAAAAAATGCCCAATGTTGCCAAGGTGGCAACAAAGCTAAATTTCTTTTTAACCCTTCTAGAATATGAATCAATAAAAAAACATTGGACTAAAGAACATCTCAAGGTCTAATACACAAAATACAGGATCGTCTACGAACTCGTTTGCACTTATTCTGAATTTGAAAGACCGATACCAACGATAACGCGGCAATGCGTGAATTTGAATGACCCTTAATGAATTCGATTGAAAAAAATGTCAAATTGAGCGGGAAAACCTATATTATAATTGGCCTAGCCTTATAAAATTGTAAAATTACAATTGGCCTAGCATACCGTAAAAGTTTGACCAGAGGCGCTACTTTCTCACAGTATTAGCAGATATTATCAACAGCCCCAGCCCCGTCCACAAGGATCTAGTATAATGAATATGTATCTAGCCCTTTGTCAACGATCTTCGAGCAGGTCTTAATGAATATTCATGATAGCATAATCATGTAAAATTGAGAAGAGGTAAACGTTACTTAGGGTAAAAAAAACCACCAAGCAAGCAGAAGTAGCTCTTGGGTCGGTGGTTGGTGCAAATCATTCTAGGCATGACGGCATGTAAAGCCGTACGTCGCATTGGATTAATTATGTTTTTATTCTTTGATTTCATAGGAAATTTTGTTTTAACAAATGCCACCGTTTTGTGCATAGGAATAGGAAGGAAAATCATTTACTTTTTGTCAGATATACACAATTATGACATTCAGGTGAAATCATGGCATTCCCTGTCCCACCCCACCACACCCCACCCACACACACACACACACACACACACACACAAACACACTAGTTAAGAGTCGTGTAGGCGGGGGGGGGGGGGGGCATGGGCGTCGATCTGTCATTGATACCCATTCATCAGGGGGGATGATCTATTCATCCATCCCCCTGATGAATGGGTATTACGTAAGTATCGACGCCCATGGGAGGGGGGGGGGGGGGGTGCATGTCCGTCGCCAAAAATGTTCGAGGCCGAGGCCGAGACCGAGACCACTTATTCAGTTGTTTCCCCAAGGCCGCCAAATAGTGGTAAAGGGGGAAGGGGCAACTTGTAACTTGTAACGTGTTTTTAAAATAATGTTTGTTATGAATTTTCGACACCCTTGGGCCTTGGTCCATTGAACGATGTCTCTCAAGCTACCCATCATCCTTCCCCTTCGACCCCTCCAAAATATTTCACTGAACATCACGACCAGTAAATCAATGAGGATTACGTATTGTATTAGCATTACTTTAAGAAAATACGCGCCTTAAAGACAAATCCCCTAAATGCTGGTAGATGACAATTAAAAACAATTCAATCAAATTAAACATGTTAAATAGCAATGTAGCTATCGAGTATGTATGTACAACATGCATTCTGCCTCATAGCCATTGGTTCCTGATATGTTTGAATAAGGGAATGTGTTTTACATTAACATGTTATAGTATTTTCACAAATCATTCCATAGAAAATATTCCATGTACAAATATTTATTACAAAATCGCTCTATATTTAAGCATTATGTTCATCTAATAAGGTAATTTTTCTTTAACTAGTTTTCTCTTTCCAGTTGAATTTCTATTCATCACGATCACCTGTTTGGTTTCCATGTGATTCTTTTGTTATCATATTTTACGACGCACACTGAAGCTGTTACTAGGCAGATAAACCTCGTACAAGCAGTCGATCTGTTTGAATATTACGTAACTATGCGTTATAGCGCTCTGTGCATGATAGTCCATTTTGTAATGGCATATTATGCCGTTGATTTACAGTCGATTAAGTGATCGAGGTTATCCCAGATGTCGTCATATTTTGAAGCACTTGGGCAAGAAAATATAGTAGCTATCTATCTTGTCTATCGGAGGAGAAATGTTGTCCCTTTATCAATCTGAGTGGACTTTGGGGCCAACAATTGATTTATATTGGGATTACAGATACTTGCTAACTTTATTCTGGTATTAATGTGTGTGAGGTGTGTGCGCTATGTGCGTACTGTATTTGAATGAATGCAAACAAAACCAATCATGAAAACATTGTTTTTAAATGCAGGTTACAAAAGAAACAAATGAATTGAAACAATTTAAAACAAAATAAATAAAAGAATATAATGAACAAAAAATGACGAGAAAAAAAGTGAAATGAAAGGAGAATGACACAAAACAGGGAAACAGAACCAACAACTAATACTATAAAAAAAACGCAGGACTTCATTTGGGTGGATTTGATCCGCGTACTTTGAGATCTAAAAACAGACCAATACCATCTACCGTTGAACCACGTTCTGAAGCGGAATTTAAAGCATATTCTTTCAGCCCTTTCACACATCTTCGACATGTTTCATTCATGCTTATGTATAATTATTCAGAACAGGTGTACGATCTATTGCATTATTTGAGGCGCTAGGAGGAACATTATTGTTCGAACTGTATTATTCTGTCCAAGCAATCGTTATCCTCATTGTGCTCTCCGCATTATCTGTTTTGAAAAGGAACTCATGATGCACCACCAACAAGACTATTCACACTATTTCAAATGAATAGCAACAACATATATATTTGCATAATCTCTTGAGTTTATAGAGATAGAAACATATTGCATAACATAGCAGTTTCCAAGTTACAACGTGCAGCACTAGCAGCATAAAATCAAAGAATGCATGACACGGCATCTCAAGTTCGAATCTGACAAACCATGCATAATGAACATAATCGTAGTCATAGCGTGCGTGTGCTGTGTGCATGTATACTATAACGGGTGTGTTTGTGTCCGTGTGTGTGTGTGGGGGGGGGGGGGGGAGGGGGGCGGGGCTGGGTTGCTCAACATTGCTTCCTATTCATAAGTTGTTATTAATTCTTGGTCGGAAAAGAGTAAAATAAAATTTGTGCTTGATAAAGAGTTGGCTGAAACAGGGTGATGAATCAATTTTAAAATGACCCTACCCCCTCCATCCACTAATATATAAAGCTTAATACTATTACTAGCAGAATGTCAGGACTTCACTCACCTGAATGTAATAATTGTGTATTTAAGTTAACACAGAAATGATAATTTTCATTCCCATTCCTATGCACAAAACGCTGGCATCTGTTAAAACAAAATTTCCTATGAAATAAAAAATAAAAAATAAATCACTTATCCAGTGCGTCTTGAACCTACGGCTCTTCATACCGTGATGCAATTTTACCTTATAGTCAGGTTCACTATGTCGAAATTTTAGCTTTCGTAAACTTTTTTTGGGGATTTGTAAACCTATACATTTTTCGAATCTGTATAGTATAAGAAGTCAGAAAACCAATGTTTACAATTTGCCGGAAGCCTTTATGGCGGCCATCTTGGATTTTCAAAATGGCCGCCATAACAATAGGTGTTTCTCATTATCACAGCTTCCAGGTGGCCTAGAGTAATGATTTGAACGACTAAACATATGTTTTCATGGATGGGGAAGACAATGGTACAATGTTAATTAAGATCAACACAACCACAAAGCGGCCATCTTGGATTTTCAAAATGGCCGCCTTGAAAATCAGTGTTTTTCAATATTTCAGGATTCAAGTGGCTTAGAGTCATGATTTTAACGGCTAAACATATGTTTTCACGGATGGGGAAGACAGTGGTACAATGTAAAATAAGATAAACATAACCACAAAGCGGCCATCTTGGATTTACAAAATGGCCGCCTTGAAAATCAGTGTTATTCAATATTTCAGTATTCAAGTGGCTTAGAGTCATGATTTTAATGGCTAAACATACATTTTCAGGGATGAGGAAACTGGTGGTACATTGTAAAATAAGTTAAACATAACCACAAAGCGGCCATTTTGAATTTTCAAAATGGCCGCTTTGAAAATCTCTGTTTCTCAATATCTCAACATCCAATAGACTTACAGCCAATTCATACTTACGTCTAGCACTGGCTCAGCACTGGATAAATCCACTGCTAGACGCAGATATGAATGGAATGTCTAGCATCAGTCTGTGCTCAGTCTGGCATAACTTTGATCCACTGTTGATCCACTGTTGATGCTAGATACTCGTCTAGCACAAGGTTGCGCATGCGCATTACGGTATTACGCGTTCAGAATTTGCAAGTCATCGTTACGTCACAATAGAAGTGTACTAGTGCGCATGCCCAGTCATGTCTTAGACATTTCCAATCCACTGTTTGTATTCATACTTGCGCGTCAGTTATCCACTGTTGATGCCAAGTATGAATGGTCGGCTTTTTCGTCTAGCACTGGCTCGGCAGTGGATTTATCCAGTGCTGAGCCAGTGCTAGACGTAAGTATGAATTGCCTGTTAGAGTCATTATTTCCACGGCTAAACATACATTTTCGCACATGAGGAAGCAGTGGTATAAAATAAAACAAGCTTGCATAACAATATAGCAGTTTATCTTGTTCACCATATTATAATATTTGTTAATAATGGCTCGGCACTTTTATGTGTAGCAAGTCATAACTTTATTATGTCTAGGCCGCTTCTTGGACAAATTTATAGCAAAATCTTTGCATGTCATAATCATCATCATGATCATTACTATCACTGGTCGGCAACATGTCATTCCGAGAGTCCTCGTCATTCTAGCACTGAGTTCATGCTGAACTATGCATGGTAAATTATTGGTCCTACAAGAGCATCAATGTTGAACTCTGCACTGGCATCTCACCATCTCGATGATGGCTTTGAAGGTTGGGAGGACCTGCTGAGCAAGGCTTTCTTGACCTCATAATGTGGCCCGGATCTGGACTCAGTGAATGTGCTGCTTGGAACAACTCAGGGATGCAATATCGATGCCCTTTAGTGCGTATGCAGTACAGACGACTATAGAAAGTGATTACAGCCGATCTTCATTGATTTCAGCGGCATATAAAAGCAACTACAGTGCATTGATGACTTCTCCACCTGTTGAGGTAGACTTGCAGCTTGGTTGCCTTGCCTATGCAAGAGAACCGTCATGTATTGCCTGCCCCTGTGATTGCGTGATAGGCTAGAATAGCATTTGCATTTCTGGACCTAGAGCTGCCTATATTGGCTGTACTTGGACTACTCCGGAAGGCATCGACATGGACGGGTTTCTCAGCAAAGGAATAGTGCCATGACCAGCACCAGAACATCAGTGTATGGAATGAAAACCACCAATTCTGCATCAGGCAGGCTTAACTTTGATGCCTGTATTGTGGATAATCAGTGTTTCCGCCTCTTCGTGATCATTGTCCTCGATTTGCATCTCGCTGTATTGCTCCTAATATGCCCTGTGGCAGATGCAATATCCAGCTTTGACGAGCCCTGGTCATGTTGGTTGTTAAAAAGTTAAGAGTTAAAGACCTTCCCTTGCCAATGTTGGCATATAAGGCGGTGCCTATCTCCGATTCATTAGCCCTATGCCACACGTCTACAAAATGTAGCGAAAGCTACAGAAGGGGCCGGCCAGTCCTCTGGTAAATTGTGTGATTAAAATTCCCTTTTCCATTATATAGATGCCGAGCGCCTGGCTAGAAGGCAGAAGGTACCATTTTGGTATGACCCGGTCTGGGATCGAACCCGGGACCTCCCGTGCATGAGGCGGACATTCCAACCGCTGATCCACCATGCTCGGTCATGTTGGTTGTACTCCAGTGTTTTTGCTGTCAGATACGCAGTCGGATCAGTCTTCGTTTTGTCGTGGGAAAAGAAACGGGTCATCTGGTCATAATTGGAATGTGATATGTTGGTGTCATCTCTGATATATGATATTGGATCGGAAAATCTCCTTGTCCTTGATTCTCCCTTGTGGTATTCTTCAGGGAATCAGGCTTGTTTGTTTCATACACCAGAACGATCTTATCAGAGACATTAGTCGGGTAGTGACAGTCAAATACCTCAATGAATGCTTCAATACCATACTGTGTGATTATATCATTCTGGTGTTGGAGACATACAAAGCTGATTTCCAGAAGAATACCACAAGGGAGAAACAGAGTCAAGGGAAGGATCTGATCCATTATCAGACCAGAGATGACACCAACATCAATCACATCCCAATTAGCCGGTTCATTTCCCCTTTCAGAACGAAGGCTGACCTGACTGAGTATCTTGCAGCAAAAACACTGGAGTACAACCAAGGCTCGTCAACGCTGATTATCGCATCTGCCACAGGACGAACTAGGAGCAACAGCGAGCTGAAAAGCGAAGACAACAATCATGAAGAGGCGGATACACTGCTCATACACAATGCCGCGCTGATTTAAAATAGTAACCCACCTGATGCAGAGTCGGTCATAACACACTTTTACCTTCTGCTGAGAAACGGCGTCCGGAGTGGTCTCAGTGCAGCCAATATAGACAGCTCTAGGTTCAGAAAGAGCAAAGGCTTTACCAGCCTTCCATGCTTTCAAGGGGGAAGACAACACGGGACGGTTCTATCACATAGGCAAGGCAACCTGCCTGCTGCAAGTCTACCTCAAAGCAGGCGGATATGTCAGCATTGCATCTCAAGCAGCACATCCAACGAGTCCAGATCCATGCCACATTATGGGGCCAGGCAGGTATTGCTCTGCACCAGTTCCGGGATCCGCTGCAATGACACAGCAGGTTCGCACTTCTTCGCGCTTGTCGCATTATTTTGCACTTGTTCGCGCTAGTAGGACCCAAGCAGACTGTTCCAACATATTGATGCTCGTGTAGGTCCAATAATTTATCATGCATAGACCTCTGACAGTGTAGCACTCAGTGCAAGAATGACGAGGACTGTAGGAATAATATATTGTCGACCAGTGACAGTGATGAGGATGACGAAATGCAAACACTCTGCATAAATATGTCAATAAGCTATCTAGACATGCTAGAGGTGTAACGTGCTACACATTGAAGTTCTGAACCATTAAGATCATCTGTTATAATGAAACTAACATTATAATCTATATCATGTTAAGCTTACTTTACTTTAAACCACTGGCTTCCTCATCTGGAAAATGTATGTTTACCAATTAAAATCATGACTCTAAGCCACTTGGATGCTGAAATAGTGAGATAAAACGTATTTTCAAGGTGGACATTTTGAAAATCCAAGATGGCCACTTTTGGGTAATGTTTAGATGAATTTACTTTGTACCATGCACTGGTTTCCTCATCCATGAAAATGTATGTTTAGCCATTAAAATCATGACTTTAAGTCACTTGCATGCCGAAATAGTGAAACAAAACGCATTTTCGTGGCCATTTAGAAAATCCAAGATGGCCGCTTTGTGGTTGTGTGTAGCTTACGGTATTTTAATTCATACCACTGGCTTCCAAATCCCTGAAAATGTATGTTTAGCCATTAAAATCATGACTCTATGCCACTTAGATGCTGAGATATTGAAAAACACTGATTTTCAAGTTGGCCATTTTGAGAATCCAAGATGGCCGCTTTGTGGAACCTTATGTTTGACTAATTTTACATTGTACCACTGGCCTCCTAGGCCCTGAATATGTATGTTTAGCCGTTAAAATCATGACTCTAGGCCACATGAATGCTGAAATATTGAAAAACACTGATTTTCAAGGCGGCCATTTTGAAAATCCAAGATGGCCGCTTTGTGGTTATGTTTATCTTATTTTACATTGTACCACTGTCTTCCCCATCCCTGAAAACATATGTTTAGCCATTAAAATCATTACTCTAGGCCACCTGGAATCTGAGATAATGAGAAACACCTATTGTTATGGCGGCCATTTTGAAAATCCAAGATGGCCGCCATAAATGCTTCCGGCAAATTGTAAACATTGGTTTTCTGACTTATTATACTATACAGATTCCAAAAATGTATAGGTTTACAAATCCCCCCAAAAAGTTTACAACTTTACATAGTGAACCTGACTATTATCCTGATTTGCACCAACCACCAACCCAAGAGCTACTTCTGCTTGCTTGATTGGATTTCAACCCTTAGTAACGTTCATCTTTTCTAACTTTGCGTGATAATGCTATCATGAATATTCATTTAGACCGGCTCGTTGACAAAAGGCTAGATACATACTGGATCGTTTTGGATGTTTGCTGGCGCTATTGATACTCCTCTAAACCAGTAGCGCCTATAGTCAAACTTTTACGGTATCTTATATGTATCTTATATAATTACAACCAAACACATATTCTATTATTACCCTACCAGTGGCCATATTCATAAAAGCCCGATAGCCTATCTGTCAGCTAGGCCTTATCTCCTTGCCAAAATGCCAGTTTGGACGATAACTAGCGGGGAACTCACACAACTCGCTTGGGTGATCATCTTTGTTTTCACAAACCAGTGCACAACACACACGTGCATAGATATGTCTTTAGTCATGTGTGTAGATTTTGCACGCTGTCTATGCCCTTACCATATCGACCAATCAACGAGCGTCTAAGCCCTGTAATACAATAGCCATTTAAAATCTTCGTAGCGGGTTGCTAAATCGTAATTCAAGAAGCACTGCTAACCATACCGATAACAGGCTAACAACTCGGATGATCTAATTTATTCATCGTGGCTGTCATGGTAACATTCCATCTGTTGCAAGTTTGTTCGACATCGCATAAAAGCGCAGTTTACTCGAACGTGTGAATGAACGAATTGTTCCTTATTGTTCCAATCATAAAAGCGTCTTATGTGTTCTACAACGTGATGCAGTAAGGGGGGGGGGGGGGGGGGGTATTAGAACATAATTGTCTTATCTGGGGTAAACGGGGGGGGGGGGGGGCGGTAACTTGTGTCCAAAACAAAAAGCTTGCTATAATTCCTAAATGTAAGGGTGTTACTGTAGATATGAGCGTGAGTAGGAATGATGTTTTTTTTTCGGGGCGGGGGGGGGGGGGGGGGGGCGGTGGGGGGGGGGGGGGGATCACGCGTAAGCACATGTTTTCATAGCCACCCCAATGAAGTAAAACCAAATACATCTCCCTCCTCATTACGATCAAGCTCCGCCACGCTTATTATGATAGCATGACAAGGGAAACTATTCAATTGCAGTGAAAACAGAAACGAAATTGCATTAAATATTCATCAAAACAGAATTGAAATCACATAAAATCAATCCGAACTGCAAAAGTAAGCTAATATGTCACAAAAAGGACAAATAAAGGCAAATTACTCTCCAGATAAGAACATGTAATTTAAGCTGATAAAAGATGTTATTGCTGAAGTACAAGGATACTAGGGCAAACACGGAAAAGTATGTTACTTGGGGAACTATTTTGAACTAACATCACGCTATCATAAAAAAATCTCTAATATCCCTTATTCGAATATTCCCCTTGCCATGTTCACGATCACGCCACACGCATATACACACAAAAACCGGGCAGATTGTTACTTGCTAGCAATTTAGAGGTACATCAGAGTACCTCTAAATTTTTGGTCCAGTGTCGCTAAAATTTGTCCTATCTGGCTTTGGTGAATAAGAAAAAATTAGCTGGGTGTTAGGTCGTCATTCAACTTCACGCCTTTGTTGTAAGTCCAACAAAGCTATATTCAGAACGTCCCGCATACATAGATTTCAATGCATTTAGTCGGCACCGCAGATCTATTGTTGTAATTGTTCGCATTTCGACTAACAATGTCGTGGAATACCAAATGCTTGTGGAATTTAGACAGATGGGTTGTCATGCTAGGCCAGGCCTTGACTACGATAGCGAATTTAGCCTATCGGCCTTTTGTGAATACCAGTTAAGCCTAGCGGACATCGAAATCGTAATTTGATCAACCAACTAGCTTATCGGGGTTTTATGAATATGGCCACAGGTCTTTTTAATAACCACAAACACCACTACGCATTTTATACGGATCGCGTTCCTTTTAAAAATGCCAGACGTATCATGTCTGTTAATATACAATGACTGCGTGCCTTTTGTCAATGCCAGACGTATCATGTACCTCACACCAAGTAGGGTTCAAGGAGGTTCAAACACAAGTAGGGCAGACCCTATTGTTCGAAATATGATGCCGCCACCGAGTTATGCGTACATTTGAAAGACACACAATTGTAATTTCTAGAGTAATATTTGTGTAAATCGACTAATTTCTTGCCACATCATAGTGATTTAAAGGCGGCATCACAGATCATGATAAAAGCAGCGGGAGTCTTCAATACTCCTTTTGTTCCGGTATTGATACTAACGGTGTTTGCATAAATGAACTGGCGATAGATCTCCTCGTGTTTGGAACTCCTTGGGCAGACGTGCATACATCTGGCCGTATACTAAATATTTTTTATTTAATGTATATACTCTTACTTTCTTATGTGTGCATTATAATTGTAATGCTAAGATTTATATTCTTATTTCATTTATTTATTCCTCTGACTCTACTTATGTCTAAATATATATATGTAATTATAATGAAAAATATTAAAGTTGTACATTTATTAATGAAAGATATTTTTAAATTATGCAACTTTAAAGGGGACCACCAGGCAAAGGACAACACATTATTATATGTTTTGGTACCGTTTTGTGATATCAAATAGATACTCAACATTTTGCAAAGGGTAAAAATGCTATTTCCTGGTTCCATACGGGCCAAGCATTTGCGAGTGCACCAATGCTTTCACGCGTACGTCAATAGATTCCCGGATGATTCATTCGCTCTGCACAGTGCGCTCTGGCTCTGCACGCATATAGTCTACGCATTTCAGACCGCATGAACGCATGGTTGAGAATGGTGATGCGTTTTCCAATTATATATTTTGTTCTGAAAACATATTTTTGTGAACTTGTTGAAGGAATGGAATACTAAAGATGGTACCTTTCTATAATAAGAATATTATTTTGGGGTGGAGGTACCCTTTAAAGGGTACCACCACCCCAAAATAATATTCTTATTAAAGAAAGGTAACATCTTTAGTATTCCATTCCATCAACAAGTTCACACAAATATGTTTCCAGAGAAAAAAATATATAATTGGAAACGCATCACCATTCTAAAGCATGCGTTCATGAGGTCTGAATTACGCAGACTGCTATGTGTGCGGTGAATTGCAATGCGTGCAGAGCGAACGAATCGCCCGGGAATCTATTGTTTACAAACGTGCGCGTGAATAGCTGCATTGGCGCACTCGCAAATGGTTGGCCCATATGGAACCAGTAAATAGCAGTGGTTCCGTAAGTGGTGGAAATTAATTGCTTTGTTTATGAATTACACAACCCTTTGCAAAATGTTGGGTATCTATTTGATATCACAAAACGGTACCAAAACATATAATAATGTGTTGTTCTTTGCCTGGTGGTCCCCTTTAATTACTTAATAAAATATATCAAGAACACAGGAAAATATGATGCTTTATAATGTTCACCAGAGGCGGGAGTCCCGGTGTACTCTTTGCTAAAAAGTATTGTATTATATTGCGGTTGTTTATTGTACTTTTTTTTTCTTTCAAACTCATTATATAGGAAAATTACACAGCAGATAAAGATTGAAAGACTCTGGCTCCAATTTGAACTAAACAATCTACCATGCAGGTATGCGGAAACTAGCCGTGACAATGCGGATCATCGGCATTGTGGCACGCATGGTTCACGACAAGGTTCCGCATAGTTCGCGCATCGGCTGCGCATACTTTCCGCACAGTTTCCAAATGATTTCCGCAGGGTTTACGCATAGTCTACGCACTCGAAATACTTGATCAAGAAACGAAGGCATAACTATTTTTTGCCAAGTATAAATGAAAAGAAGATTTAACGGATAGCACAGTTCTGATTTTTAGGGCGCTTTATGAAATAATTTCTTTGTATTAAAGGTAATTGCAACTTATGTGTTATATTTGGACAAAAAAACACATTTTAATAACCAAAAAAACTTGTTTGACCAAAACCAGTTAAGAAACAGCGGAAATATTCATAAATATATGTGATTAATTCGAATAAATGTTTAGGCCCAACTTGTATTTAAAACGTTATACAATATTTATAAATCGTACGCATATTTGGAAATAAACCAAAGTGGCTTTTGATTTTATTTATTTGTGATTATCGCTTTTCTTAATGATTTATTAAACCAAACATCACATTTATCTATTGAATAAAATCAGCACTGTAATTGGGACGTGTGTGTGTTTTTCTTCCATGGACATATCATTGAATTACAAATTTTAGTTTTTAATGATAACCCTTTTAAACAGATAAACGGTTATGGGACTATTGTCCCCGAACCATAACCCCTCCCCCCCCCCCCCCCCGCCCCCTCCAAGACAATAACTCCGAACACAATTGTCACCTCAGACAATAACCCCCATATCAGTCACCCCCTCCTCCTCCTCCTTCTTCTTCTTCTTTTTCTTTTTGTTTGTATTTGTCTTTTTCTTTTCCTTTTCCTTTTTTATTTGTTTCCTCTTCTTCTTCTTCTTCTTCTTCTTCTTCTTCTTCTTCTTCTTCTTTTTCTCCTTCTTCTTCGTCTTCTTCTTCTTCTTCTTCTTCTTCTGCTTATTCTTCTTCTGCTTCTTCTTATTTGATTATGATTGATTGATATGATTGATTATGAGCCGAAGGTCGACATTCATAAACAACAAGTTAACTCCATCGACGTCTATGCCTTGCGGTATAATTATGTTTATGACTGTATTGCGTAGGTAGTATAATCATATCAATGGGCGCCTTTCAAAATGCACGTGTGTACATACACAACACACAATACACAATACAGTATTGTTATCTATTTTGTCCCGTGCGGTTAAGGATGGAAAAAAATAATGTATTGTGTATGTACACTCGTGCATTTCGACTGGAGCCAACAAATATAATTTGAATACTCACGTAAACATCATAAACATGTACCGCAAGGCGTGGGCGTCGATAGTGTTAACTTGTCGTGTTTTTTTTTCGGGCGATCGAGGGTTCGTGATTCAAAATTAAAAGGCATAAAATATGGACAAATTTTCTTGCTGAAGAAAAAACGCGATTGACACATTCTGGTACCCCTCGATTGGAAAGCAGAGCTCTACTGATCTTGCCACATCACGTCTTGTTCTTCTTCTTGTTCCTCTTCTCCTTGTTGTTGTTGTTGTTGTTGTTGTTGTTGTCGTTCTTCCTCTTCTTCTTCTTCTTCTTCTTCTTCTTCTTCTTCTTCTTCTTCTTCTTCTTCTTCTTCTTCTTCTTCTTCTTCTTCTTCTTCTTCTTCTTCTTCTTCTTCTTCTTCTTCTTCTTCTTCTTCTTCTTCTTCTTCTACTTCATCTTCTTCTTCTCCCCCTTCGATTGCTGAACTGTGACCGAACAACGGTGAACCAGTTGAAAAAAGGTATCGTGATACAATGACCAAAACGACGAATGCGGAAAATGGCGTAAACATAACGGGACAATGAGTGAAGAGTGCCGAAGTGTGGCGGAAACATGACGTGACGATGCGGGCCAAAAATCCTTCCGCATGGTTTTGGCACAGTCCCGAAACCATGGGGATCCAAAATGCGGAGAAGTGTCACAGGGGCATTAACTCTCTTGTCCTATAATATCGTACATGAACAATGAACAATATCAGTACCCCCCCCCCCCCCCCCCCCGCCCCCTCCAAGACAATAACTCCGAAGACAATGGTCACGTCAGACAATAACCCCCATATCAGTCACCCCCTCCTCCTCCTCCTTCTTTTTCTTTTTCTTTTTTCTTCTTCTTCTTCTTCTTCTTCTTCTTCTTCTTCTTCTTCTTCTTCTTCTTCTTCTTCTTCTTCTTCTTCTTCTTTTTCTTTTTTCTTCTTCTTCTTCTTCTTCTTCTTCTTCTTCTTCTTCTTCTTCTTCTTCTTCTTCTTCTTCTTCTTCTTCTTCTTCTTCTTCTTCTTCTTCTTCTTCTTCTTCTTCTTCTTCTTCTTCTTCTTCTTCTTCTTCTTCTTCTTCTTCTTCTTCTCTTTTTTTTTCTTTTTCTTTTTCTTTTTCTTTTTCTTTTTCTTTTTCTTTTTCTTTTTCTTTTTCTTTTTCTTTTTCTTCTTCTTCTCCTTCTTCTTCTTCTTCTTCTTCTTCTTCTTCTTCTTCTTCTTCTTCTTCTTCTTCTTCTTCTTCTTCTTCTTCTTCTTCTTCTTCTTCTTTTTGGGTAAGACGTTGTTTTGAAGATCTCAGATATTTTAACATACAAATTTCAAAGTACTATCTATAACACTAATGAACAATAAATACGAATGTAATACGAGATTTGGGGGAACAATAACATATTAATAAGTATTAATATATTGAAGTTAAGTTCATTTTGATAATATAGATCTGTCTTTTACACAGTTAATCAATGTTTATGTAGATAATCAGCATTTAATTTCTCTTTCATCAGCAATATATAATTTGTATAGTTTGTATATGTGAGTTTGCTGATTTGTTTAGAGGTTGTTCAATTCGCTTTCTCTGAAGATTCTGCGCTTCAAGGTGACGTTTGCATAACATTAATGTGTATTTGGCTGTATCGCTCTTTTTGCTAGGTGAGGTTAATAGGTTTCAATTCAGTGTAAAATGTTTTTGGGAATTACTGCTCATGCATAATTCTGAGCTCATTAACAAATAATGGTCTTAATGATGATTATGATGTTTTACGCAAGTTTAATTAGTTATGGTTAAGTTAGAAGTGAAGGGGCACCGTTGACTATCATTCATGTTTAATCAAAATGTGCAGTCTTTTATTTCATATGATAATCGTATAGTCGCTCAAGGGTAACCATACAAGGGGTAACAGTTAATGGAACCTTGCATTTTGTTAACCATTACATTTTTGTATGAGAAATGTCATACATACTACAACCACACTCGTAGCGTTAATTTTGTTCAGAAGCCCAGACCAGTTTCAAGCTTTTGTTTTGATATTGGCAGCAAAACGGGGTGCGAGATACTTGATCGGTTGTGAAATGTTGCACTGTCTTTGGTTGACTCCAAGTCAGAGATTTATCTGGTGGTAGAGACACTCCAACATGGTGTTTGGCTCGTTAGCGCAAATAAGGGTTGCTAGGATTGCTGGGGTGAAAACACTGCGGGAGATTGGCGGCTGCTCTGGCAGCAAAGTTCCAATACCAAGTTGGGATTGAAATGTACAATGTACAGTGTATAATTGTACACATTGCAATGCGCTTTTCATAGTGTTAATTGTATTATTATTTGCGCGTTGTCATAGCATTGTGTGGTGGATTCCTCAACATAAGTTTTTAACATCAGTTTTGTTGACCTTTATATATATCGACGAAGACTTCAAAAAGTATATAAATATATCTAGCCTACCTATACTTTTGTAACATGATTGTGTTCCCTGATTAATTTGACAGTGCCATTCGTTCTAGTTGCCTACCGTAACCGGAAGTGTCCAGACCGAGTGCCTCTGCTTCTCGGGGCGGTCATGTCCTCCATGGGACTCATCCTGGCCTCGTTTGCAACCAGCACCTGGCACGTGACCCTGTGTCTCGTCATGACAGGTAGGCTCCTATGTAATTGGAAGCGAAGTGTATTGCAAGCCAGCAACTAGCTTGTGGCTAGCTTGCGACCAGTTAGCGGCAAGTTTAATAGGCGATCTCTGCTGAAAGTACGCGCTTGTAATCGGCTGCACGCCCATAATGCCAGCAGAGATCACTTATCAAAGCCAAAAAACAGTATCAGGAAAGTTACCGAAAACATCATTATTGGCCAAACTTATTAATCAATATTGTTGAATAAGTATTTAACCAAAGAAAAGGCGTGGATGGTAAATTCCGCACCATAGTATCGTTAAATGCACAAATAGCGGAGGAAATCCGATGCAAGCCAGTAAAATTTGGCATAAATTAACCCCCGTTTGCACCTGGCCGCGCGCTGCAAGCGCTGGGCTGGAGCTATTGACAAGCCCGAACACCAAGAACTAGCATAATATGTCGCACGTAGCGTTTACCTGGTACCGCACGTGGTCAAATTGAACTTTGTGAACGATCGTTTTATTTTGGAACCTATTAATGCACTATTAGTCAATTTAAAAGCAGATTGTGTCCTAATCTTTACATTAACATCTAAGTTATGATATATTCTTTCACGTGGTAGGTGATGATAGCATATATGAATTTGTTGTTATGTTCGGGGCGTTTCCCAGTTATTTAGCTGTAAAGGTTCCCTGAAATGGAAATGCGTGTTCTATTTTGCGTATCTGTATTAGTATACACATCAAATATTTGCAAACGATTTTAATTCAATATGTTTTTAAAATTCGTTACAATATTAGCAAATGATTTTCTTCAGTTTGCTATGCCCCACCTTTAACCCTATAAAGCCCAAGCTATTTTGGTGTTCCCAGGCCCAAAGGGGGGGGGGGGGGGGGGGGGGGAGGGGGTTATTGGGGGCTTATATTATGGCCCCTCTCTAATTTCTAAGTTATTGGATTAACCGCTTTCATATTTGGCACACATGTCGAGCAGGTCATGTTCAATAAAATGCAATCATAAAAAAAGATTCTGGTCACCATAATATGGTAATACGGTGATCCTTTAATTAAATAATTTCCATGCTCTTATTTTTGCATTTTTGTGATGCTTATTATTGTAATTTTTCAAAAGATATACATGTACTGTATTAATGTACACTTTGTTAGATTCAATATTTAATTAGTATTTCATATTTAAAAGTAAGTAACGAATTAGTAAATTGGTTCTTTGTTATTGTTATATTAAAATTAAAAGTAAATGAGAATATGCATATTATAATAATCACATTTTTAATGTTAGTGCCTTCCTTGCCAAATGCATTCATAAATATGTATCATTTTGTTGTATTTTGATGTTAAATTATATTTTTATTGTGTTGTAGTTTATTTATTCATGTATGTTATATGTTCATGTACGCAAGGCATTTTAGTCTTCGGACTACAGTCTTGTTAATTTTGTTCAATAAATACCGATATATCTATCTATCTATCATATGATGTAAAACATAGAAAATGCTCTGAATCATGAAATTACTGCGCTGATTTTGCCAGATAGACTGATTTACGTAGGCAAATTGATTTTGTTTGTAGTGCATACTAATGCAGGATAACATCTTCTAGAACAGATCATCATGCTCACTCTCCAATGTATCCATGGCCTAGCTCCTCTATATCTCACTGAACTTATTACAATTAGCCAGCCGTCCCGGTACTCACTCCGCTCCTCACAAGGCACTCTGCTGAACCATCCAACTGCCAAGATGCTTCCCACACTAGGGGATAAAGCCTTCGCTTCCGCAGCACCCAAACTTTGGAACAAACTACCTCTGACCCTCCGCAACCAAGATTCATTCAATTTGTTTAAAGAACAATTGAAAACTCGCCTCTTTCAATAACTTTAACTGGAACAGCGCTTTTGAACATTCAATATGAAAAAAGCGCTATATAAATGCATTATTTGTATTATTATTAACATAGATCATGACATTTCTGAGGTATCTGATGGCCAGGGGTCTAAGGGGCCATTATGTCCGCAAAGTAATTGAGGAGGTGACCTTGAGATGAGATGGCAAACACATTACAGTACATGATAGCTTAATGCGTATGCAATTTCTTCAATTTTTCCCCGTTACCATGATCCAAGGTGAGGCTTGTGATTTCGAAATGTTAGTAGACATCATGATAAACCCCATTGGCATATTAAAATCCAAGAAATATCATAAAAGTACATCATCAAAATATAATTTGTTCTAATTCTTATTATTTTCGTTGTTTTGCGCCATTTTGTCTTTGAAAACATAGAATAACAGAAGAAATATAAAGACATTTATTTCAGTTAATGGAAACATGTTAATAATAATTAAAATGAAATTTGGCTGGAAAAAAACACAAACTTCAGTTGTCGAAAAAATAAAATTGTAAAAAAATAAATGAAAAACATGCTCTTCAGTTTATGGTTACCATGACAATGGAAAAAGGCCAATCCATTCCAATTACATACCAACATGCTCGCAATAAGATTTTAGGAAAAGTCATCAAACTTGGTGAAAATCAAACAAGAACTGCGGAAGTGGTAATGGAAAGTATGGTATTATTTTGGCTTGAATGGTCGTAAATCGTAATCTGTTTATTGTATTTCTTTATATCTCCATTCAGTGAGATTTAATTATTCAAGCCATTGCATACTTACTGCTTGATTAGCAAAGCCTGTACATTTTCTTCTCTATCGTGGTTGATATCATGTCAAGATATCGACGTATACAATTATGAACAACATTTTATTTTCTTCTTTCGAATACAGCGATCGGAGTGTGCATTAATGAATCGTACCTGGTAATGACTTTGATGCAAGAACACAATTTCAACGTCCTCTACTATATGGCAACTTCCGGTTGTGCAGTAGGCATGGTTCTCCCACCACTGGTAGCGGAAGTGCTTCGTACTGCGTATGGATGGAGAGGGGCGCTGTTGATACTAGGTGCGCTACTGACTAACATTGTTCCATGCATCCTGTGTATAAGACCAAGGAACAGTAATGGGGATCCCACAGACGATGGAAGCACTACAACTCGAAGGAACACAGGTGGGACGGATACAACCAAAGGCCCTGAGATAAGAGGTGCGGAATCGATTCCTACGATGTCCAGGAGATGCTACCTCACATTCGTAGATAAGATACATGACATACTTGGTGATTTCCGTAACACACCGTTTCACAACGATCCCTGGGGAAATGTAAGCTACATCACCTTAATTTGTTTTGGTTGTGTATACAATGGCTGGCATGCTTTCCTAGTCCCACACGCCCTGGGGCGAGGGATCTCCCCGTACTACGTACTCATCATCACGACTTTCGCTGCTCTCGGAAACTTGATCGGCCGTGTAGCAGCCGGCATACTCACTAACAGCTTAGTCTCCCCCGCCAGCCTTTTCCTTATGATGTGCCCCGTCGATTCCCTGCTCCTCTTAGGATACGCATACGTTACTAATGAGATCGCTATGGCCGCGATGGCATGTGTTCCGGCGGTGACTATAGCTGGGAGGGTGAAGCTTCCACTACTCGTCGCGAAAGGGCGAACGTCAGCGGACAAATACCACTTTGTCTATGGGGCATGTCAGATAGCCATGGGCACAGGCGTACTTCTAGGAGGATGTATATTAGGTAAGAACTTAAAGGGAGTGCCCGCCTTTTGCAAGCAAAGTTTCGGAAGTTGCGAGGTTATTGTCATATGAAAGAACATGTGATTGAAAAGCTTGCCAGAACAAATTAGGGCTTAAAATCTACTTTTCGTGGAGTTATTTTATTTATTGTAAGACCTCAAAATAATAAAAGCGACGGACCGTCTTCGCCATCGCCGGTGCATTTCGGCGAGCCCTCCGTGGCTGTGCGTGATCAGCGCACAGATTTTGATCGAACAATAGCGTAAGCAAATACTATGAAACAAAATAACTAAGACTCGTAAAACTTACTATGTTACTGTTCATTATCCATTTTCGAGACCTTTTTGTGGCATACCTTTACACAAAATGTCGTCTATAAATACCTTTACAAGAATAACTGTAATATTGTTATAATATTACGCGAAATCAGTTAAACGCATTTATTGGTCGATATATATTTCGATGAAGGAATGATTTCTACACATTCGTTATTTATTCGTATAGTCTAAATTACAGGGTTGTTCGACAGGAAATTTGATGTGGGAGTTACATTCATCCTAACTGTTCAGACGATTTGTAAATGGCCGACACTCCTCTTAATGGGACCACGTCGTTCTAAAGGATGGCGCTTTTCGTAGATCGTTCACGTGCCGTATCATAATTTGACATTAGACTCTTTTCGCAAATACTACGGAAGGGATGAGTACGGAGGAAGCAGTCAGCTGTGACCATATCCGTACTCTGGCTACGTCGCGAACTATTTGCAGTTTCGCAGTAAAGAATACGGGGAATGTGACCGTGCTCGAGAGAACAAGCTCGCTGATTGGCTGATCCATTGAAGTATGGGCTGACCGGGCAGCTCCGTACTCGCTCTACACCCGACGCTAATTCAGTCGACTACCGTTGTAGATTTCGACGGTACGCGGAAATGTTCGCACTGGGTGTGACCACCCGCTGAGATTAGCCTTCTAGAATCCCTCCGTAGGACTTGCGTAAAGCCTCTATTTAAATTCAATCTTAAACATCTATAACAATATATAACAAAATCAAACCCCATTTCATTCGTCTGTTACCATGACCAAAGGGACAACAAATGTGCAAAAGCTCCAAGTGATGTTTTATGGATCATTGTAAGACTAATTCAAAACGTAAAAACTTTGGTTGCACAGTATTAAAGGTGCACCTGTAAAGTGTCAGATATTGCCCAAAATGATATTTGAGATTTTAAACCTATACCAAAATAATTGTAAGATATGTCTGAATGATACGTGAAAGTTTCATTGAAAAGGAAAACTGCTTTCGTCAGCTTTTACAACTAAATACAGTATGACGCTGATGACGTTTATGACCGTCTGTAGACGCTCTTGTTGATAGCTATCTTCATACTTAAGGGGCATTGGAAAAGATCCAACCATTTTTAATTCTTCTCTTACCATAAGCTAAACAGTAGAAGAGAAATGTGAAAGCTCAAAGTAATTTTTGTGGAGTTGGACACTTCACAGGTGCACCTTTAACATGTCAATCGTTTGTTCTGTAACTTACAAAGTCACAAATGTATTATGGTTTATACTTATTATAACAATGCAGGACTTGTGGTCGACCGGCTGTCCAGCTATGATGCAGCGTTCAAGCTACTGGCGGCCGTCGAGGTTGGAGTCTTCTTCCTGATGTTACCTTTAAGATTCGTCGAAAGCCCTTAAAGTGACTCCGTCGTCCAATGTTTGGAATGCGCACAGGAAAGCGCCATGTCTCCAGAACCAGGCGAAATTATACGTGAGCGCACCGCTCGCCGAAGCTATGACGTCGTGAAAATCTATTTTTAGAATGTTTTAATTTGAACTTCATTTTCCGAAAGAGCATACAAAATTAAGTCCAAATGTCGAAAATAAATTGCATATGTAAAGTATTGGCTGAGATATGCCCATCCGAATGACTTGTTTTTTCCAATAGGTAATCAGTGTTATAATGCTCTGGGGGTGTCTTATCTTTTGTATTATCTTTTGTCATAAGACAATAAGATAATATACCGCTAAAATTGTCATAAATCGGTATTCTGAAAATTGTCTTAAGGGCATCATATCTTTCCCTGACCACGCCCATTATTGCTGAGTTAAACAATCAAAATTGTTGTTACAAAATGTTAATATGCCCCCTCAGCCAATCAAAGTGGGTTAAATTGCGTATGCGTCGCATGTTCTTTAAATGCGCGCATCTAACTAGCTTCGCGCACACATGGGATTTTCAATCAAAGTTCGAGAAATTTATATAATATTTTGATCAATGAGTAATTTTGTAAGTATAGGATTTTCATATGGTTAGAGTTTCAATGGAATTTTCTCCCCCTCACTCTCATTTTCTGACTTTGTCGCACGTACACACACCTATACACACAACAAACATAGGGAGCTCTTTAAAATCTCAAATAAATGTCTTTAAATGAGGAGCTTAATTCCAAAAGGCGCTAAATCCACTTTTTCAACTTTCGAGAAAATAGGTTTCTATGCCCAGCTGTGTGCACATGCCTATGGGAATATAAAAGCGAAACGTTCCATATTTTTGAAACAAGATTTAACAAAAGGAAAATACAGCCCCATAGCTGTTTCAGCATATGAGTACAATTGATGATAATGTTATGATGAGATAAAAGAAAAGAGAGTTTTCAGAATACATATTTTCACCTCTGCTTTCGCGAACGCGCTTATCAATGCGTGGCAAGGCGCGCCAGCTAATATAGGTTAAAGGGGTAGTACATTTTTGGTTAGGCTGAACTTTAGTAACCAAACCTGGACAGTAACATTATAAACTAATAGTTATAACTCCACCGTGCTAGAAAGGTATACAAAATTACAAACGACTAAGTAAACAGCCCGTTATCATTCAAAAAGAGCCATTAAAATACAAGAGGGCGCTTTCTACAAAGGCATTGGTTTCAACCATTTTTCATACAAAAGTATGCATGTGATGTTTTATTGAAATAATGATTAAATAGAGAGATCATCAACAACTATTTAAAAAACGCTTTTGAACATTTTTGAAAAAGTGCAAGCATTTTTTTATTTTTTTGAAAAAATCATCTAATTATTTGGGCCCCAAATAATTATCAGGTCTGATATAATTATTGATATTTCAGCCGTTTCTGGGTCGATTTTGACCAAATAAAGTTTATTCTGCCAGTTAAATTGCATGTTCTCTCAAATTCGACACTCAGTTTTTCATTACTTCACAAAAAAATTGTGATGTGCAGCGCCCTCTCTACCAAAACTGAACTACCCCTTTAACAAACTTTTAGAGATAATACAACAGTTAGGAGAGTTTTCAGAATACCGGTTTTATCATAAGCCTAAGATGATACAATATTACGGAAAAGATAATTTTCAGAATACACCCCCTGGTTCATAACTTTATGAACCATAACACTATTACATTGATTGCCCATTGAAGTAAAATTCGTTCGGATGGGCATATCTCAGCTAATACGTAGCACATATATAATTGATTTTTGACATTATTTTGTATGCTCTTTCGGAAAATGAAGTTCAAATTTGAAAATTTAAAAAATAGATTTGTGATGACGTCACACTTCACCACTCTTTGTCGAGTCACGTACGCTACGAAGGCCTGCGTATAACAGAACGCAGCTCTCCCAATAAGCACTTCGTAAAGCGCCATCTACACACCCATGCACGTCACCCTTTAAGCGAGATAGTCTCCTTCGTACATTTCGAAATGTATGCTATTTTGTAATTGTTGAGTTACTGGTTGTTAAGGTGGTGGTAATACTAGTTCAAGTTTATGTCGATGTCGACGTTGGAGTATTCTTCCTGATTCGTGGGGATCCCCGTAAAGAGACTGCGTCGCCAAAGTGAGGAATGTGGCGTATTGTATAAGCAGTCTGCAAAGCGCCCTCTTAATGCTCACGCCCGGCAAACTTTAAACGTGACTTTCTACTTCGGACATTATGATTGACAAATAATTGATAATGACCTATAGAATAATTAACATCTCCCTACTTTGTGTGTTTTAGGTGGTAATATCAAGCATATTTCGGTTGTTTAGATTATAGCCATTTAGTTTCATCATTTCTTTATTCAATAAAAGTAAACATTTACGCCAGGTCCACTGTCGTTCAAAACAGTGGCAGGTAATATAAAAGAATAAATGCAATGCAACATGATATAACTTACGTTATTATACAGATAAATCATTTAATGGCAATTAAGTGATCATTTCATACATTAATAATCTCTTTCTCATCTTCTCTCCTTTTGCCTTTTCCCTTTCCATATTCTTGTTTTCCGTATATCGCTCTCCACTCACTTGCCCTTACTTTGATGGTGTTCTATGATATGTGTTAATGCTTTCAAATGTTGATGTTACAAACAAATTTTAAAATATTTTAGTATGTACTGACTAATTGTTATGCATTCCACGTGTTAGGCCGTTAAAATAGTTGCAATGTGGAAATATTCATGTACAAGGCATCCCTGGTGGCCTCCCCAAGTTGGTACGAATGACCCAATGGGTTATAGGAATGTAGATTTCTTTTTCCTGCCAGGCAGCTTGAGGAGACTCATCAGGGGTGCTTTTATGTATTTTTTGTTTGTAAATTCATCATTCATTTTGTATCGTTACATTGTACTTGTTTGAAATGCCGAATAAATAATAATAATAATAATAAAACAAAATTCTACACTACATTTTAGGAGTATGTAAAAATATATTTCAATTCTTAATTATGTCATTAATGACATAATATATGAACTTCATTTAGCCTAGCTAACTGCATGTTTGGAGTATTTTAGAATTTGATTATATAATATTGAATAAAGTTCATTTTTCCAGAGACCAGTACTTCTTATTGTGTAGGCATGCAGGTGATCATGCCCACAAGGAACAGTTTTTAAATGACTATAGAAATTGTTATAACTGTGGTGAAGTATATTATTAATATTATTGCCTTCACTTTAGATACCATTTGCCAATGGAGGACACATTTCTTTACAACATTTGTATGTTTGAAGACCTATATAATAAAATATGAATCTATCTATCCATCTAATATCTTTATATTTATTCAAGACTAGATCTTAAAGCGCTCCTTGAACACTTCATAACATATTGAATAAACAGTGGATCGTACATTATTATTATTAGTATCAAACATTAATTATTTCAATTCAAATTGAATCACAGTTATCGCTTCAGATTATTAAAAAAACAATGATAACGATGGAAATAAGTATGTGTTTTGTCGATACATACAAAACATGTTAATCAATTTACTTAAATTTAACATTAAAATCAGAGTGGTTAATCCTCTGCAGTACTGTGATATGCGATAATGCCTATTCTGGCTTAATACATGATTTGAGGCGCCATCGATCAAAATGGCATGTTCCAGACATGTCAGCAGCAGCTGCCGTAATCGCCGGCCTGGCCTGATATTTAGGATAAATATGCCTCTACTCTAGTCGGCAAGACTAGTCATAACTAAGACTAGGACTAGGTCTAGTCTAGAGCAATAGAGTGGGGCTTTTATGAAAGCGAGTAGACTGTGCTTTGTTTTGTTTTTAGTTTGCTAATGTTTCTAATTTGAACCAGCAGCTCCCCCCGACTCAATTGAAACATATTAAAGATTAAAATAAATACAGTAACACAGTAAATATTCTTGCTAATCCATGCTGGCACTGCAGAGCTTAATTCAGTAGAAGATTAGGACTGCATTCCTACATACTCTTAATTGCATATATTATATGTATATTATGCAGTTTGCATTACAATCACATGCATTAACACACTGCACAGCATCATATCAATGCCGCGCGCAATCAGTCTGTGCATTGTGTGCATGTGGACGGGGTACACGCACTGTCCTGCATGCATACTTAAATAGCCTTTGTCACAAACTCTGAACTTTATAGAAGAATGTTGGTCGCATTGTAAAAGCACTTAGATGTTAAGTTTGCTTCAATATTTTGTGCTTCATATTTCATATAATTAATGACATTTGTTTGTACAAGATATAACTATTCTAAATGCGCATTATTAATATTGTCTGCATATAAATAATGTGTGCGTATTGTCCCGAGACTAGCTATGTAGATACTGCGTTTTCCTTGGGAAAAGTCGAGGTTGACTGTAGATACTGCGTTTGAGGGTTGGGAAAAAATGGTGTTCCGAAACTTTTTTCAGAAAACTGAATGTATCACATGAAAGAGCATTGTTTATTGAGTATTTTTCTGCAAAAAAGTGAAAATCAGCCAAAATGTCAGATACTGCGTTTTTTCTTGGGACGGCAGAGATCATAAAACGCTCCTAAATTATTGTGAACACATTATAACATTATTACATAAACAGCGGATCGAACAATACATTACATGTCGAACATCTATTATTTCAGTTCAAATCGAATCACAACCATCACTTTAGATTACTAAAAAAAAATGAAAATGATGGAAATAAGTATATGTGACCTCACACCACAAAACGACCAATAAGTCGGGGAAAATGATTGTGCTAAGTTTTAAATGACAGTAAAGTAGAAGTCAATATCTTTAAAATGGTATATAATTTGTCATATGTGGACTAAGCGAACCCTCTCAAAATGAGCAGACAAGATTTGGAACAAGGCTGAATCAGTTTTAAAGTTAGGGAGAAAACGGGCCGTTTCGAAGATCGGCGTCTATTCAAGCACTGTAATCTGATCATATTTATTTGACTAAAAATGATGTTTAAACATGATTGATGATGCTCAAAATTTCACAAAAGGTAGATTTTGGAAATACCAAAATCATGAATTTCATATTTTAAACAAATTTTTCTATAATTATCAGCTAATAACAGACAAACTACCACGGCGACATAATGGTCGTTTTGTGGTGTAAGGTCACATTTGTGTTTTGTCGATATTTAAAAATATGGTAATCAAATTATCTAAACTCAACATTCCAATCAGAGTGGTTTATTCTCTGCATTACTGTGATAACGTTGAGGAAATAATATGAAAGAAAAGAAGTTTACATTCAATTATGCATCCCTTTTTGTTTGACTGTCGTAATGTGTAAATCGCTACATGTTGTTTTTTCCCCTTAATATCATGTATATTTTCGGTTTATATATTTAATGTGTTAATTCATCGTCAATGTTTGTACTCCTTGTAGACAAAATACCAAGCAAATACGTATTACCGGGCATGTGGCTCAGTGGTAGAGCGTCCATGTCATGCACGGGAAGTCGTGGGTTCGAACCTTGTCAGGGTCATACCCAAGACCATTATAAAGATGGTTCACAATGCCTTCTTTCCTGGAGCTCGGCAAACTTAGAGTGGAATAGGGTAATAATAACATGCGTTATGCAGGACGCGCTGGCAGAGTGCCCGGACGCGATATTTCTTTTCCTACGAACTGTTTGTCAGATTTCAGACTTTAGTGTAAACTCTGCATGAAACATTTACTAAATGAACCGCTACTCACCATGTATTATGGCAAAAGAAAAGAAGAGTCATAAGAAAGGATTCGAACCCACGATACCAAGTGTTGAAGTCCACAGCGTGACCAATAGGCCACGTAAACCGCTGATGGTCAGTACCCGGGGGGGTCACTCCCAACATGACTGGCTACGCACCCGCGTCAGAAAAAAGCGTCGAAAGGGTATCATTTTCAGCTATACGGCGTCGTCGACGTTTTCCTGAAAAAGGGGTGTTTTTCAAGCACTGATCGCACAAAAACCTAAAAAAGGGTACCTTTTCAGGTTTACAGGTTTCGACGTTTTTCTACAAAAGGGGTCCCTTTTTAGCTACCGTAGCTCAGTACTACGGTTTTCGAATATTTTTATTTCTGCGTGGCTGTAATATATGTGTGCATGAATGTTGTGTGCGTGTATATGCGTAACAAGTGCGCTACATGCGGTGCGCTATTCACATGCATCACAGTGGTCGCTAGTTCAGACGGTTTTTTCAGCATAAACTTCCTGTGATCTTCCAGTGATATTCGAAGCTGCGACGCGTCAGAGCCACCAAAGAGCGTTAAATACGACCTTAGGATTAAGCCTTCGAAGGACAAGGAGTCATTTACCAACCGAGAATCGGCATTTATTGATACATTTTGTATCTAATACAATGGAGACGGGCCCGTAAGTAAAATAGTAATAAACGGTGCCCGAATGTGTTTGCATAAATTACAGCTGGTAGTACTGGTGGTAGGGGCCTAGTGCCACTGACTCTAGCCCGGCGATCTGGGCGATCCATTAAAGGAATTTACGCTGAGCCTGAGGGCTGATCATTATTCTGGAGCACCCATTATATCAGTTATAAACTAACTATATAAAACATATGATTGAAGGATACAAACTTCCTTTTACTGAGACTTTTCCTAGCTACAATATAATTATAAATTGTAGTTGTTTCTTGTAGAATTGCAATTCTAGGCAGGCTGAAAAGATTATTCAAATTGATTGTTTGTGTCACTGAGCTGAGTCACTGAGATCACCGAGTGTGGGTCTACTCCGTTGAACCCTCTGAGTGACATGGGTCATGCTATCGCCATGGTCATGAGCCGATGTATGAGTGCATCCCGATGAGCCGATCCCGATGCCTTTATCGAGCTGCCACTTGAGCCAGATGGATCCTTGACGTTGTCGACAATCATTAATCATCGCCCAGGCCCCATGACCAGTGACCGGATAGTGGATGGCATGACCTGATGATTGTAATGTGTTGAGTCATTTAGATTCAAACACTTTTTTTTATTTTATGGGTGTACCGTATAGTATTCAGCAAAAAGGTAAATTAAGCATGTTGCGTCACTCGAGTCGAGGTTTTAAACCATATGCCATTTTAACAATTAAGGGGTGTTAACTTTAAAATGTGCATTACGCCTGTTAGGCTACATTCAGAAAAGGTGCGATACATACGCCATTTAGGGTAAATCTCAGAAATGGTGCAATACGCCATTGGTCAATTTTTAAAAAGTGGATACGCCTATTACGCCATTAGAGTCCACTTTTAAAAAGGTGCGATACGCCATTTTTGCCCATTAGGGTCCATTTTTAAAAAGGTGCGATACGCCATTTTTGCCCATTAGGGTCCATTTTTAAAAAGGTGTGACACGGGTGGGTAGCACTTGTGTATGAGAGTGACCCCCCCGGGGGTCAGTATGGTCTCATTGTAATTATAACCCGCATCTTAATACAAAATATTCCGTGGCTGAAGTATCGGGACATAGGTTTAAGCATCTTAACATTTTAATAAAAATATGACAATCCAGAATATGCTGAATCCCACCCTGACAGCTCGCTTGTAACGTCAGTATGAATTTAAACGAAATCTTATATACCGACGACACTACAGTTTGAACGAAACACACATTGTACACGAATGCAATGTCCATTGACTTGCGTGATAAACTTACTGTGTACAAAGGCCGGTGCTTTGTCTTATTTCGGTGTGTAGAGAAGAATCTGTTGGCAATTTTACATGTGGTACTAATTATTTTCTGATTATACCGTATTTATTTTCGGTATTCATGTTGTGTGCTGATATTTTTTTCACATTCTGGTCATGAATAAAAACTTTGATGGATATGAAATGAACAATACAACTATGGTAAACGAGCAGACCCATGAATATTCAATATGTTCATTATATAAATGCAGTAAAATCGTTCATAACCATTATTAAGTCATGATAAAAAGATAAAATAGTAACTCAAAAGACGCTTGAAATATTTGAAGGGAATAAATTGCCAATAATATATGCATGGATGTGATATCCTTGGACTTCCGCCTTTTTCTAAAAACATAATAACTCAAAGACTCTGCCAATTAAACATCGCCCAATAATAGTTATGGATGTCTTATCCTAAACAAAACATCTCACAGTTGATTATACAGGGTGGTCCCCCCAAAAAACGGAACGGGGTACTGAAATAATAAACACACATGGTGACTACTAGGTTCACGAGATCTTTTACATAGAAAAATGATACCAAGAACAGTAGTTTTCATCGAGTAGTTTTTTATTTAGGATGTCTTAGGTGAGACCACGTCAGGTTCCCATTTTTGTCAATATTTACCAAGTCGGTGCCTGATAAATTGAACTTACTGCCTGTCATAGCATTGCACAACGAACAAAAGGCTCGCCATTGTTAGTGTGCTTTCAGCTGTGTGCCTAGAGAATTGGCATAGTTGTTCGATACTTTGACGGGCAGGAAGTGCGATTTATCAGGCACTGACTTGGTAAAAAATTGACAAAAATGGGAACCTGACATGGTCTCAGTTAAGATGTCCTAAAACAAAAAATACCGGACCAAATTTACTGTTCTTGACATCATTTTTCTCTGTAAAGGATGCCCTATCCCGTGAACCTAGTCATCATGTTTCATCATAGCAAGTACCCCGTTCCGTTGTGTTGAGGCCACCCTGTATAGTGGGAAAATACTGTTCTTGTATTCCTATATCATAATAAGTGTGTGTATCATGAGTTAGGCGCTTTCCTTTTTACTCGTTACAAAGCATACTTAACAGTTACAAGAACAGTATTTTCCCACTATACAGGGTGGCCTCAACACAACGGAACGGGGTACTTGCTATGATGAGGAAATGAGTTTTCGTGACTTTCCAGCTGGCGTGTTGATGATGGCAAAGATAAGGCCATCTATCGACCATGCAGCTTCTGTCTTTTGGCAGTTCTGCGTGGATCTGAGGAGTTTCGCGTTCTGCGCTGTCAGGTACTCCTGAACCAATTTTCGGGTTCGGGACCCAGCCAGTTTCCTGCGATTCTTCAAGACCATCTCGCGGGTTAGGACAAGGACGTCTAGCTGCACGTCCCTAGCCAGGCTGATGATGATGTCATATGTACTCCCATTCGTCTCCTGGTCAAGCCACCCCCCCCCCCCTCTACAAAAAATAAATAAATAAAACAAAACTAAACGCAAGGAGTTCCGTCTGGAATACGGTGTTCTTGTTGATTGGCAGTGTGTTTCAGCTTTTTGAGATCGTTTGCTTAGTTTGTGGCTTTTCAGTCCGTCGATTTCTTTTCATTGCGGAATTCAAGATCTATAGTATCCTTGCATCGTGCTTCTCTACTTCAAATTGCATGTTTTACTACCTGCGGTCAAAATGCGATTCAACCAATGCAATGAAAAACTTGTTGGTGAGCATGTCTTTGATAACTGAAGACACGAAGCTTTGAGTTGACACCTTTTCCATGGAACGCGTTTTCACAGGAGACACAGTACTGACTACCGGCCATGTAGGATAATACACTATAGGACTGCATATTATGATGTGAGTACGTGTTTATAGTGTGAGTGAATCAATGTCAATAAAAACGCACGACTATTGTATAAAAGCAATGAGGAACAAAGTTCAGTAAGCATAACAAAGCTACAGTCAAAAAAAGATAAATTTAAGTCTTGAAAGGTTCTTGAAAAAAGGCAGCTCATAAACCTTCCCTGGGCATGCTGGGAATAGGCAGGTTATAGAAGCAGATTGAACATAGTATACTGATCAAGATGCTGGTATAAGGTAGTCAAGCTATAGGCTAGTTGGAATAGTTGGAATGCTTTCGCAATATGGAAAATCTCGCCTGATCTACGAATATACCATTAAAGGGACTGAGTAACATTGTCCAAATCCTCAAAATCCAATTGGAATTCTAGCGGTTCCCTCATACCTTGTTGTATTCGTATTAAAATACAAAATCATAGGACCGGTTTCGGTTTGTCGAATTTCTCTTTCGTAAAAAAGATATTTGCGATTTAAGTTTTTTCAGATGTTAAATAATCCACGGGATCGCCAAAACCGTATACAAAGTGAATGCAATGAGTTAGTGAACATCACTTTGCAGTTTTGCTCATTACTCGGTCATATATTGTCCATTTAACTTGAAATTTGCACACAACACCCAATGGACATATCAGATAACAACAAAATACATTGTATCAACCACTCATCACCTTTTGCACATATTATCAAAGTTACTAGATCGCTTTAAGAGGTTGTCGTGAAACATCCGTTTGACATTCGAAAAGTCTGATCTAGCAGCTATCCTTTCTGGGATCTCCACCAATCTCAATGGTGACATCATGACGAAAGTTGTCTGTCGAAATGTTATGAGTGGAATGTCCAAATTTAAAGTGCGACGTGCATGGGTGTGTAGATGGCGCTTTACGAACTAATTATTGGGAGGAGTCGTGTTACACGCACACGTGGGTGCGCTCCGTAGCTTACGCTATGCTACAGTGGTGCTCTCACGTACCATTCCGTCTGGTTCTAAAGACACGGTGTTGCCCGGTGCGCATACCTCACGTTGGCGACGCAAAGGGCTCTCCACGAATCGTAATGGTACCATCAGGAAGAAGACTCCAACCTCGACAGCCGCCAGTAGCTTGAAAGCTGCATCATAGCTGGACAGCTGATCGACCACAAGTCCTGCAGTGATTTAAAAGAAAATACACTTTTGAGTATGTCTATGTAGCAGCGGCAAATTACAGAACCCGCGATTTCCATGTTAATACTGCGCAACCATAGTTTCAAATATAGCTTGGAAATGTTGATTACTGTATTTAATTTGATAATAAGTACATGTAGCAGCGAATGCTGGTCAAACGATCATGACTAATGCAGCATTAGGATAAGGAAACCGATACAACACGTGACTAAATATATGTTTATAAATTGACCCTTACAAAATAAGCTTATCCATACGTTCATCAAATGTGACGTCAGCCAATAGAAATGACTGCGTCGTCGTGCTAACTGTTAAGTATGCTTTGTAACGAGTAAAAAGGAAAGCGCCTAACTCATGATACACACACTTTTGTATGTAGCTTACACAGTACATTACAGATTTAATGAGAGACGCGCTTTAACGCGAAGTCATGGCGCCGCACACTCAGTGAGTCGGTTAATAACGTCCTGTGGAATGGAAACAGTCTCTTTACATATCAAATATATCTTGCACTATGTGCCAGGAATCAACAAAAATGTACGATAAACCTGTATGTTATATCCAAGAGGGCGTAAAATATTTAAAAGTACACTCAAGACAAAAGGTGCTCTATTTACTCGCGCAAATCGATTCACGCGAGTGAACATGGGAATGGATCGCTTTTCGTCTTGGGTGTATTTCTCACACTGTCGCTGGCTTCATGAAGAGGGCGCTGTTGCTATATCCAGTATTTTCATATCGATGAACATGAGCAGTACTTTGTTTAATAGTAGAACTGTCTTTGCCCTCATATGAGCGTTGTGGTGAGCTCTATAGAAAGCGCCTTCCCATACAACGACGTGGCCCTGTATACACTTACCTGATATAAACCCTCCTAGAAGTACGCCTGTACCCATGGCCATCTGAGATGCCCCATACACAAAGTGGTACTTGTCCGCCGACGTCCGCCCTTTCGCGACCAGTAGCGGTAGCTTCACCCTCCCAGCTATAGTCAACGCTGATACACATGCCATCACGGACATTGCGATCTCATTAGTAACGTATGCGTATCCTATGAGGAGCAGCGAATCGACGAGGCACAGCACAAGGTGCAGACTGGCGGGGCAGACTAAGCTGCGCGTAAGTATGCCAGCTGATACCCGTCCGCTAAAGTTTCCGAGTGCAGCGAAAGTCGTGATGATGAGTACGTAGTACGGGGAGATCCCTCGTTCCAGGGCGTGTGGGGCTAGGAAAACATGCCAGCCATTGTACACAAAACCGAAACAAATTAAGCTGATGTATGCTAAATTTCCCCAGGGATCGTCGTAAAACGGTGTGATGCGGAAAGCGTCAAGTCTACCCTCCATGAATGTTAGTTTGCATCGCTTCTGGCTTACTTCTTTCGGGGATGCTCCATTTCTGTCGCTGCTTACATCGTTGCTTACATTGTTGCTTATATCATCGAGTACATCGTTGCTTACATCGGCCCTTAAACCGTTGATTATATCGTCGCTTACATCGTTGCGTACATCGTTGCTTACATCGTTGAGTACATCGTTATTAACAGCGAGGCTTACATCACCGCTTACATCGCCGCTTACATCGCCGCTTACATCGTCGCTAACATCGTCGCTTACATCTTCGCTTACATCGCCGCTTACATCGTTGCTTACATCGTTGAGTACATCGTTGTTGACATCAATGCTTACATCGCCACTTACATCGCCGCTTACATCGTCGCTTACATCGTCGCTTACATCGCCGCTTACATCGTGACTTACATCCCCAGGTAGCAAGCCAACGTTGGACCAACGTCGGAAACTTGCAAACTCGTTGGAACTCGTTGGACGTTGGACAATCTCGTTGGATCAACGTTGGACCAACATCGGTAACTCGCAGTGAAAAAGAAGTTGGACAATCTCGTTGGACCAACGTTGGACCAACATCGGTAACTCACAGTGAAATGTACGTTGGACAATCTCGTTGGACCAACGTTGGATCAACATCGTTAACTCGCAGTGAAATAGACGTTGGACAATTTCGTTGGACTAACGTTGGATCAACATCGGTAACTCGCAGTGAAAAAGACGTTGGACAATCTCGTTGGACCAACGTTGGACCAACATCGGTAACTCGCAGTGAAAAAGACGTTGGACAATCTTGTTGGACCAACGTTGGACCAACATCGGTAACTCGCAGTGAAACGGACGTTGGACAATCTTGTTGGACCAACGTTGGATCAACATCGGTAACTCGCAGTGAAAAAGACGTTGGACAATCTCGTTGGACCAACGTTGGACCAACATCGGTAACTCGCAGTGAAAAAGACGTTGGACAATCTCGTTGGACCAACATTGGACCAACATCGGTAACTCGCAGTGAAATGGACGTTGGACAATCTTGTTGGACCAACGTTGGACCAACATCGGTAACTCGCAGTGAAAAAGACGTCGGACAATCTCGTTGGACCAACGTTGGACCAACATCGGTAACTCGCAGTGAAATGGACGTTGGACAATCTCGTTGGACCAACGTTGGACCAACATCGGTAACTCGCAGTGAAAAAGACGTTGGACAATCTTGTTAGCCCAACGTTAGACCAACATCGGTAACTCGCAGTGAAATGGACGTTGTACAATCTTGTTGGACCAACGTTGGACCAACATCGGTAACTCGCAGTGAAATGGACGTTGGACAATCTCGTTGGACCAACGTTGCACCAACATCGGTAACTTGCAGTGAAATAGTCGTTGGACAATCTCGTTGGACCAACGTTGGATCAACATCGGTAACTCGCAGTGAAAAAGACGTTGGACAATCTCGTTGGACCAACGTTGGACCAACATCAGTAACTCGCAGTGAAAAAGACGTTGGACAATCTCGTTAGCCCAACGTTGGACCAACATCGGTAATTCGCAGTGAAATGGACGTTGTACAATCTTGTTGGACCAACGTTGGACCAACATCGGTAACTCGCAGTGAAGAAGACGTTGGACAATCTCGTTGGACCAACATCGGTAACTCGCAGTGAAATGGACGTTGGACAATCTCGTTGGACCAACGGTGGACCAACATCGGTAACTCGCAGTGAAAAAGACGTTGGACAATCTTGTTGGACCAACGTTGGATCAACATCGGTACCTCGCAGTGAAAAAGACGTTGGACAATCTCGTTGGACCAACGTTGGATCAACATCGGTAATTCGCAGTGAAAAAGACGTTGGACGATCTCGTTGGATCAACATCGGTAACTCACAGTGAAAAAGACGTTGGACAATCTCGTTAGACCAACAGTTATGAGTGGACTCAAGTAGAATTACAATCATAAATAGAAGTGCGCCATCCCCGGTGAATTACCATATAGGATCGATATGTATATTATCGGGTGTCAAGAAACCATGTATGAGTTGGGCCATCGATCTACAAGCAGTTAATAAAGTAAGCTTTCAACTATACTCGTGTGCCTACTTGTATTATATTACAACATGGTGTCTGAAGTGAAAGTGACTGTATGTCTGATTCGATTCGCCATGACCTGTGTTGTAGAAATGCTAATTTGAATCCATTTTGGGAGGCGAGCTTCACGGTTGATGTGTGACCGGATATACCATCCAGAAAACGCTTTATTGAGAACTGTACTGTTCGTTATCAACGGTGCATAGCTAGTAGGAAGAAAGAGCTCCAGAAGAGGCAGAAGCGATACTATGACCAGGGTGCCAAGTCGCTGCCGGTGTTGAAGTCTGGAGAACGTGTGTACTACCAAGTGGGAAAAGAATGGAAACCTGGCGTAGTGACAACTCAAGATTCAACGCCCCGCTCGTACCACATCCAGAGTGAGAAAGGTGGGCGGTATCGCCGGAACAGACATCATCTAAAGAAGCGTCGCGCACCTGAAGGTAACATCCATGTTCCAGTAAACGAGGAAACGGAGGTCCCAGAAGCGTGCTGGAGTGAGGTGAAGCCGCCCTCGCAAGAACGTGACAGGCGCTACCCACTTCGACGTCTCAGACCCCCGGATAGATTAGATTTGTGATAGAGATGAATACCATTTAGGGCAGAATAATCCCTTGGTATCATCTAGGCGTTGGGTAGTCCACCCTGGCACTAGCACGTTAAACCATTTTGCATTAAGGTAAATGTCGGTCTTACATAGGGGATGACAACCGTACGAAAGGGGCAGAATAATCCCCTGGTTCCATCTTCTGGGTGTCGGGTAGTCTACCCTGACACTCAAGTTTGTAATTTACCAGTATTTATTATTGTTATGCCAGAGTTACACATGGCATTTCGCCTACTTGTATTATATTACAACACCAACGATGGATCAACATCGGTAACTCAAAGTGAAATGGAGGTTGGACAATCTCGTTAGAGCAACGTTGGATCGACATCGCTAACCCACAGTGAAACGTTCGTTAATCCAACGAGAATCCAACATTTCACATCTGTTGTTCACTACATGTAGCTGTTATGTTAGAAAAGGTAATTTTTTTACTCGTAGCACAGGTGGTCAAAACCCCCTTGCATAATAAAAGGATTTAAAATTAGCTGCTGAAAGCAGGATGTATGCCATCGTTGGATCAACGTTGGTTCAACGTTGGATGAACGTTGGTTATTATTCATGAATATTCATGAGTGGTTATCATTGACTGCAAAAAGCATTAATAATCATGTTATTTGATTGTTCAGAATGAATCCAATGTTATTATTTACTCATTATTTGAAATATATGTAAGTTATTTATCTACAAAAACATTCTAAAGGTTTGTTTCCATGATGTATTTGTGTAAATTCTTAAAACTTTATCCAAACATTCAACTTTATCGAAATACCAACCATCAAACAAATATTAACACAGAAGCTAGGTTATATAAAGCTAAGTGGATGATGTAGATGTAGTGAGTGTAGGAATAGGAATAGGACTATATGGATAGGAATAGGACTAGGAATAGGGTTAGGGTTAGTCTTAGGTAAAGGGAAAGCTAGGATAGGATGTTCTAGATATCACCAATAGGCGTGTCATATGAATATTAATTTAATTTTTTTAGTACGGTGAGACGTTGGTCCAATGTTGGACCAACGTTGGACCAACGTTGGATCAACGTTGGACCAACGTTGGACCAACGTTGGAGAAATGTTGGTGAATTACGCTGGACCAACGTTGGATGCTTGTTGGAGACATGTTGGATGCTTGTTGGAGACATGTTGGATGCTTGTTGGATGAGTGTTGGAGACATGTTGGATGCTTGTTGGAAATATGGTGGATGCTTGTTGGACACATGTTGCTTTGACGTTGGATCAACGTTTGCGTACGCCCAACCAACGCTGCTCCAACGTTGGCGAATACAAAATACCAACCTTGGATCAACGTTGGAAAAGCGTTGGTCCAACGTTGACAAATGACAACTTTCCAACGATGGACCAACGTTGATCCAACGTTGGTATTTTGTTTTCGCCAACGTTGGAGCAGCGTTGTTTGGGCGTACGCAAGCAACGTTGGTCCAACGTTGCCGGACAACGTTGGACCAACGTTGCCGAAAAAATTGGACAACGTTGGTCCAACGTTGGACCAACGTTGGCTTGCTACCTGGGTCGTCGATTTCATCGTTACTCACATTCTCGCTTACATGGTAGCTTACATCGCTGCGTAGATCGTCGCTTACATCGTCGCTAACATCGCTGCTTAGATCGTTGCGGACATCGTTGCTTACATCGCTGCTCACATTGTGGCTTACATGGATGATTATATCTTTGCTCACATTTGTGTTTACATGGATGATTACATCGTTGCTTACGTCATTGCTTATATCGTTGTCAATATCGTTGAGGGTTTGACCATCGAGAGTGGTCATGAATTTCGTACGAATCGATTCTGTAACTCTTATCTCCGTGTCGTCGGTTGTATTTGTCCCACCCTTGTTATTTCGGATTTGACTGCTTCCTTCGTCTTTGGGTTTCCGATTGCTGTGTCTTTGTCTTATACACAAAATGCAAGGAACGATGTTAGTCATCATCGTACCTAGTATCAACAGCGCCCCTCTCCACCCGTACGACGTACGGAGCACCTCGGCGGCAAATGGTGGTAGAACCATGCCAACTGCAGATCCTGAAGTTCCCAGGTAAAATAGAATGTTGAAGTTTTGTTCTTGCATCAACGTCATCACCAGGTATGATTCTAGAACGCACAGTCCGAACGCTGCAATCATGAAAATAAAATAAAATGCTGCTTATTTCAGTTTTAACGTAGCGATTCTGATGTACTATCATAAGCGAAAGAACAGAAAATGTACAAGCATTGATATCAATCAATCAATGAGTAGTAAGTCAATTACAAACAAAATTCGATCGCTTGAAGTATTTTACTAATGCTCACAAAACACAATACACAAAACAAGAACACGATCAAACAATAAAGCAAGCAAACAAGCAAGCAAGCAAGCAAGCAAGCAAGCAAAAAAAATCAATCGATCGGTCCATTACTCAATCACATAATCAACCAATCAACCCATAAATCAATAAAACAATACTTCAAGAAATCAAGCAAGCAATTAATCAACCAGTATCGATCAATCACGCAATCAAGGACACTTATATACAACTTCGGCAAACCGTCAATCAATCAATTAATCAATCTAGCAACAATCAATGCTATCGATTACATAATAAATGAATCAAGCAAACATCAACCAGTCAATCAATATATCAATCGACCACAGCTGCCGACATAACCGGTCACAAATATACACTGGTCTCGATGTTGCACGTACCTGTAAAGGCGAGACACAGAGTCACGTGCCAGTTGCTGGTTGCAAACGAGGCCAGAATGAGTCCCATGGAGGCCATGACCGCCCCGAGAAGCAGGGGCACTCGGTCTGGACACTTCAATCTGCGGTACGCGATGAGAATCAATGGAGCTGTTATATGAAACAGAGAACACGATAAATGAGTACAGTTAGATACAATAAGTTAGATAGATTGTATTCAAGGGGTATTTGAGTTTTGGTATGGAGGGCGCTTTAAGATTTTTTTGGGTGAGGAAATAACAAACTGAGTGTGTCAAATTTTAAAGAGCGGAATACAATTTAATGATAAAATAAATTGTATTTGATCGAAATTGGTTCAGAAACATCTTAACAATTAATAAATACGTCCAATCAGTACAAATGTGGGATCCCACATTGAACTTTATTAAATTGTATTCAAGAAAATATACTTTTGAGTTTTCGTATAGAGGGCGCTGCACGAAATAATGTGTTTCTAAGGTGATGAAAAGATGAGTGTCAAATTTGAAAGAGCATACAATCATAATTTCAGAATACACAGTATTTGGTCAAATTCGGTTCAAAGATGGCTGAAATGTCCATCAGCATAATTTATGTAAGTATGGTGGGGCCCCTTTGTTGAGCAGTTGTTGATGATCTCTCTATTTGATAATTAGTTTAAGAAAACATCACAGGCACAATGTTTTATGAAAAGTGGTTGGAACCATTGAGCGTCCTTTTAAACGGCTCTTATTGAATGAAAACAGGATGCTTACTTAGTCGTTTTTATTAACGTATACCTTTCAAGAGGTGGAGTTTTAACTATTATTTTGGAATATAATAGTGCAGGTTTTGGTTACTAAAATTCAGTTTGACCCAAAACTGTACTCTCTATACCAAAACTCAACTATCCTTTTGAAGCTAAATGACAGTAGCAGGAAACGCCCCACATACCAAAAAAATAATGAAATGTACGCACTTAGGGGCCTTGCAAAGTTAAACAAATTCCAAGCATCAACGTGCTACATGGACCAACCACTTCAGGCGCCTTTAACAAATTGTTGCGTATACTGGAGGCTGCATAGAACATTTTTCTAACTTCCTCATAGGCGTACCCAGGGGGGGGGGGGGAGGGGGTTGGGGTGTTCAAACACCGCCCCCCCCCCCCCTTTGACCAAAAAATTGGGGTTTTCGGGGGTTTGACTCCCCCCCCCCCCCCCCTTTTCGACCTGTAGCTGGTCTCGAGGTCACATTATAGCGGTCTCGACCATGATTACCGATGGTCTCGACCTCGAAAAGTGCGAAGAATCCTGGTCTCGGACTCGAAAATTTTGAAAATTCTCGGCCTCGGCCTCGAAATTTTTTGCCCGGTCCTGGTCTCGGTCTCGAAAATGTTGAAGGTACTTGGTTTCGGCTTCAAAACATTTCTACGACTACTGAACCCCCGCTTACACGATTCTCAACCAATGGTCTTGGTCTCGGCCTCGACAATTTTAGACCGGTCCTGGTCTCGGTCTCGAAATTGTTTGACCGGTCCTGGTCTCGGTCTTGAAATTTGTTGACCGGTCTTGGTCTCGGTCACGAAAAATCTTAAGGTACTTGGTCTCGGCTTCGAAAATGTTCTACGACTACCCCCCCCCCCCCCCCCCTCCCTGCTTACAGAAATTTGGCTGACGAAATAACCCCCTCCCCCCTCCCCCCTTGAAAAAAAATCTGGGTACGCCACTGAATTTCCTTGTTTACTTTACTCCCCATATAAACTTCGTATATACCTCGGGGTTCGTTAATCCGAAACTGAAATAGGGTTCGTTAATCATTTGTTGCATTAATCCAAAGGTTCGTTATTCCGAAGGTTCGTTTATCCGAAAATGAAATCGGATTCGCTAATCCGAAGATGGAATGAGGTTCGTTAGTCTGTAAATGCAATAGGGTTCGTTAATCCAGATAATGAATATTTTGGCTGTTTTTGATCAGACAAATATATTTTTGTATTTAAAATCAGGTGTTATTCTAATCATTATTACATTTATAGGTCTGTGAAATATATCTAAGATATTTTCTATTCATCGTCGTCATTGTGTTTTTATTTATAGTAAGTTATAGTGAGAAATCGATTGCATGTCAAGTTTACATTATCGTTAAGTTCCCATGAATGAAACAAACGTTTGCGAAGATCAGCCGATCAGAAGTCCTGCATTTACGTGCCTTATATAAACCCCTCAAAAAAAGTTCGGAAACTCAACTTTGATCGATTATATCACTCTTATTGTCAAATTGTATTTTTTTCTTTTAGTATCATTGCAATGCATGATGATTTTCCTTTGAAATGGTACATTATTTGTCATTTATTTCAAATCAGGGAATACGCAGTGCGTTTCAGAATGGAGGACGGTCCGAAGTCAAATGTCGCAAAATGGGCCGAAAGTATTCAAATGGGAAATTTGACTCTTGTGACGTATTTTTAAATGTTCAAGTTGTATCGAAGATTCTAGCGTGTTCAAATGATTTAAACTTATCAAATTTGGTATCATTTTAAAGCCCATGTGTCTATCTTTTCAATACAATTATGTCCGTAACAATTTTATTAACAGGTAAAGTATGGTATAGCTGAATATGGGGAGGGTCGAAAGTGAAATGTTGCAAAATGCATTTCATTTTGTGAAATTGAAGGCGTTGCATGGAAAAACGACTATTGGAGGAGATGTTTTGGGGTTTTACATTGCATAATCTTCAGTAAATTTAACATCATGTGAAAGCGTGTTTATTTTTCCTTAAAATCATGTCTCACCTGTAACAATTATGCTATTGGGGTGTGTGCAGTAAAACCGGATATGGGGGTCTATTATGCTATGAATTTAAGACCGTGGCTTCTTGTTTCAAGATTCCGGTAAGATATTGTTGTATTAATCATAACTCTATCATCATTCCGTGTTGCACTATCGGAAAGCTTGTTAAATTATCTGTAATATGATATCTCATTTGCAATGAGTATGCTGAATGTGAGTGTGCAGTACAGGAAACTCACAAACTTGATGTATTGAAAATGCATCAAATTTCTCTAAACCTACGGAAACTGGCCAGAACTGGCATATTAGCGCCCTCTTTGACCGTGTAGGTATGTCCTTATTACCACATATCAAACGGTAGAACTTCGACATTGCAGCGTGTAATTTTGAGCCCCATACATTAAAGGTACTACACACACCTCAATCACACCACCACTATGAATGGGGCATTATTTTATTGACAAATTAACACGCTTCAACATGATGTTGAATTTCATAATGATTATGTAAAGTAAAGTACTAAAATATCCCCACAAAAAGTCGATTTGGATGCAACGCCTTCAATTTCACACAATCAAATGCATTTTGTTTACATTTTGCTGTCGAGCTTCCCCAATATTCACCTTAAGTGTACTTATCCGGATTTCATAATTATTCCAAGTGAGGTGTCATTGGAAATATACTTAACCCTATCAAGCCTAAGGGGGGGGGGGGGGGGGGGGGGCTGAATGAGCCCCCCCCCCCCCCTACCATATTTTGTACTGCCACGCCCACATTTTTCATCCAATGTTCACCAAATTTGGTGACTTTTCCTAACATTTTATAGGGAACATTGTGGTTTGAAATTTAAAAGTGTCAGGTTTTTCCCGTTGCCATGGTCACCACTTTCTGAAAGGTATGTTTGTCAATTTAAGTCTTATTTTGTTTTTCTTGCACTAAACAAGTAAATCGTGTAAATTTCTGAAGTGTTTTCTATTTGAAACTTAAAAACTGTACAAAAGTAAAGTCACAATATCAGAAAATAGATGTCACTTGTTTGTTTTTGTTTTTTCTTTGTTTTACTTTGTTTTCAAGAACAAAATGGCGGAAAACAATATAAATAATAAGGATTACAAAAAAAAATAAGTTTCTCATAATTTTCTGATTTTTTTTTGTCTAAATTTGAATTGAACAATCTTTCCATACAAAACCCAAGTTATTGAAATGGTATTTTCATCTTCAATTAGTAACAGTATCTAGTAAACTTATATTGAAAGTGATTTTTTATATCAAATTATATAACACAAAATTAGTGTAATATGTGAAATTCATTGCACAGGCATTGACATGAATTAGTTTATTGACATGAATTAGTTTTTTGACATGAATTAGTTTATTCATATAATCTATATGATCGTTAACATGTTGTCATGACCCGAAAACAAATTCATGGATATTTCTTTTGTTTTTCTTTGTTTTTAATAACAAAATGGCGCAAAACAATGAATATAATAAGAATGAAGTCATATATAATTTTGATCTATTTTTATATTTTTGTGATTAAAATCTGCTAGTGAGGGTTTTTAATGATGTCAACAAACATTTTTATATGAAAAAAATCCATTTGGTTTAAGTTTATAGGGCAAAAATCAAAGAAATTGCATACGTAAATTATCATGTACTGTAATGTGTTTGATAAGTTGTGTGAAGGTCACCTCCACAATGACTTTTTGGACCTAATGGGCCTCTAAATCCCATCAAATTCCACAGAAATGTCCTGATCCAGAATATGTAATATTACATAATTATGTAGAAAAAATATAATTATGTGCCTACTTGATGACAGTCCACTTGGCGAAACAGCTCCAAAACTTCTATATTCTGACATTTTCTATGTTTTTTTATCATACTATCGTAAATACCGCCCTCATATGGTGACCTTTGAAAATGTTTATGATTGCAACTTGTAGAGCTTGACCTGCCTGACATATGTGATAAATATGAAAGTGGTTGATTGAATAATAAAGAAATTAGAGAGGGAGGCCCTATGAGCCCCCCCCCCCCCCCTCCCCCCCCCCCCCCCCCCTTGGGCCTGGGAACGTCAAAATAGCTTGGGCTTGATAGGGTTAAACAGGCTTTTGTCTGACACCATTTTTAACAGTATCTCTTCATTGTCAAGATATTCATCGTCGAAAGAATTTGAACTTGAGAAAGACTGTGATATGGGTGTCAAACCTTCCAACTGAAGTTTGTTGGCGCATTTTGTGACATTTCACTTCTGACATTCTCCCATTCTAAAATATACTGCGCATACCTCGTGCTTGTGATGCTTACGAATTTGGTATCATTCTAAAGAGGTATACACACTCTTTCAAGTGATACCAAATAATTATTTTATAACCATTATGATTTCATAAGAAAATAGATATAATCGATCAAACTTGAGTTTCCGAACTTTTTTTGAGGGGTTTATATATCTTTATAGTTTGTATAATCTGACATCAGTCATGTTGATTACGTTAGGTTGTTTTTCGAGCACTACCAGAAACATCCGATATAACACGTATTACAATAAACAGGAAGATGGTCAGGTTCTAGGTAAGATCCGGTTTGATTTTAAATAATACGGATAAATTCTATAAATTAACATAATTATACAATAACACAATTCAGGGAGAGGTGATGCAGGAGGCACGCCCCCCCCCATCCCTACCCATTTCCCTTTAGTAGATACATCGTTGATATATGTTGATGTATACGTTGAAGTAGGATTTTCCATTGTGTTCATTTTGGGATCTTTATATAATTTGTCTGATTTATTTTCATTATTTTGTCAACTCAAAGTGCCTCCCCCCTCTTCTATACGTTCCTATCGATCCGCTATTGATATATACTGACATGTATACCTAGATCAATAGGCTCTATATTTACCTTGTTTTCTTATGTTTTGTTTTTTGGGCCTGCGATGGGAAAATCCCGTCCCAGTGTTTTCACTTTATTATCACTTCCTCACTTCCCTTTTCTATAATTGTCCCAGTGTTTTGACTTTTGTATCACTTCCTCACTTCCCTTTGTCTATAATTGTGAACTCCGATTGTTTATATGGCACGAACATAGTGTTATCATTACTAGATCTAAATAACAACTTTGGGAAACCCATACAAAAAACTATGAAAATAATACATGTATTTTGTTTTTACACCCGACGATGCCGACAAATATTTATGTATAGTAAATTACAAGAAATAATCAAAATTGATTGGAAATGAAGAAATATATTTAGCCTCACATTAAACAATGTTCAATATTGAAACCAATATATGTATATTTGTATCAATGTTACCCGATGGTTTGTTTCTTTCTCAATGTTATTGACCGATTTTATGGCACTTATACAGTAAATCGTGATACGTCTTATAAAAAATCGGTTTGCCTTTTATATCCAATATCCAAAACCTACATCCATTTGATAAATTACAGCTCGGGTTTATCTTGAAATCATAATTATTATTAATCAATCCGAGAAACACAAGGAATTAAGTCGTTTTTTTTTCAACCGAGCAATTTGAACAGCCATTTTTTCACAATAATTGTAAAAAATAGCTGTTCAAATTGCTCGGTTGAAACAAAACGGCGCAATTTGTATTAAACATGATCAAAGCAATTCGCTGTCACTAGCCATACTCGTATTGAACTGTCGTTGCCTCTGCAACGGCTCCTGAAAACTAACCACACAATCTTACTACTCCTACCAAACTCTTAAAACCTCGTCATTAACTCGGCATAAGTCGTACGATACTCGAATTAACTCGTACAATACTCGAATAATTTCTATGAGTGAATACGAGTGCATTACGAGTTTATAGCGAGTAAACGCGAGTCTATCACGAGTTATTACGAGTTATTACGAGTTACTTAAAATTTCAAACATGTTTGGAAATTTTCTGACCACTTCGCGAGTTAAAGGATACCACCACCCAAAAATAATATTCTTATTAAAGAAAGGTAACATCTTTAGTATTCCATTCCATCAACAAGTTAAAAAAAATATGTTTCCAGAAAAAAGAAAAAAAAATGGAAACGAATCAGCATTCTAAAGCATGCGTTCATGCGGTCTGAATTACGCAGACTGCTGCTGCTATGTGTGTGGTGAATTGTAACGTGTGCAGAGCGAACGAATCGCCCGGGAATCTATTGTTTACAAACGTGCGCGTGAATAGCATTGGCACACTCGCAAATGGTTGGCCCATATGGAACCAGGAAATAGTGGTTCCGTAAGTGGTGGAAATTAATTGCTTTGTTTATGAATTACACAACCCTTTGCAAAATGTTGGGTATCTATTTGATATCACAAAACGGTACCAAAACAGATAATAATGTCTTGTTCTTTGCCTGGTGGTCCCCTTTAAAGCAGATTTCTGGCGAGTTTAACGAGTTATACCGCGCTGTCCTGAGTTGTCCCGAGTCATGTTCCGAGTTCTGCACGAATTATCGCGAGATGGCGAGTGTCACTTTTTGTCGACTCGCCCTTACTCGCCCCAACTCGTAACTTCAACTGGCCAAAGTGTGAGAGTAGCTTAACCCTAATGAGCGGGATGTGCCTCAACCAACTTCAAAGTGGAGATCCATGGAGCAGCTATCCTGGCTATGTTAAAGCTCATAAGCCGGTATTCTACTTAACTAATTAGTTTAAGTCAAACTACAAGAACAGAAAGTACCACTAACCAGTTGAACCCATCAACATCAGTGGAATTCGACCAGCACATTAAATGTTGTCGTGTACTATACCATGGATAAGATAATTGTTTCTCATCAGATAAACATTCCAATGAAATAGTTTCACACGCCACCAGTAGTATTATGTCCTCTGACTAAAAGGACATAATATTACTGGTGACATGTTCAACTTTCTTGTCTGGATGTCCAATAATAAGGAGAACATTCAGAGGGGTGCATTACATCCATCAATGTTATTGTCAAATTACATCGATGTAAACTGGTTTAACTGGTTACCTGTAATATGTGTAATTGTTAAGTGTAGCTTAAGTTGTTAAACTCAGTAGAATACCGGCCATGGTCTATAGAGCGGCTATGTTTGTGCGATTCTAATAGATGTAAAAAAAGAGAATAAAACAGAGGCCACAACGTTCCCGTAGGCAATAAGTTAATTGGTTCCCTACTCTAATTAATGTGCAATTCCCATAGTGTTACTACGGATCCCATCAATTTCCTGTAGGCAATTCTTTACCTGTTCCCTACTGGTGTGAACCCCACCTAATTAGAACAGAGCCCACAAGGTTCCCGTAGTGAACAGTTCAACCGATTCCCTACTACGTTCTTGTACTAGATTGTCCGATTATAACATTTAGGTACAACAGGGCCCACTAGTTTCCTGTCGATATATTGTTAACCTGTACCCTTCTAGACTGTGCGACTCCCATACATTTAAATTATAGCCCAAAAGGTTCCTGTACGCCGTGAGTTAACATGTTTCCTAGTAGAATTTGAACTCCACTTAGCAATAATACAGGTTCCTACAGGCATTGGGTCAAACGAATGTATATTACCTGGAATGTATACAAGAAGCGTGAAGACTCCGAGCGACAGCCCGAACTCCGTCACAGTCGTGTTCAGCGATATCGACATGTCTTCGAACAGAATGCCGACCACCTTGATCGTTCCCACGAACGACATCGACTGCATGAACAACGATATCAATACGGGAAGACATGACGAATTCAGAAGTTCCCGACACCTCCGCATCATGATCATATCTCAGTTTATCAGACACGATCGGGCTCGATCAGGACTTCCAGAGACATACACCTTATACGCGTAAAACGTCTACGCACGCAATCCGTCTACAATATTATATTGGTTGTTCACAGTCTTCGTAGCCTCAGTCAAAAGTTCCAGCACGATTTCCACGATTTAATTTGAATCATATACACGTCGTACATAACCATATAATTATGGATAAAGAAACCAATCACTCGTCCGCGACCCCCGTTCGATATCGTGCAAAAATAGCTAAGCCAAAACAAGTGATATTTGGCCGTCATCATAACAAATATCATTTCCTGGCAGCTATTTGTGTGTGTGTATGGTGTTTGTCAGGTAAACAAAAAACGGGAAAATATTTGGATGAACATTTAAGTATACTAAATGATTGCCTTTTACAAATCGTCTGAACAGTTTCCACAGACGGATGAGGATGAATGTAACGCACACACACACACAAATTCAGATCGAACAGCCCTGTAATTTGGAATCTACGAATGAAAAACGAATGTGCCCCTCCACCAAACTATACTCCTCACAAAAAGTTCCGCAATCCAAGTTTGAGCATTCATATCTCTCTTATTACTTAATGCGTCGATATTGTCAACAGTGTACCTTCCTTTTGTTAGGAGAATGAAGTGTTCTGAATGATGTTAAATCGGTCATGCGTGAATTTCAATGGCGAATGATAATTTTCTCTGGGGGATGAAATGTGTCTTTATGAATTTGAGGTGGTGCAATAACATTTGTGTATGTTATTAGGAAGATGTAATTTGTTTTATTAACTTATTGAGAAATTATCATTATGTTTGACTTTTACACAGTATTGCCGCAAGTTTGTCAGTTGTCCACCACAATTACAGAACTTTTGCGTTGTCCAAACAACAGTAAAAATAATAATTGTGTTCATGACCACTTCAAAATCATTCTATCCTCCAGGGGAAATGATAATACGCCATTGACATAATGCATTATTGCCTCAACAAAATGCGTCACCATTCTAAAGCATGTGTTCAATGGTCTGCATACACGAAGACTACCGTTGTCCAGGGCGAACGAATCGTCCGGGAGAATTGGCGCACGCTCAGACGTTGAGCGCATACGGAACCATCAGATAATGATGGTTCCGTAAGTGAGGGTAATTAATTGTATTGTTTATGAATTACACAACACTTTGCAAAATTTTAAGCATCTATTTAATATCACACAATGGTACCAAAACAATTGGTATCATCTAGGCGTTGAGTAGTCCACCCTGGCACTAGCACGTTAAACCATTTTGCATAAGGTAAATGTCGGTCTTACATAGGGGATGACAACCGTACGAAAGGGGCAGAATAATCCCCTGGTTCCATCTTCTGGGTGTCGGGTAGTCTACCCTGACACTCAAGTTTGTAATTTACCAGTATTTATTATTGTTATGCCAGAGTTACACATGGCATTTCGCCTACTTGTATTATATTACAACACCAACGATGGATCAACATCGGTAACTCAAAGTGAAATGGAGGTTGGACAATCTCGTTAGAGCAACGTTGGATCGACATCGGTAACCCACAGTGAAACGTTCGTTAATCCAACGAGAATCCAACATTTCACATCTGTTGTTCACTACATGTAGCTGTTATGTTAGAAAAGGTATTTTTTTTACTCTTAGCACAGGTGGTCAAAACCCCCTTGCATAATAAAAGGATTTAAAATTAGCTGCTGAAAGCAGGATGTATGCCATCGTTGGATCAACGTTGGTTCAACGTTGGATGAACGTTGGTTATTATTCATGAATATTCATAGGTGGTTATCATTGACTGCAAAAAGCATTAATAATCATGTTATTTGATTGTTCAGAATGAATCCAATGTTATTATTTACTCATTATTTGAAATATATGTAAGTTATTTATCTACAAAAACATTCTAAAGGTTTGTTTCCATGATGTATTTGTGTAAATTCTTAAAACTTTATCCAAACATTCAACTTTATCGAAATACCAACCATCAAACAAATATTAACACAGAAGCTAGGTTATATAAAGCTGAGTGGATGATGTAGATGTAGTGAGTGTAGGAATAGGAATAGGACTATATGGATAGGAATAGGACTAGGAATAGGGTTAGGGTTAGTCTTAGGTAAAGGGAAAGCTAGGATAGGATGTTCTAGATATCACCAATAGGCGTGTCATATGAATATTAATTTAATTTTTTTAGTACGGTGAGACGTTGGTCCAATGTTGGACCAACGTTGGACCAACGTTGGATTAACGTTGGACCAACGTTGGATCAACGTTGGACCAACGTTGGAGAAATGTTGGTGAATTACGCTGGACCAACGTTGGATGCTTGTTGGAGACATGTTGGATGCTTGTTGGAGACATGTTGGATGAGTGTTGGAGACATGTTGGATGCTTGTTGGAAATATGGTGGATGCTTGTTGGACACATGTTGCTTTGACGTTGGATCAACGTTTGCGTACGCCCAACCAACGCTGCTCCAACGTTGGCGAATACAAAATACCAACCTTGGATCAACGTTGGAAAAGCGTTGGTCCAACGTTGACAAATGACAACTTTCCAACGATGGACCAACGTTGATCCAACGTTGGTATTTTGTTTTCGCCAACGTTGGAGCAGCGTTGTTTGGGCGTACGCAAGCAACGTTGGTCCAACGTTGCCGGACAACGTTGGACCAACGTTGCCGAAAAAATTGGACAACGTTGGTCCAACGTTGGACCAACGTTGGCTTGCTACCTGGGTAGTTATTTGTTATTCTTTGCCTGGACAGTGGTCCCAATTAAGAATAACATAAAAAAGGGTATTTTATGTAAGTTACGCTCGATATTACCAGCGAAGGGATTAGTTCATCAGTTAAATTTGTTGGAGTCCTTTTAGATGATTCAGGGGGAATTTCAATCTGGAGAGATTTGTTAGATGTGGGGCTTAGCAAAGTGAATAAACCAATTGGATTTTTGTTATGTACAAAGCATAATCAGGTCAAAAATAGTCTGCAATATTTTGATGTGCAGACTAATACAGATAAACAGAAGTCAACCTGCATTATTTTGCATGTCACATCACCTCTAAATGGGACCAGCACGCAAGAACAAAATTGGCTTAAAGGGATCGTTTTGATAAAAAAGTACAGTTTTGGTCAAACTGAATTTTAGTAACAAAAACCTGCACCATAACATCACAAACTAATAGTTATAACTCCACCATGCTCGAAAGGAATACACAATTACAAACGACTAAGTAAAAAGCCTGATATCATTAAAAAAGAGCCGTTAAAACTCAAGAGGGCGCTCTTTAAAAAAATCATTTGTTTCAATCACTTTAAATAAAATATTGTGCATGTGATGTTTTGTTGAAATAGTGATTGGATAGAGAGATAATCAACAACTATTTAAAATCCTCTTTTGTACATTTTTGAAAAGAGAAATCATTTAAATTAAGATTTTAACGGCTGGTTCAAAATTATCGAATAATTGTGGGGCCCCACATTATTTAAAAAATGGTTATGTGTCATGGATATTTCAGTCGTTTCTGAACCGATTTTGTTCAAATAAAGTTTATTCTGTCTTTTAAATTGTATGCTCTTTCAAATTTGACACTCAGTTTTTCATTATCTCACAACAAAATATTGTGTGTAGCGCCCTCTATACCAAAACTCAACCATCCCTTTAATAATGTGTTTAGAACCGTAGTTTGATCATTTAACTCCTAACATGCCAAGCTCTTGGGATGCAGCTTATGCTTGGATGCCATTGCTGAGCACGCACGCACATTAGAGTACTTGACCATGCCCATTGTATTGTGTGCGGTGGCATTGTATACATAAGTGTGCGCCCCATAATCTGCAGGCGTGGGGTATTTGCCTTTCAATACATTCCTTTCAAATCCCCCAAAAGCAATGTAGCCAGTGGCGTAGACAGGTTCTTACACCTGGGGGGGGGGGGGGATCATTTGCCGTTCACCAATTTGTTCGCGGCCTAGAGCACCTGCCGACATATTTCGACACCAAGACAATTGGCTGAAAGTCCTCTCATTGTGGAGGAGGGGGGGGGGGGGGGGGGGGGGCGGTCGCCAAATTTGTTCGCGCCCGAGACCGGCTGCCAAACATTTTCAAGACCAAGGAAATTGCTTGAAAGTCCTCTCAGTTGGGGGGGGGGGGGGGGGGTTCGATGTTAAGATGGTCGTGACCAGGCTGGCGGAAGCAGTTTTGATTGGGGGGGGGGGAAACCTATGGGGCTCACGATTTTACAGTGCTGCCAACTTTGAGCCCGATGTGAGAGTGAGACATTGCAAGGAGCGAAGCGACCAAGTCCGAGAGAGGGAAGTAACTGAGCGAGGGGAGGGTGTGGGAGAGGGTGCCCACGGTAGGGAGCTTTTGCATTTTTGGACTTGAAATTGTGCAATCTGGTGCTTTACCTAGATAGAAAAGTTGGGCTTAACATTGACTGTATCTGGGAAAGCGTGTTATGATTTGATCGACCAGGATTTTAAATATATTTTCATGAAGAAAACAAATAATTGACACACTAATAAATATTCACCCCAACACAGGGAGCGAATTGACTGAGCGGGGGGAGGGAGTGGCCCCCTCCCACGGTAGGGAGCTTTTGCATTTTTGGACTTGAAATTGTGCAATCTGATGCTTACCTAGATAGGAAATTCGGGCTTAACATAACTTATATTGAGCATCATCATACACTGTTCCAACATCACCATAATTATGCCACATTATGTATGATCCAACAACATATTTGCCAATAATGAGTCCCGAGGGGCGAAGCTACCGAGGGCTGGGGCCCGAAAATTGAAAGTGGATGTATAAATTACTTTTTGAACGTTAGAATTAACAAGTCTTAGCTCATAAAACTAATGTTTTCTTTCCCACTCGTATACAGATACACACAAACAAATATAAACCCCTCAAAAAAAAAGGTCGGAAACTCAACATTGATCGATTATATCACTCTTATTGTCAAATTGTATTTTTTGGTTTTAGTGTCATTGCAATGCATGATAATTTCCCTTAAAATGGTACATTATTTGTCATTTATTTCAATCAGGGAATACGCAGTGCGTTTCAGAATGGAGGACGGTCAGAAGTCAAATGTCGCAAAATGGGCCGAAAGTATTCATTTGGGAAATTTGCCTCTTGTATCGTATTTTGTAATGATCAAGTTGTATCGAAGATTGAAGCGTGTTAAAATGATTTAAACTTATCAAATTTGGTATCATTTAAAGCCCATGTGTCTATCTTTTAAATACGGTTATGTCCGTAACAACTTTATTAACAGGTTAAGTATGGTACAGCTGAATATGGGGAAGGCCGAAAGTGAATGTTGCAAAATGCATTTCTTTTTTGTGAAATTGAAGGCGTTGCATCGAAAAACGACTATTGAAGGTGATGTTTTGGGTTTTTAATTGCATAATCATCAGTAAATTTAGCATCATGTGAAAGCGTGTTTATTTTTCCTTAAAATCATGTCTCACCTGTAATAATTATGCTATTGGGGTGTGTGCAGTAAAAACCGGATATGGGGGTTCAAAAATGCTATGAATTTAAGACCGTGGCTTCTTGTTTCAAGATTTCGGTAAGATATTGTTGTATTAATCATAACTTTATCATCATTACGTTTTCTACTATCGGAAAGCTCGTTAATCTATCTTTAATATGATATCTCATTTGCAATGATTATGCTGAATATGAGTGTGCAATACAGGAAACTCACAAACTTGATGTATTGAAAATGCTTCAAATTTCTTATAAACCTACGCAAACTGGCCAGAACTGGCATATTAGCGCCCTCTATGACCGTGTAGGTATGCCCTTATTACCACATATCAAACGGTAGAGAGTCGACCTTGAAACGTGTCATTTTGAGCCCCATACATTTAGAGGTACTACACACACCTCAATCACATATCCACTATGAATGGGGCATTATTTTATTGACAAATTAACACGCTTCAACATAATGTTGAATTTCATAATGATTATGTAAGTTAAAGTACTAAGATATCCCCACAAAAAGTCGTTTTTGGATGCAACGCCTTCAATTTCACACAATCAAATGCATTTTGCTTACATTTTGCTGTCGATCCTCCCCAATATTCACCTTAATTGCACCTACCCGGCTTTCATAATCATTCCAAGTGAGGTGTCATTGGAAAGATGATTAAACAGGCTTTTTTCTGATATCATATTCAATAGTATATCTTCATTGACAAGATATTCATCGTCGAAAGAATTCGAACTTGACAAAGACCGTGATATGGGTGTCAGACCTTCCAACTGAAATTTGTTGGCGCATTTTGTGACATTTCACTTCTGACTTTCCCCCATTCTCAAATATACTGCGCATACCTCGTGCTCGTGATGCCTACGAATTTGTAAAGAAGTATACACATTCTTTCAAATGATACCGAATATAACCATTATGATTTCATAATAAAATAGATATAATCGATCAAACTGGAGTTTCCGAACTTTTATCGAGGGGTTTATATCCTTCCCTAAAACCTGGGGGGATGATTGTACATGTCATCCCCCCACCTTGTGAGGTGGGGGATGCATCCCCCTCATCCCCCCGTTGTTTACGCCCCTGAATGTAGCTGTGGCCTCAAATTAATGTGGCACTGGGCGTGTACTCCACTGGCAGGTTTTGGGTTAAAGATGTCTAACACCTTAAAAAGTTTCATGAACGAGGCAATTAATCATCCGAACGTACGGAAAAGTTCCGCGAAGACCTCGTATACATAACTCATTTAACTTTAACATATTTTTTCGGAGGCAATCGATCAATGTTATTTTCTTTTGTACAAATCCACTTGAATAGAAACGAAAAGAAATTTCCGACATATGCATCTTCACAAGTATTTAATTAATGTTTTCAACTCATCAGCCGTCGCCTATATATTTCTCTTAAAAGGGGGTATCCCACTGAGAGGCGAACGTTTGCGAACGTTAGCGAATTTTGCAAATTTTGGATTCGCCAACTTTTCTGACGAATGTTAGCGAATGTTAGCGAAAATCAGGGTTTGCCTCTGCCACCCTGATTTTTACCAACATTTGTCAGAAAAGTTGGCGAATCCAAAATTCGCAAACGTTCGTAAGCATTCGCCGCTGAATGGGTCGATTGCATTTAGGAACCATATGGTCATGCAATCGCTAGCATTGGCGAACGTTAGCGACACCGTCTTAAAACCGTTTGCGAACGTTTGCAACTGTTTGCGAAAAAATAAATTTTGAACATGTCCAAAAAATGTTTGCGACAAGAAAAACTGTTTTCGACAATTAAAACCGTTTGCGAATTTTCTTGCAACCGTTTGCGACCGTTAACGAACCTTTTGCAACCTTTAACGAATCCTGGCAAAATCCCAAATTTGCTATATTCGCAAACGTTCGCAAACGTTCGCCGCTCAGTGGGATACCCCCTAAATGGAGTATCCGAGGCTTACAAATTGTCTAAATAGCTTTTAGTGGATAGATAGGGATGAATGTCACACCCATGTGGAATATGAGACCTGCATGTTAAGTTAGCTCCTCAATCCCAGTCTCGTACTTGGTCCTTATTCAACATTTCTTATTCGGTTCCTTATTCTATCTGATTATCATGTGTGACAATTTCAGGCCAAATGAATGCCACATGACCAAGTAATTGAGCGAAAATGCAAAGTGATATTCGCTTTCTCATTGCACTGACTTTGTAAACGGTCTAAACTTTCCAGCGGATAATTGGGAATCCGAACATTTCATATGTAAATATCCTTGTAGCGAAATGGAAATGTGGAAAACAAAAACCTGTGTCATGCTTCTAGTGGAAATTCAAACATAACAAGGTTTGATAGAAGCACTAGAGATTTAAGTAAGTTCTGGCAATTTTGACAATGTTACTAGATCCCTTTAAAAAACAAAATGGTATTGGGAAAGTTACCAGAGGCATCTATAATGTACAAACTAATTGATCAATAGTGTTGCAAAAGTATAAAAAGGGGCTTATATGGTCACTTAGGAACCTAAGTATCGTTAAATGCAGCAATAGCAGTTGAAATATCAGCACGCTGCTGAGATTTAGCCGTAATTCACCGCCCATTCGCTCACCTCCGCCGGTTTTGATATTGGTTGCTATACACGGTCGACAAACCCGTTTGCCGTGCGTACGTGCGATCGCATAGCTTGCGGTTGAACTGAATCTATTTTATTGTTCACATTGATCGTTATTTTTGTTTGTGTGTGGGGCATTTCTCAACACTGGTAGTATGCTTACAAAGGACCTAGAAACGATGTTGACATGCATACAAAACTGATGCATGGTTGATAAAATGTGTATTTTTATGATTTGATATGTCCTATGAGTAATCTGTAAAGAATCAAATGGTAAATCGAGTACTGAGCAAACAAGAAAAGTGATTTTTGCCAACTCGCTGCACTTACTTTGAACGCGGTTAAATAATAACTCCAATAGAGAATTAAAAATCCGTACATTTCAATCATAACAAAAGACACATTTCGAAACCCTAAACCTGCTCCATGTTAAACTGCATCAAAATACAGCTGTTGTGAACAATGGGCCAATAGAATCGTGCCCAGACTTAAGCGGGTCTTTCAAGCAGATAAAGTAGGACGGTGTGTAACTTACTTCATTGAATTTGTCTTTATTTCCGTAAATGTCTCAAAGTGAATGATTATTGTGTATAAGAGCCGTTTTACACGAGTGATTGCAATCATTATTGGAATCATGTTTACAATCACGATGATTATGTTGCCTTGCTTTTACACGACGAAAAAGACTTCGCGCAAACTGTGATTGCAATCGCGTTTCTGGAGACGTACCTGTCAATCAAACAAGGAGAACACTATTACTACACTGTATGACTGCATTCGAAGCGAAGAGCGCCCGGTTTATCTGCGGAAGTGCATGTAAGGACACGTAAGCTCCGCCTCCCAAATCATGTTTTTGAGGTCAAGCGGTGTACACTATCGATTCGCACTGTGATTTGAGTGAATCATGATTAAAAAACACCTCTGGACCACGATTCGAGTTTCCTGATTCGTGATTCTAGTTTGTGTTTACACGGTTAAAAATACCGTGATTGGAGTGAAAAATAACTCCAATCGTGATTGCAATCACGCAAATGGAGACGTGCAAAAGCACTCTAAGTCGAGGTGAACCTTATTTACAAAATGCAATTAAATAAATGCGCTTTCATGGCAAGAATAGACGTTTAGCAGGCAATATGAGTGCACTAATGGTTGTATAGATTCGCAATGAGATATCGTCTGCTAATGATAACTTGCGCACTTTAAGACGACATCAAAACATTGGCGTTTTTTTTAGCACAAAACGCGCTTGTTTTCGATTCTTGTGATGGGGTTCTGTTTTGTTGTTGTACTAAGATATCGTGTTGGTATGGGACATAAAAAAGGTATTTATCATAATATGTTAGCTCCTAGCTCTCTAGTGATGCTTTATTCTCATATTTTGTGATTTTCAATGGAATTCTACTTTAAAATAACGTCTAGCCTAGACGTTTAGCGATTTTGAATACATAAATTAAAAAAAAAAAAAATCGATTTCTCTCTTACCTGATCAAAAAGGGACACATAACTTATTGTAGAATGTGTCCGCTAAGAGCTTTCGTTCAGGCCTACAAGTTACAAGATTTGTTTTCCCTCCTGGTTTGGTTGATGCAAATGTGTTACACTCCCTTTACGGGTCGAGTGAGTATACAGGGTCTTATCAACAATTCAGTCGAAGTGGTTTCGTGTTGTGAGAAGATATTGAAGAGTGCCCGCAAACATGGCAAACAATGACTGTGAGTCATTTAGCATCCGGCTACAACTGCGTCAAGTACGTAACGAAAGACTGAACCTGAGATAATGTTTCTCCCATGAGCATGATGAGTGCTTTTTTGTTCATAAAAATGGAAAAAGTAGTTCATGACCGGGGATGGTGGCTTGGCGGTTAGAGCGTCCGTCTCATGCACAACAGTTCCTGGATTAAATCCCTGCATGGTTGATGCTCGGTATTTGAAGAGCTTAATTCCAAACGGCGCTTAATCCAATTGTTACATTTTGGAGAAAAGCAGGTTTGTCCACCATATGAAAATAGAACGCGTCATAGTTTGATTCTAATTGTATAATTTATGTATTTCCTAAAATGTGGATTTCGATAGCTTCGTAGCGTATTAGTGTACTAAAATCGTTAACTAAATGTGTATGAAAAGTGGATTTAGCACCTTTTGGAACTAAGCTCTTCATTTATAGAACAGAGAAGGGAAACTCAAACGCGCTGAACTTCAAGATGGCTATCCTCGTCTCTAAATTGCACTACTCATACTCAGTCGGCATGTGGCACAAATAGGGCTCCATTAAATGGTCGGATTTATTTGGATGGGGGCACGCGAATGATTTGGGCAAAACTTATGTATTTCTCTATTTTTATAGAAATGTTTCCTCTTAAGTTTGAATTGTTTTTGTCAATATTATTGGGATTGATTGGGACGTATGGGGTAATCAAGGGTAAAATGAAAGAAAGCATGCACTTGTGCGTCTTAATGGTAGCATTGCCTCAAATGGCCCAAGGGAGTTGTGAGGGGAATTTTTTTTTTTTTTTTTTTGTAGTGTTCTTTATCCAGATTAGCTTCTTCAGTGCTCTTTGCTCTGTTCTCCCAGAGGGACCTGCATCTAATATTACTAAGTACAACTCGGCCATTTAATACACTTCTGCACTATATTGTGCACTTTTTCCACTCCCTGGGGAGCATTCCAGCAGGTACTACTTTATAGTGCACTCATTATTGACACACCCTCATTCATGCCAAGTACCCATATTGCACCTGGGCGGGGAGCAGCAATGTGGATAAAGTGCCTTGCTGAAGGACACTAGTGCTGTATTGGCGGCATCGATCTGGGTTCGAACCCGGCTGGGACCTGTGCTTGGCAGTCTAGCGCCTATCCGATCGTGCCACAACACCTCCACTCGTTACATATGCTTCATTATTATTATTATTTTATTTTTTTTATTAGCTGATGACCGAGGTGACGACGGGAAACCTGGGAAAGATTACGAAAATGCTACCCTGGGCAAATATAATATATCATTATTACTGATATTATAGCATTATGCCCTAACTCTAACCCTATCCCTAGCCCTAGCCCTAACCCTAACCCTAACCTGGGAAAGATTACGAAAATGCTACCCTGGACAAACATAACATATCATTATTACTGATATTATAGCATTATGCGGGCACTGTTTCTAGTTGTTACATTATTTTCCAATATTAGCTTCACGTGTCTAATGCATAATGAGGTAAATAGCGTCGGCATTTTTTTTCTTCTTTAGGGGTCAACGATTTAGGGACTATTCCTCTTCACACTTTCTTGCCGTTTTATTGGCGGTGCATGCCTCACCCCCATTTATATTAATTACAGTATGTATATACTAATTTTGATAATTATAATAATGTAAAACGCTCTGATACTTTAAAAAAGCGGGACTTGACACCCCTGCCCCCACCCCCCCCCCCCCCCCCCCTCCCTAAACATATTCCCCTGCTCCCATTATTGTAAATACACTGCGTCGTAACGAAGGGATCTCATCAGATCTGTTCCAGCCTTCAAGGAATCCGCACCAGTTCCAAAGAGACAGCTCGAAGCTCATCTTATCTGCAGTAACTCCAAGAAAGATCGACCCCATATTACGACATTTCTAACAAGTTGGGGTACGTCTAGTATAGTAATACCTATTAGCAATTGGGCCATTAAGACAACAAAATGTATTCTCTTTCGACGGTTGATCCTCCAACACTGCGTCTGGATGCACTTAATTACTGTCTCCACTTTAGTGGTAGTATAGGGCATCATATGTGTGACCGGCTATAGCAAAATCCTGCACTTGTCGGTAACTCATGTTTTGAAGAAATAGGCATTTTAAGTTCACATATTGTGTACAAAAGTCTTATGATTGTAACATTTTAACAATCATTCCTGTTAGAACAAAGCAACAAATGAAGATTGTGATGAGGCCTTTATAATGGTATGAAATCTACATTTTGATTTTTACTTACAAGTGCAGGGTTTTGCTTTAGCCGGTCACATTTATCAAAGAATTCATAGGTTGTTATTCCTCATTGCTATCATGGCTATTAGGCATACCGTAGAACACCATCGTCAAGCACCCCCCAAGCACCTATATGCATCTTGCTTTTAAAGAGCGCCCGCTCTCTGTCCAAACGGGAAACTTTAATCAAGAATGGAAATAATGGTGAGGAATATTCATGAGGATAATAATGGAGGTGAATCTCATGGAAACGTCTTTAAAAGCAAGATGCGTATAGGTGCTTGGGGGGTGCTTGACGACGGTGTTCTACGGTATACGTATACTTTCTTGGCATCTATTGATTTTGACAACATTTCATACAAATCTTAAACTTATTATTATTTTTCCTTTTACAAATGCTTGTTCAACTTAAAAGTAAACTTTTAAGGCATATCTTTTGCCATATGGTAAATAAAAGTTTCCCTTTTCCTTCTTTACAAAGATACTCATTTATTTGCAAACGTGAGTAAACATATTTTAAGAATGAAAACCATGACTTATTTTTTCTTAAATATCACCTGGAAATATTCATAATAACTATTATATTAAGAGTTGAACAATTATCCAGTTGTCTCGCGAAGTGTATAATTGCGACCGCGCACCAAAATATTTGTCACCTGACGAAGTACAGCAGCTGCGTACGAAACGTCGTGAGTTCTTTCTTATTACACTTCGCGAGACAACTGGATAATTGTTCAACTCTTGATTTTATTCCGCGATGGACAACATTTTTCGAACTATTATATTGTTCAAGTTCAAGTTCGTCTTTATTAATTTCAATCATAAAACAATAACATTATATAATACAAGTCATGTATCAATCAATCATATAGATAAATACAGATAAATATTGAAATATTGAAATAGGAGGCTACAAAAAAGTAATATACTTGTAAGCAGTAGCCCCCTTCTAGATACAAATTTATATGATTTTACACGTTTGATATACAGCGTACATTAAAAACATATAACTACTATAAACACACACACACACACACACATACACACCTACACAACAATCCGAGGACCACCTTTCACGTGCATATTCTATTAGTAGTCCCGGGTCCAATTATGAACCTGTGGTACACCTTCCTTCATCACCATCACTTATCGTCCATCACCATCATCATCCTCATTTATCATGACCATCCATCACCAATATCAGTGCCGTCCATGATCACGCTCCATGCATGGCCATTTACCGCCACAGATGGCGTTATTCCACCAAGGGCACCGGAAAATTCCAAACTATGAATGCGTGTTTCTCATAGGCGTGCCATCAAAACACACAAAAAAGAAAACACACATTATTTCCGGCACTTTAGTATTAATAGCTAATAATGAATAGCGCCATCTATAGATCACTTTGCACGCAAAATAAGCGGTAAAAAATGTGGGGACCGGGATTTCGGTCCCGACTTTTTAAAATGTCCCGAGTTTAATGGAGTGTTTTCATGCAGTAGTCCCGACTCTGTGGTGTAGGTCTGTACACACTCACACACGATGCACACATTGCATGGGTAAAAACATAAGAACATACATCTATCTTTATAAGAGTTACTTTGAATAGGAAGATATTAGTAGTCTCTTCAATTGGGCTTTAAATGCAGACTACAGAGTGCAACTTCTAAATTCATTCCATGTACGAGGACCATTATGTCTGACAGAGTATAGCATTGTTTGGGTATTGACCTTGTGATAATGATATGTATTACTTGAGCGAGTGTTATATGAATGTATCAAATTATTGCAAAGGAACATTTTAGAAATATTGTTTGGTGACAAATTATTAAAAACACAATACATTAATATGGCAGTTCGAATTTTATGAATATCATAAATATTGAGAGTGTTCAAACGAAAAAACAAAGGAAGTGAACAGTCAATGAGCTTGATAATTAGAGTTGGTACATATTCTTAGAGCTTTCTTTTGGAGTTTATATAAAGTATATAATTTGATTTTTCTAACACTGGCCCTGGTAATATTACAATATTGTAAATAAGGCAAAATTAAGCAATTATACAGCATAAACAATTCCTTTTCTGGTAACAACAAGCGTAATTTACATAAAATACCAATGTTTTTTTGAAATCTTATTCTTAATATACAATCTATGATTTTCGAAAGATAAAGTATCATCTAGAATTACTCCAAGAAATTTAACTGATGAGCTTACAGTTAAAGTGATATCATTCATAATTATTTTAACACATTCTTTTACTCATAATTTATAATTAACTCATTAGCATTAAACCAATCAACTATGTTTCTTAATTCTATATTCGTCTCTAATATAAGTTGATCAAAATCTGTGTGTGATGCAATTATATTTGAATCATCCGCAAAGAGAATAAAGTGCAAAAATTAGGAAACAGAGCAAAGGTCATTTATATATACTAGAAACAGGAGAGGACCCAATACTGAGCCCTGCGGGACTCCGTATCGGATTATTTCCTTATTAGAAACAAAGTTATTGTAAGATGTAAATTGATAACGATCACATAAATAATTTATGAACCATTCTAAAGTAATACCATGAATACCAATATGGTTAAGTTTTGCAAGTAGAATATTATGATTAATAACATCGAAAGCTTTTGAGAGATCAAGAAATATACCAAGTGTGTACAAATTATTATTCAATGTTGTCAAAATATGATCATTAAGGTCTAATATTTTAGAAAAACTTGGGAGTAATGTAATTGGTCGATAATTAGAAAACACATGAGGGTCACCTTTCTTAAACACTGGAATTATGTTTCCAATTTTAAAACTGTTAGGGACTATTCCATATAACAACGAAATATTACATATATGAACAAGAGGTTTAACAATAAAATGTATGACATGTTTAATAATATATTGACTGATTCCATCGAACCCTGTACTTTTGCTTGATTTAAGATGCTGTACAATTTGTATAATTTCTGTTTCATCAGTTGGATAAAAATACATAGGAACATCACATTTATTTGTAAGATATGTATCAAAAGTACGCATAGATTGGGTAATATGGTCGGACTTAAGTTTTGTAGCAATATTAGAAAAGTAGGAATTAAACTCATTTACAATCAATTGACCATCAGTTAATTTATCTAAACCTTTCATAAAATAGGATGGATTCTATTTTTTTACCACGCTTACCTAGTAAGTCATTTATCACTTGCCATACTTTTAATTAACAAATTATTTTTATTTTTTTCCAACAAATCACAATAATATTTTTTCCGAACAGATTGTAAAATAGAATTTAGTTATTACGATACTTCTTATATTTACGTTCAATACAACCGGTTCTCTTCTTACAAAATGATTTATATAGTCTATCCTTTTTATTAATACATTTTAATAATGAAGGGGTAACCCATGGCTTTCTTGGGACCTTTTTGATTTTTTTCTACTACTTGCAATAAACTTAGAATCATATATCTTTTTTAACTTTTCCAAGAATGTATCATAATTGCTTCATTTACATCTGGGCTGGTTAAAACATCATTCCATTCTGTAGCTGAAGTTAAAATGTAATGTAATTAATTTCATTATCTGGAAGTATTTTTTAATAAAGTAGATATGTTGAATTCTACATTAAAGGGATCTAGTAACTTTGTTGACAAAAAGTGATGCTTGGTTAACACAATGTGTATTTGTGTGAGGTCCATAAAGTAATGTTTGAACATTTCAAGTTAAGTGGATGTTATTTGGAAAAGAAAGCCGAGAGATAACTCATTGCACTACTCTGTACACGCCTGAAAAGGTCCCGTAGATAATTTGATATCTGATCAACTCAATCGTAAATATCTTTTGTACGAAATGGAAATTTGAAAATCCGAAACCTGTCCCACGCTTTTATTGTTAATACGAATATAACAAGTTATAAGGGAACCGCTGGAAATCCAATTGGATTTTGAGGAACTTGGACAATGTTACTACGTCCCTCTAAGCAATACTATATGTTTTAGTTCAATTGAAAACAAGTTTTTTATCGAATAACAACGAGAATTACAAATGTTTACAATCAAAGTTTACAATAAATTATCCATAGAACTACCAAACTATTACAAATAACATAATGCAATTTCATGCATGCATCGATCTCAAAGTATCAACATTTTCTCCTACGCCGCACTACAGAACATAACACCCTACGTAGCAGCGACAAAATGGGTCTTGGACCTCGTACTCTCCTCCTTGTGAGCCTTGCATCCGGGCTAGTCATCCAGAGGTGTGCTGGGGTGGAATGCCCATCTCTTTGGACGCAGTACGACGGGGCATGCTATCGTTTTATCGGGGAGCGAAGCACTTGGAACGAAGCACTCCTCAACTGCCGCTATCTGGGCGGCGAGCTCGCGTCCGTACACAGCCATGGGGAAAATGTCTTCCTCTACAGCTTATGGAGAAGAGTGACCGATACTTCCGTTTTGTATCATGTAAGTATAGCTTCGCTGTATTGGGAAACGCCCCATGCCCGTACGAAAAAGAAAAAAAAATATGCTTTTATCACCACTCACTTATCTGTTGATCATGTTGATTCAAAGAGTTGGAAAAAAAAAGTTTAATCTACTATTTGATCAATAAAACGTCCAAAGTGAGAAGAAAATCACCCAGGTTAAAGGGAAAGTTTCCCCATCATCTATTTACCTTTGATTCATTTCTATACACATTAAAACATACTTTCATGCAAATATGTCCAATGTTTTCCCTCTAAACAAAGGAGGGGCATCGTTCAAAGTAAATCGATGTATGGGCTAATCCCATTCATTGCGTATAGCGTGGAGGCTGCCATTATATTTTTTGAAACCCAGATTTTGAATTGTTCGCGCCGAAATGCTACGTCAAACCCAAACAAACAAGCTCCGCCTCTTTTTGTTAGCTCTCGCAGATCGCGGGGTTTGTGCACAAACACAAGGCAAAACGTGAGCCAACAAAAAGAGTAGTTCGGGTTTGACGTCACATTTTAGAGCGATCCGAGTTTCATAAACATCAATGGCAGCCTCCATGTTGTTCGCGATGAATGGGATTATCCCGTACAGCGAGTGACTTTGAATGATGCTCATCCCTTGCTCAAAAGGCCAATGTTGGTCGTATTTGCATGAAATTGTGTTTTAACATTTAGAGAACATAATCAAAGGTGATTATATGTTGGGGAAAATGTCCCTTTAACAAAGTTTTCCTAGATAAACTCGCGAAAAACTTAGTTTATCAGAAAAAGGTTTATCACTTGATAAACTCAGTTGTTCTGATAAAAATAAGTTGTTCAATAATAAACTCAGTTTTCTGGTGAAAACATATTTTCTTGAAAAACTGAGTTAATATACTGATAAACTTAGCTTTTCTGATAAACTAAGCGAGAAAAGTTTATCTGATATAAACAGTTCATCGACTGTTTGCGCAAAAGCCTTGCCATATCTAACTGAGATCTCACCGCGTCACGGCACTGTATACTTTCTGCCCGTCATACCATCGACAAACGATGCCCCTTCTCTCGGCACACAGCTGAATACACATTTACAATATCGCACGTAATGTTCGTTGTTCAGTGATAAGATGACGGGCAGAAAGTACGATATATCTGGCACCGACTAAGTAAAGATTTACACAAATGAGAACCTGACATGGTCTCACTTAAGAAATCCTAAATCAAACACTACTCGATCAAAATGACTGTCCTTGGTATCATTTATCTTTGGACAAGATGCCCTATCCCGTGAACCTGCTCATCATGTGTTTTTATTATGGCAAGAACACCGTTCCGTTTTGGGAGGGCCACCCTGTATATCTGTGTTTTCACAACGCTCTCAATTTGTTTCTTACTTGCACTCTGTGCATGCGCTGCTTGTATCATACATCCATCACTGCTCATGTTGTAGAAGAATATAGCTGAAAAGTGTAAATTTGTGTTGGGCGTGGTTGTGTTGCATCATATATTTTTAATTTCGCATAATTTATATTTTCAAAAGGATAATAACCAAAAAATGGTAGAAACTAAAAAGCTATGCAGAGTGAATGGTTCTAGATCTACTACCCCCTGGACAATTACCCCGGACGATTACCACCCGGACAATTCCCCCCCCCCCCCCAGGACAATTACCTCCCGGACGATTACCCCCCCAATACAACTACCCCCCCTGGACGATCCCCCCCCCCCCCCCAATACATTACCCCCCGGACGATTACCCCCGTCAATTCTGTGTATGTTTGCATATGTATGTGCGTGTGTGCGTGCATAGTATGTGCAAGTGTGCATGTTTTTCTGTATTCATTCAATTAATCAGCGTGTGTAATCGAACTTATCCCTGAAATAAAATGAATGTAAAATGCTCCGTAGGGAGTGGCGAGGATGAATGAATGATTTAGGTTATCATTAATATTATTATTATCTGTTGTATTATCATTTAATTATTACTATAAATGTTTGTTTATTATTGTTACTATAATTATAATCATTATTATTTGTATTATTATTATAATTAGTATTATGACTATAGTTTTGTTGTTATTGCTATTAGAAGTAGTATTATTATTATCAGTATTATCATTATAAATATTATGACCTACGAGCAGCGGCTGTCATAATCCAGATGGAGGGGGTTGGTAATCGTCGGGGTGGGGTATATTATTCGTGATAATCGTCCGGGGGGAATACATGTCTTGGGGGGGGGGGGGGGGGGGTAATTGTCTTGGGGGTAATTGTCCGGGGTCGTTGACCGGGGGTCGTTATTTTTTGGAGCGCATTGAGACCGTAGCGGGGTCGAGGCTCCATGTGACTATCTAAAGTAAAGATAAATAGAATAAAAATAACATTGCTGTTTTCAGCCATTTTTAGCCCGGCACGACTAACGTATCTCTGTTTTTTTATTTTGTTTTATTTTGTTTTATTTTTTCCGTTCGTTAACACTTCATAGGGCTACTGGTTTGGTCTGAGTGACATCGCAGAGGAAGGGACATTTGTCTACACTGACGGTTCCGCTGCCGACTTCACTAATTGGCTGCCCGGTCAACCCGACAGTTATGGATCGGCAGAGGACTGTGTGCATGTCTGGTACCAGAACCCGACCTCAGACACTACCATCGGCTGGAACGACAGAGATTGCGTGCTACAATTACCTTACATTTGCGAAATGAGCCCGCCATGTGAACCAAAATGCTGCTGAAAATTGCTGTATAGTTGTATAGTATCATACATCTCTCGCTTGACCCAATATGCTAGAATTCTGAATAGTATAGGATTTATGGGTCAATTTTGTTAGTTGGCCACATTATGTGTGCATTCAATTTCGCCGATTTTGTCACCGCAGCTGTATTTTGTAGTTCAAATTTGATTTTTAGCATTTGAATTCATATAACGATCATTCGAAAACATTTGTTTGCAATTCATTAAAAACGTGTTTCTATTTCGTAAAATTGTCATTCAATTAAAAGCGAGAAAATTCGTGATTACGTAATACCGCCTTCCGTGAATTATTTTGGCGAGATTGAATGCCAATAGCGTGCTTTTTAAATTCAATGCTATAAGAGCTATATCACTTGAGCGAAGAGCTAAATGTAATGAATGAAAACATTTTTTAACTACAGTTATAAGCCTTCAGCTTAATTTTTCGAATTTGAATGAATCGCTTATCAATACGAATGAACAGTTTACGGAATTGGTCGGGAAAACCCTATAATTATTATACATCTCTCGATTGACCCAATATGCTAGAATTCTGAATAGTATGCTAAAATTATCTCGATTAAAATAATATGGGCGAGTTCTGAATAGTATTCTGCATGAATATCTCGATTTACGGAATAGTATAGATTTGATAGTACCCTACATGTCTCGATTGACCCAATATGCTTATGATTTTGTAATAGTATCCTACATCACTCGTGATACCCAATGTGATTATGTAATTATTCTATAATTCTTTATTAAACCGTTATGGGGCCTTTCACTCAACAAGCTCTGCTTCCGAGAATGGGACCTCCACATTTTGTATAAACTTGATTACATTTAACATTTTCGTGTATCTTTGTTGTTCAAATTATGTTCATATGAGTTTAATAATGAAAATCTCTTACAATAAATATGTTATTTTACTCATTATAAATGATGTGTGTGTGTGCGTGTGCGCGTGCATGTGTGTGTGTGTGTGTGTGTGTGTGTATGCCTGCGTGCGTTCGTGTGTGTGTGTGTGTGTTTGTGCATGTGCGTGTGTGCGTTCGTGTGTGTGTGTGTGTGTGTGTGTGTGTGTGTGTGTGTGTGTGTGTGTGTGTGTGTGTGTGTGTGTGTGTGGGTGTCGCTGTGTACGTGTGTAAATCAAACGATTTTATACCAACAAAATAGGTAATTCGATTTACGAAAACAAATGTGGTTTTGCCCAAATATGAAGGGATTTTACCCAAAATATCAGATGGGTTTCCGATTATGCTTTTATTCTGACCGAATATTTATAACTATTCGTAAACGAATTTAAAAACTGTGACCATGAAGCTGCACACAGCACACGCTCATAAACGCCATGTAACAAATTAAAACCACATCATGGTTCAAGTAGTGATCCAAGTCAAGTTTTCTCTGATCCTCATTTGTTATTTTCATTCCTCAAACATAGGAACAACTGACCAGACAAGAATTAAGTTTGAGTTCATTTTAACTGACCAGTTTATTTGTAGTAGATTTGTTGACATGTGCAAACAATTCAATTTCATTTAACATTTATTCGGCATTTATAAACTAATACGTACAATAGTGATGAGTTATACAAATAAACCTGTACATTATGCCGAGGTAGCTATTAAGTAGAAACGTATAAAAAATATATCAGCAACTGCACCTAAAACTAAAAACTGAAAAAATACATTAAAAAACCTTACATTCTAAATTAAACAACTAAACTATCACTAAAAGCATCTATACCCACACAAAATAAACATAATTTGAATTAATGTATAATCCTTTTTCATTTTCACAATGCCGATTTGTGGATTCAGTAAGTAAAAAAAAAAAAAAAGTGTGTAGCTCTGTTCACCCTTTGATAAATTGTTTAGTGGGTTCCAAATTACAGGTCCCTACAATATAATTGATTCATGTTGCAAACAAGAAAAACGGAATCTTGGTTAGAATGGTAAGAATTATGAATAGGTGATGAAATGTGTGTTTCTGTGATCTGATATGTAAATGAGTGATGTGCGAATGTGAACATTTCGCAGTAAAATAATGTCGTATAACCGAGTAATGAGCAACAATGCAAAGTGGTATAACTATCCAGTAGACAATCTAAAATCTAAACACTTTAATCATAAATATTTGTAGAATGAAAGAGAAATTCAGAAAAAAAAGTATGGAAAGCCGTTAGTTTCTTTGAAAACAAATTCCAAATGTCCTTTTAAAAGGCATTAAATGGTGTTTCAATTCATAAATATTTGTCTATTATCAAAGAGATTTCATGTTATTGATGTACAATTTATGTAAAGTCTAAAATACTTGCATTTTTGCTTTTGAAAGTATTTTGTTCCAAGGCTAAAAATGGCTTACCATACTTTTTAAGTCCAACTAAAGTCCAACTAAAGTGAAACCAGTAAAGTGTCTAACTCCACGAAAATTACCTGGAACTTCTACATTTATCTTCTACCGTGTTGTTTGGCTAATGGTAAGAGAAGAATAAACTAGGGTTAGATTTGTTAAAATGCCACTTTAGTATGACGATATCTATCATTGAAAATCATTCAGCTCAAGAGCGTTAAAGGGATAGCCCCTCTTTTGCAAGCCAAATTTCAAAAGTTGCGAGATTATTGTGTTATATGAAAGAAAATGTAATTTAATAGCATGCCTGAAAAAATTAGGGCTTGAAATTTCTTTTTCGTGGAGTTATAGAGCTAAAACTAATAAACCATCGTCCAACGGTTAATTGTGCACTATACGTGTATTCACCCAGTGAGGAAGTTCGTACACGGATTCCACGGAGTACCACAACGCTATGCGTGACCCCTACGTGACCCGCGCTAGCTACGTGACCCGCGCACATATAACAATGGCATGACCGAATACTAAACCAAATAACCAAACATCGCTTAAAATGACTACATGTTATTATATATTCTTCAATTTTTAGATTTTTTTCCGTGACATACCTTTACAAATGTCGGCTTCACAATACCTTTACAAGAATAAGTACAATGTTATTGTAATATTATGCTAAATCAGTTAAAGGGGTAGTACAGTTTTGGTAAGGCTGAACTTTAGTAACCAAACCTGGACAGTAACATTATAAAATAATAGTTGTAACTCTACCATGCTCGAAAGGTATACAAAATTACAAACGTCCAAGTAAAAAGCCTGTTATCATTCAAAAAGAGCCATTAAAACACAAGAGGGTGCTTTCCAGAAAGGCATTGGTTTCAACCATTTTTCATACAAAATTATGCATGTGATGTTTTATTGAAATAATGATTAAATAGAGAGATCATCAACAACTATTTAAAAAACGCTTTTGAAAAATTTTGAAAAAGTGCAAGCATTTTTTAAATTTTTTTAAAAAATCATCTAATTATTTGGGCCCCAAATAATTATAAGATCAGATATATTTATTGATATTTCAGCCGTTTCTGGCTCGATTTTGACCAAATAAAGTTTATTCTGCCATTAAAATTGCATGTTCTCTCAAATTCGACACTCAGTTTTTCATTACCTCACAACAAAATTGTAAAACTAAACTGCCCCTTTAAACTCTTTTATTGACCGATATATAGTTTGATAGATAGATAGATAAATGGTTTTATTCATAGAACTGCACATCGTAGCCCGAAAGCTAAATTGTATACAATTTTACAATCAAATAAATCATATAAAGCATAATATACTATTACAAAATACAATTACATAATAACAATAAAGTACATTTTATAAAGACAAATAATACATCCATTACACTGAAATAATCGGAAACGTTGGCATAAAAAGATAAAACGTCATTGTACTACTATAAAATCATTTAAAGTGGATAATGAATCTAGCATTTGAGTAATTATTTGGAGTTAATATTTATGTTAAATAGCATATCACGATTATCGAATATTACAAAAAAATGAATAGAGTAATGAATAAGTAATTCATGAATATTCATGTGTATATCTCGAGTCCATTAAATAAAAAGTCCAATTTAAAACAAAATTTGGATATTGCATTAAAGTCTAAAATAGTGGCGTTATACTAAAACAATGTATCAAAGGTCGAGTAATTGTACTGTTATATAAATAATGTAAATTGGCAGTTGAGAATAAATCTGGTATTTAAATAAATTCTGGAAGTTATCCGAAGTGCACGTTTTTGAATTTGTTCAATCATGTTGGATTCGGCAGTTGTGAGGCTCGAGTGCCAAACCGGGCATGCGTACTCGAGCAGGGGCCTGACGAAACCGGTGTAGACTGTCACGAGGTCGGCTGCAGGAAGTCTGAACTGCTTCAGTCTCCGTAGCATGTACAAGCGAGATCCAGCTCTTGAGATCATGGAAGAGACCTGGTTGTTCCACTTGAGGTCACTTTGAATAGTCACTCCAAGTAACTTCATGGTGGAGACCTCTTTCAAGATGTCGTTGCACAAGGTAAAGTCGAGTAGTGGGGGTGGTCTTTTGCAGAAGGTTACATGCATAATGCTGCATTTAGTCGGATTCAAGCGAACGCGGTTTCCCTCACACCACTCCTCCAAGTCTCTCAGGGCAATCTGCACGGAAGGCTGTCCGTCGCCTCTGTCACCAGCAGCGGCAAGTGACATGTCGTCGACATACTTCCAACGATGAATCGGCAACTCTCGTGTGGCGTCGTCAATGAGGACAAGAAAGAGGAGGGGTCCAAGGCGCGTACCCTGGGGTACACCGGCGGTCATCGCTTTCGAGGAGGAAAGAACTCGGTGGTATCGAACTTGATTCTCTCTAGGGGTGAGAAAATCGCATATCCACCGGATCATCCACGGCTGGATGTCTAACGAGATGAGCTTCTGGATCAAAACGGTGTGGTCAACGCTGTCAAATGCACGACTGAAGTCCGTAGATACGATTGACGTAAGGTTTCCTGGACGTTCCGCATTTCTACAAAGGAAGTCATATATGTCAACCAAACACTGAGTGGTAGAACGACCTGCACGAGCACCGAACTGTTTTGGATCCAATTGGTGATTTAAGTCTAACAGCAGGTGTCGATAGATAAAGAACTCTGCTATCTTTGCGAAGTGGTCTGTGAGTGATATTGGCCTCAGTTTGTCTACAGTAGAAGCAGACCTTTCCTTAGGAATTGGGGCAATTATAGCTTTCTTCCACTGTGAGGGAACGTGACCTGTCTGTAGAGAAGAATTGATCACCTCACATAAGAGTGGTGCTAACTCAAATGCAAATTCGTTCACAAATCTTGCGGGAATACCATCGGGTCCACTCGATTTTCCAGGCTTTATGCGCTTCAGTTCTTTGGAGACTTCGTAAGGCTGGACGGTGGGAGGTTGGCTTGACGAGGGCAAGTATGCAGGAAGGCTAAGCGTATCGAGTGGTGGTATGTCACTATTCACGCTTGCGAAGTGGTCATTGACAGCTTCTGCGATACCTAGCTCGTCCAAGTCGGGTGATTCAGGAACACGAATCGTATTTTCGGTTTTCGGTTGAGATGTCATTACTTTTAGATGTTTATACCAGCTAGAAGGGTTGTCACGTTTTAGTTTCAAGACCTTGTCATGGTAGAAATCATCTTTCAGGTCTGTTATCTCTCGTTGAACTTTATTACGTAACTTTTTCCAAAGGTCTGCGTCATTTTTGTTGAAAGCATCTTGGCGCCTGTTGATGAGTGACTTTAGGTATGGTGTCACCCACGCTTTGTCATCAGAATGGACTTTAACTGTTTTTTTCGGGAAGAATTCATTCAGAGTTTTATCTAATGTATTGTAGAAACTATCACATTTTTCTTGGGTTGAGTCTTTGGATGTTACTTCAGCCCAAGAATAGTCGGTCAGTCTCCGTCCGCATTCTCGAATTGAGGAATCTTTCATGGGCCGGAAGGTTCTCTTGAAAGTCTTGTTCACCTTGATGCGTCTGCTAGAAGTGGGTTTCCAGAACACTGCGTTGTGATCCCCTCCTATCCCCAAAGGTGAAAGTATTTCTGGTTCGGAGTACCATTTGTGGAGATCGGTAATGATGAGATCCAGGATTGCTGCTTCACGTGTTGGCTTGTTGACAACTTGCTTTAAACCGCAAGTGGTAATCAACTGGGTTATGTCAGCTCTGTTAAAATCGCCAAGAATGATGATTCCAGCATCTGCATGTCTCACTTTGATGTCATCAATGCAGTGCGACAGGTAGTCAATCAGTACTTCTCCAAGGCGGTTGTCCGGAGGAGAATACACCGCAGCAACATAAATCGATGAGATGTCACGCGGTAGTCTTTGAGGTCTGACTCGGACCCAGAGTTTTTCATTCGTAGAATCTAAATTACAGGGCTGTTCGATCTGATTTTGTTTTGTGTGTGTAATACATTCATCCTCATCCGTCAATTGGAAACTGTTCAGACGTTTTGTAAAATAGGGACTGTCCCTTTAATGAACGGTCATAAACCTCATACACATTATACAGTAACTCGCTGTAAAAGCTGACGCAATTTTCGCTTTTTTAACCAGGAAAGCAGTGTTCTTTTTCAATGAAACTTTTACACATCATTCGGACATATATTACAATGATTTTGGTATAGGATTAAAGTCTCAAATGTAATTTTGGGCAATTTTCTTAAACTTTACAGGTGCACCTTTAAGTTCAACTTATGATGTTTATGAAACACCCCCAGCTCCATGTTTCTATTGGTAACACGATTATGTAAACATGGCTACAGTTCTCCCTTTACGATTGAATTGAAAAGCGTTCGAAAACGCTTCCCGTTTGTAGTAAAAAGTATCCGAATTCGCAAATTTCGATCGTTCATAATATCCGCCGAATTTTGATACTGCGCGCGAACAATTGGGGATAAAATCTGACGTAAATTTTAACTTGTTTTTCATCGTAGGTATATATTGTTTCTTTATTCTAAAAATTTCACATACCATTCAGAAAAAAAAGATCTTACAATGATATTCGAATACGATTGAAATATAAAATATCACTTTAGGAAGAGAAAAAAACACTATCAGTAAATTCAAACATAGTTTCTACCTACTAGGTGTAACAACAAACCTGTTATGTTTTTAATCCGTAATAACTCAGTCGCTTATGAATGGAATTAAATTAAAACTTCAAACAATGTAAAGGGATACTGTCAAATTTCCTGTGCCAGGTTTTATCAGATTTGAACTAGAGAAAGGGTGGCTATTGTCCCCCCCCCCCACCCCAAAAAAAAAAAAATGGGTTATAATCTGAGACCTTCTTCCCAATGCACCTATATATACAGCAATATATCCCATTCATTGCTGCATTCAATTTCAAGGAGTAAACAACAATTTTTTGTTGGGATTCATCCCTTACAAAAGACTTGGTCAATTAGGGCACCGACACAAAAGGTAACCGCGGACAGTCATGTCTATTTCTCTGTCACGAGCCAGTATTATGTAACGAAACTTAGACAGATGAGTTTGACAATGTTCCTGGAATTTCGACCTGATTCCATTCATAAGCAACTGAGTTATTACGGATTAAAAAAATAATAGCTTTTTTGTAACACTACTTTTTTTTTAATTGACAATAGCCACCCTTTCTCTGGTTAAAATCTGACCAAACTTGGCACAGCAAATTCGACAGTATCCGTTTACATTGTCTGAAGTTTTAATTTAATTCCATTCATGAGCGACCGAGTTATTGCGGATTAAAAACAAAATAGGTTTTTTGTTACACCTACTAGTTATTAAACGGCGCCTTCTAATATAATGATGGAGTCGGTCTTAGTTCCATTGTCAAAATCAATAAAAGCACGGGACAGGTTTCGGTTTTTCAAAATTTCCATTTCGTTCAAAAGATATTAACGATTGAAGTGTTCAGATATGACATGGTTTACGGGATAATGTCATGCCGTGTACAAACTAAGTACAATGAGTTAGTGATTATCACTTTGTATTTGTGCTTATATCTCAGCCCAAAACAAATCAAATTAACGGGAACTGTGTGGACATATCAGATCACTCCAAGACACATTTTATTAATCACTCATCACTTTTTGCACTTGCCAACAAAGTTATTAGAGCCCCATTCCGCTTGGTTCGAAAGACATGGCGTATGCTTCCCAGTCACTTTAAGGGCTCTCCACAAATCTTAAAGGTAACATCAGGAAGAAGACGCCAACCTCGACAGCCGCCAGTAGCTTGAACGCTGCATCGTAGCTGGACAGCTGGTCGACCACAAGTCCTGTATTGTAATAAAACAATTATGTGGCAACGGTTATATAATTATTATACACAATATCTGGGAAAGCAGCTGGAATGTATGAAATCTACCCAGTGTGGTAAAATCCGGACCTTAATATCGTTAAATGCAGAAATATCGGAAGAAATCCATTGGCCGCCCGTGACATTTGGTCTAAATCCACAGCCCGTTCTTACATGTCTGCGCCGCTAGCGCTGGGCTGGAGATACATACAAGCCCGCATACCGTGTGCTAGTATACTGTTGTTAAATGGCGGTGGAGGGTATAGCACGGAATATTACATCCGGAGGGATTTTAAATGATATTGAGTGAAGAGTAAATAAGTCCCGAGACGAAGTCGAGGGACTTATTTTCTTCACAAAATAGCATTTGAAATCCCGAGGGTAGGAATATTCCGTGATTTTCCCGACAACATATTTAATAACTGTTTTATCATCTGACTTGACTTGCAGGGGTGTGCTATACCCATGTGCTATCCAACAAAAGGACACGGCAGCGACATGTACTGTATTATACTTAGTCAGGTGATAACATAGACTTCTGCACGTAGCGTAATACGCGGTTCCGCTCGCGGTTAACGTGAATGTTATTTTGGAACCATTAAATGCTCAATAAGTTAATTTCAAAGCATTTGTTGTCAAAATATTTACATTAACATCTAGGTATGATATATTCGTTCACGTGGTAGGTGTAGGAAGCATATTATTGATTATGTTATTGTGTAGGGCGTTTCCTAGTACTTTCATTTGGCTTTAAACCAGGAAAACATACGAATGGCCCTGTTAGCTATCATCCTATCATCTTTATTCTGTGTTAATCCTACAAACGGGTCGAGCGCCTCCTTCTGGCCATGCTCTCTCAGGAACACACAGGTTTCAGACCAAAACAGAGTTGTACGGATACATTCCAACCCCCTCACGTCATTGGGGCAGGATATCAGCGTGCTCCCAAAACAGGTGTGGCACTGATTGACCTCTCACCAGCCTACAACACTGAATGGACACGTTGCCTGCAGCTGCTCAAAGCCTCCCAAATCTTCAACAAGCGTCGGACAACCATGCGCATCATTGCGTTTGGACATTTGTCAAAAAGCCATTATAAGAAAACAGAATCTGCGAATCGTAATGATAATAACTTTCAGAATGAGGTTGACAAAATGAAACATAAATATTGATGCATTAAGGTACTTGCCTGGCATGAGCCCTCCTAGAAGCGATCCTACGCCGAGTGACATCTCAAACGCCCCATACACGAATTGGTACATGTCTGCTGAAGTTCGCTCTTTCGCGACCAGTAACGGTAGCTTCACCCTCACAGCTATAGACACCGCCGACAAACACGATAACACGGCCATGGCGATCTCATTGTCAACGTATGCGTATCCCAAGAGGAGCAGCGAATCAACCGGGCAAAGCATGAGAAAGAGGCTGACGGGGGAGACTAAGCCGTTTGTGAGTATGCCGGCTGACACGCGACCGCTAATGTTGCCTAGAGCAGCGAAAGTCGTGATGATAAGTACGTAGTAAGGTGTGATCCCACGCTCCAGCGCGTGTGGGACTAAGAAAGCATGCCAGCCGCCATAGACAATACCGTATACAAGTGAGACGACGTAGATGAAATTACCCCAGACATCGGTGTAAAATGGTGTAGTACGAAAAGCGTGAATAATGTCAAATATCTTCTCAGCAAACTTTTGCTCGCTTTGCCTCTTTTTCTTTTCCTTAGCGGATGTTGTCTTTCTGGTGCTAGTTTTATCATAGCGATCATCATCACAGTCATCATCATCACCATCACACAGCCGTAGATCATTGCAATCCTGCCTGTCCATGGCGTTTTGATTTCCCGCAGGTAATGCATGAATTTTCGAACGTGACAATGACCTCCGATCACGCGTTACATCGGCTACGCTTGTTCTGGACAAAAGGGAAACCGACGACTCCTCGCATGATGAACTGCCGTCATTTTTCGAAGGGATGTCGTCATAATAAACATTACGACAAGCAGCGTCGTAGTTACCAAGGTAACTGCATCCCTCCTCATCACAGCCCTCGCTTCCTCCGATGACATCATTCCGGGTGTGATCCGAATGTGCGAAAGGTTCCATCGTTCGGTGATCGCCCTTATTGCACGGTATTGTAGAAGAAGTTGCTTCTTCGTGTTTGTCACTAGAACATGGTTCATCCCGATACATTAATCTATTAGCAAGCTTAGTCCGACTCTCTCCGTGGTATTTAAGGGTCTCACCATCAAGATTTGACCTGGTCTTCGTTGGACTTAATTCCATACATCGTACCTTCGTGTAGTTGACGTTAACAGTACCACGGTCGTTGTTTTGTGTGTGATGGTTTCCATTGTCTGTGACATCGCCATTGCCATGATTATTGTGTCTTGGTCGTATACACTGAATACAAGGAACGATGTTAATCATTAGTGCGCCTAGTATCTAGAGCGCACCTCGCCAGCCATACGTCGTACGGAGAACCTCCGCTACGAGTGGTGGAAGAACCATGCCTACTCCACCACCCGAAGATGCCAAACAAAAGAGAAGGTTGAAGTTGTCGGTTAGTTCTTGCATCAACATCATCACCAGGTATGCTTCTTGAATGCACAGTCCGAACGCTGCATTCATGAAAAGAAAATGAAAAGTTGTGTAATTTAGTAATAATGAGATATCGGTATTTAATGTAAAAAACCAATCAGACTCAAATGTACATGCAACACATAGCTGACTGAAGCTTTCGGTTAATTAACACAGGTTAGTCAAGAATTATTTACGTTTGGAAATTACTTCAAACTACATATTCATGTTCATGATGTTGCTATGAACAGGATACAAAAAGTAACTACCCCCTAAACAACTGTTCATCATTTAATTTCCGATAATTGTTTAAAAATGTCATTTTACCACAACATTTTATACAGTTATGTATATTTTCTTCAAAATGCAGGTATTTTCATCATTTCAAAGCGGAATGAGCACATATTAAACACGAAATTACCCGATTTCAAAATTCAGAAGAACTTGCGCATGCGTGTAATGTACATTGTTGTGAAACAGCACATGCGAATTTTGCATTGATTATGGTTTGTGATTTGTGAAACAGTACTATTTGTTATTGTATCCATTTTGATTTGTTAAAGGCACATTTAATTAAAATTCATGTATTGCAATTGTAAAACAGTGCATTCATAAATGCATCAACGCTAAATACTACTTCTGTCATACGAAGTTTTTGAATATGACATTTTTCTCTTCTATCTATCCTTCTGTCCGGCTATATTTAGATGATCTTCTCAATGCCCATGAGCCGCTTGGAAGGAATGCTCCCCAGGGAGTGGAGATCGTGCACATAATGTGTGCTGGTTTGCATTGTATCCTATGACCTGGGGTAATAGTATCATTGTAAAGCGCTTAGAGATGATTATCAATCATAGTAGGCGCTATATAAACCGAGTTTACTATTATTATTATTATCATTTCATCCAGACGCTGGACAATACTCTCCTCATGACCGTTACATTCTATTCTGTCTCGAGCTATCCTATAGTCCACGCGCCCGTTATTATCTCTCCATAGTGTTCCGCCTTCATCTTCGTCTCTTCCCCTTCCTTGGTTGCCATTATAGTAAATATGCGCTTAATACTCAACCATTCATCAATGGTTATCTTTTATTGTTGCACAATGTAACTACCATAGAAATGTTCCAAATGGGGAGGTGGAATCTTTAAACGATTATTGGTTATGCATTTATGAGTACCGTAGTTGTTAAGGGGGTTGTTAATTGTTTGTATTTGGTTTATATTAACTTCGGTTCTGAACCTTTCCTTACGTTCCCTTACCTGTCATGGCGAGGCACAGGGTCACGTGCCAGGTGCTGGTTGCAAACGAGGCCAGGATGAGTCCCATGGATGCCATGACCGCCCCGAGAAGCAGGGGCACTCGGCGTGGACACTTCAGTCTACGGTACCCGATGAGGATGAACGCCACTGTTCAAAAAGCAGAGAGCAGATTACATGCCGAGCACCCCGTTAACACTCAACATGAATTGTCACATGGAAAATAATAAATTGATTGGCTATAGGGTAATGGGCGCAATACCATGCAAAAATTCACCAATGTAGTACAGGGGGACTCAGTTCGGACACTCAATTTTACAATAATAAGTGTTAATGTGTGCTCCTTGTTTAATGTGTAAGCTCTTAGAGTTTGCGTTCACCCATGTTAATCCACGGCCCACAAGGGTCAGGAAGGCGATGGTTTAAGGGATCAAGTCAGTTTGTTGACACGTGCACAAACTGAAGAAGGGTTTAAGGGGTAGTACAGTTTTGGTTAGGCTGAACTTTATTAACCAAACCTGGACAGTATCATTATAAACTAATAGTTATAACTCTACCATGCTCGAGAGGTATACAAAGTTACAAACGACTAAGTAAAAAGCCTGTTATCATTGTTTTTAAAGAGTCATTAAAACACAAGAGGGAGCTTTCTAAAAAGGAATTGGTTTCACCAATTTTTCATACAAAATTATGCATGTGATTTAAAAACACTATTTAAAAAACGCTTTTGAACATTTTTGAAAAAGTTCAAGCATTTTTTAAATTTTTTGAAAAAATCATCTAATTATTTGGGCCTCAAATATTATAAGATCAGATATATTTATTGATATTTCAGCCGTTTCCATGTTTCGGGGTCGATTTTGACCAAATAAAGTGTATTCTGCCATTAAAATTGCATGTTCTCTCAAATTCGACACTCAGTTTTTCATTACCGCACAAAAAATTGTGATGTGCAGCGCCCTCTCTACCAAAACTAAACTACCCCTTTAATGCAATTAGCATTTTTGTGATCTAACTTGGTAAATCACATGGTAAATGATCGTCATTATGACCGATTAACGACCGAATACGTCACTAGAGAATTTCAAATGCGACTACTTGAACCATACATATCTTTATAACGAAGGGAAATGTAGAAATGTATAAGCGTCGCCTTTTTTTAGGTCAAATTTACGGTTACAGTCCGTTATTCCGAAGGTTCGTTATTCCGGAGGTTCAGTTATTACGAAGGTTCGTTATTCCGAAGGTTCGTTATTCCGAAAGTTCGTTATTCCGAAGGTTCGTTATTCCGAGGGTTCGTTATTCCGAAGGTTTGCTATTCCTAAAACGAAATCGGGTTCGTTATTCCGAAGGTTTGTTTATCCGAAAACAAATTCGGGTTCGTTATTCCGAAGGTTCGTTATTCCGAAAGTTCGTTATTCCGAAGGTTCGTTATTCCGAGGGTTCGTTATTCCGAAGGTTTGCTATTCCTAAAACGAAATCGGGTTCGTTATTCCGAAGGTTCGTTTATCCGAAAACAAATTCGGGTTCGTTATTCCGAAGGTTCGTTATTCCGAAGGTTCGTTATTCCGAAGGTTCGTTATTCCGAAGGTTCATTAGTCCGAAAATAAAATAGGGTTCGTTAATCCGAAAATTAAACCCGAGTTTGTAATAATACTATAGTTTTGTGTATTTAATTTACAGCCTGCATTAAGCATACCCCTCCCCCGTTTACTCCCTTGGCCAGACCAATCAAACAATTAAGTTAAACTTATCTCTTTATATGAAATTAAAGCATTATAACAAACCCAAATTCATTTTCGGATAAACAAACCCGATTTCATTTTAGGAATAGTGAACCTTCGGAATAACGAACCCTCGGAATAACGGACCTTCGGAATAAAGAACCTACCGAATAACGAACCCGATTTTTTTCGGACTAACGAACCTTCGGAATAACGAACCTGATTTCATTTTAGGAATAGCGAACCTTCGGAATAACGAACCCTCGGAATAACGAACCTTCGGAATAACGAACCTTCGGAGTAATGCAACAAATGTTCGGATTAACGAACCCTATTTCATTTTAGGATTAACGAACCCTCAGGTATACGAAATTTGCGTGTTCGGAATAACGAACCTTCGGAATAACGACGCGCACCCAAATTTACATTGTGTTATATAATGCATAAAATAGTCTGTACATTGTATTTTATTATTCTTTAGAAAGATAATCATTCATTTGCATGCGTGAGTAAACTTCTTTTAAGAACATAAAACATAATTAGTTAATTGGTATTACCCATGGTCATCATGTACATTGAAAACCCACACCATGATATTGCGTACTTTCTCAACCCCCCGGGCAGCATACTAGCTGAGCTGCCACTAATGATGGCGATAAGGCTAATTTACACCCAACCATGGTACCAATGTATACACCTGGGTAGAGAGCAGCATCAGATTGCAATTGTGGATTAATTGTCTTGCTGAAGGACAAGCGCAGTGGGCCTACCTGTGTATCAGTAGTCTTTTGACAAGCCTGTCTCGTCCGAGCTGAGTTGAATGCACGGAACGACTAGACAGCGCGACTAATTACGCTCGTGGCTTCGCCACTCGCCTGATAGTCTCCACAACGCGTTCAGTCGTTCCTGCAGCACAGCCATTTAGACGCGATCGCCTTGTAAAAGGGCTAGTGTATCAGTAGATCACCTTTAAAATAAACTAGATTGATCTTCGACTGCGCGCGTAGTCGAAAATGATGTCTTGGCCATCGCTCGATTTATATCAAGCCCGCAAGGACACTGCCTTCAATTGCAATATATGGTCTGATGACCTTATCTTTTCGGTTACAGTCCGTTATTCCGAAGGTTCGTTATTCCGAAGGTTCAGTTATTCCGAAGGTTCGTTATTCCGAAGGTTCGTTATTCCGAAGGTTCATTATTCCGAATGTTCGTTATTCCGAAGGTTCGTTGATCCGAAAATAAAATCGGGTTCGTTATTCCGAAGTTTCGTTATTCCGAAGGTTCGTTATTCCGAAGGTTCGTTGATCCGAAAATAAAATCGGGTTCGTTATTCCGAAGGTTCGTTAGTCCTAAAATGAAATAGGGTTCGTTAATCCGAAAATTAAATAAATACGACGTAGAAAAGAATTGAGTTGATTTGATTTTGAGCAGTGTGGACTTGGGAAAGGGGATCAATCTTACTCTAATTGCCGTAGCTTGATTTTTTACTCTCTTTTCCAATAAAATTAGATAAAAGCCATGATTTCAATTGATTTGGGAGGGGGGACCCATGACACCCCACCCCCCCCCCCCCCCCACCACTAGGCCAGTACACACACGCACACACACACACACGCGCGCGCACACGCACACGCATACGCACACACACACGCAACGAACCTTCGGAATAACGAACCCGATTTCATTTTAGGAAAAGCGAACCTTCGGAATAAAGAACCTTCGGAATAACGAACCTTCGGAATAACGAACCCGATTTCATTTTAGGAATAGCGAACCTTCGGAATAACGAACCTTCGGAATAACGAACCTTCGGAATAACGAACTTTCGGAATAATGCAACAAATGTTCGGATTAACGAACCCTATTTCATTTTCGGATTAACGAACACTCAGGTATAGGAAATGTGCGTGTTCGAAATAACGAATCTTCGGAATAACGAACCTTCGGAATAACGAACCTTCGAAATAACGAACCGCACCCATCTTTTTAAAGGAGATAGATCATCTACTAAATATCCCTCACACACAATGTAAGGGACCTTAATGTAGATTGATCATAGTTCGGGGACCTTATGCCCCTGTGACACTTCTCCGCTTTCATGAATCGGCATGGTTTCCGACTTGACCGAAACCATGCGGGAAGGATGCGTGACACTTGACCGAAACCAGCCGGGAGGATGCGGAAAGGCAGAACGAAATTTTCAAAATGTTCAAAATTTGCTTCCGACTAGTTCACGACTAAACTTGTCGGGACCAGTGCCCAAACAATACCGAAACTATGCCAAAACTAGTCAATGCCGATCATCGGCATTGTGGCCCGCCTGGTTCACGACAAGGTTCCGCACAGTTTCCCACAATATTCCGACAAGATGCAGCACAGTTTCGGAATGGTTTCGGCATGGTTCCCGAATAGTTTACGCACTCGCAGTACTTGATCAAGAAACGAAGACATGATTATTTTTGGCCAAGTTTAAATGAAACAAATATTACATAGATAGTACAGTTCTGATTTTAGGGCGCTCTATTTTTTTCTTAAAGGTAATCACAATTGTTTAGGCCCAACTTTTATTTAATACCATGTATTTATAAGTCCTATATGCATTGCTGAAAAGAAAAAACACGTTTTGCCCCCCACTTTTGCCTATGGTATTTACTAAGTCATGTGATAAAAATAAATATTCAATGAATAAATCAATATATACATATATATTACCTGGAAACATTGAAAAGAAGATATAGACTCCGAGTGACAGGCCGAATTCCGTCACGGTGGTGTTCAACGATATCGACATGTCTTCGAACAGGATGCCGACGACCTTGATCGTTCCTACAAACCACATCGTCTCCAGGAAATACGATATCAAGACGGGAAGACATGGCGACCTCAGTAAGTCCAAACAACGCCCCATTGTACACCGTGTGTCCTAGATCAGTATTATAATCGAGCTCGATTAAGGGGCCGTCACACATAAAAAGCGGAGCCCGCCCGACCTCTCTGCGAGCTCAAAAAGGCCATTTTCGCCAGGAATACGGCCGGTGTATGCTCGATCACTGCGGGCTCCGCCGCGTTTTTAAGGGGTCTGCCGACGTTCGCAGGGCACCAAAACCTGCTCATAAAATTCAGCAATTTTCGCCCGCCTCTTTTTGTTTACTAATGGGCGCCAGATTTCTGATCACTGATGTCCATGTTAGGGTTCGCACGAGCTCCGTCCAATATGTGTCAAGGAGCGAAAAATACGCTCGACTCCCTGGTGGATTGAAATTCGACGACTCTCTGGCGATCTATAAATTCTGCCGGGGTCCGTTTGACTTGTGACGCAATCTTCATCGATATACATATGCATCGATATACAGACTAGATATAGCACGCTGAACACTGCCGAATGAGCGACGTTGAAGCCGCCGCAAATATCTAAAAGTCCGTCCAAGCATGAACCTACTGGTCCAAGTGACCAAATACAAAAGGTTCAAAAGGTTCGCTCGATTGAATGGTATGGTCTTATTACTCTAAATAATAGAGTCATAAATTGCGGTTGACTGAACGATCAGACCATGGGTCCATGATCAGACAGTGTAGATCAACCCAAAAAATACTTTTTTTTCACGAGGGTCATTTTCAAAATGTTGAGGGAGAAAAACGCCCTCGTGCAATTTTGGGGCTCACGGGGGCTCTTTTTTTGTTTACATCGTTTTCACTGCTCAAGGATCTAATAAATGATTATCATGATGTGACCTATCCGATTATGCCCCCGCCGTTTCTGGCGCTTTTCGATCATGCAGAAAGATTAAAACAAAACAAAAACAAAAAAAGTTTTCGGGGGCGAATCGCCCGTCGCCCCCGAGTATTATTTTGATTGGTGTAGATACTATAGGAAAACGTCTCACGAGTGTGTAATTTCTTTTGGGTAGAAAATGCATTATTTCTGTGAAATATTCACCTCTTTCACTACATAACTGTCAATCAGTGTCCCATTATAATTGATTATGCCCGTTACCGAAATCGTTTCACAGTTACCCTAACCGAAAATGTATCATAAAAAGACCCAGTTTAAGTGTAAATATGTGGCGTACCGGTGGGGAGGGGGGGGGGGGGGGGGGGGGGGGGGGGGACTCTTGCCCCCTCCCCCCCCCACCCAAAAAAAAAACAACAACAACAAACAAACAAACAAAGAGTAAATTAATTAAAATAATAATAGTAATAAATCACCACGGTAGACTACGCTCGCTTTACTTGTTCATGTGTTTTTGTTTATGCACTGTTTAGAACTGTTTAATATGTCACTTTGCGAATATCATTTTGAAGGGTGGGGATTCGTTGTTCTTCTTAAAACAATATAATAGAACCTCTTGTTCCAGTCGGTAGAATCATGAAGCATTTACCCAAATAGTACCTGTTGTCAAGGCAGAATTTCATGCCTAGGTATGCAATGCAGATTGCACAGTTTCAAGTTTTGAAAAATACTGAAGCTCCCCACCATGGGAGGTTAGACACACCCCTTCCCAAACCCTCACCAGTGGCGTACCCATGTTTTTTTTTTAAAGGGGGGGGGGGGGGTTATTTTTGTACAAAATTCCAAGCCGAGACCAAGTACCTTCAAAATTGTTTAGACCGAGACCAAGTACCTTCAAAATTGAAACCCCTCTCATGGGGGGGGGGTGGGGGGGGGGGGGGGGGGGGGGGGTCCGAAAAAAAAAATGTTTTCGAAGCCGATACCAAGTACTTTCTAAATTTTCGAGACCGAGCTCGGTGATCTTTTGAACCATTTTGGGGCCGAGACCGGGTTTTAGTCGGTCGAGACCAGGTTTTACTCGGTCGAGACCAGGTTTGTAAACGGTCCAGACCGCTTAAAAGTAGTCTCGAGACCGGCTAAAATTTTAAAAGGGGGGTTCAAACCCCCCAAAACAGAAAAGGTACGCCTATGACCCTCACCCTTGCTCAGTCCCTTCGCTCCGTTGGGCTCGGTCGCTACGCTGCCTTCGCATTATCCGGTAGTGATGCGGATTTAGTTTAGCCTCCCTGAATGTTTTAGTTTTATTACGCCACTGGTGTAAAATGTAATTATCGCTATTCAAACAGAAAAATTCATAACAATTACAACCAAGAACAATTGCAAATTTGTAGTTACTTTTTTTGTTAATTGTTCGCCGCCCCCCCCCCCCCCCCCCCCCCCCACTCCCAGGTCTTGGTCTCGAAATTGTTAACCGTCCTTTGTCTCGGCCTCCAACATTTGTAAGGTACTTTTGAATCGGATTTGAAAATTGTCTACGGACATCCCCCCCCCACCCCCCCCCCCCCGGCCCCCCCGCTAAGACATGTAAGAGGATTCTCAATTACCAAATGGTCTTCGTCTCGGCTTCGAAACATGTTGAAGGTTGAAGGTACTTTGTCTCGGATTCGAAAATTATACAACCCTCCCCCCTTGAATACATCCTGGGTACGCCACTGTCGCTGGAATAATGATTTACCATGCAGTGATTACTCGTTCCATCAATTGTGATGAAACAAATATGAGAATTCGGATCATACAGTATAAAGAATGCTATGTATTTTATGTGTTCCCCCTACTATTCGCTTTTCGCTTATTTTGTGCGCTTATTTTTTTAATTATTACGTAGTGTTACAGTTACGTACCGTAAACGTAGTATATCGCGAAGGAATGGGGACCCGTATACTGACACCCGCTGCAGTATAACGTACTTCAACGTAGCCTGACGTGGCACTGACCGTACTTGAACGTACCTACCTGTTACCGGTTGTAAAACTGGTCAGGGTAGAGAATGTAAGATTAAGTTACACTTCGTTCCAGTACGTTAGCATCACGGATGCAAATGTTTTCTGTAACGTACCGCTCCTTTGAACATGTCCACAAATTAAATCGAAGCTCAGGCTATCCTGGGCCAGGGTAGTACCAAGTTAGCATTACGGACAGCTACTGTACGCTAAGGATGCGGGTAAGTTTAACTACCTTCAACGAAGTTCAACTATTCAGGGTATTCCAGAAAGAATGCAACACCTACGATCTTTAATTTCATCAACATCATCGACTAAATGTCATTGTTTTTTGTTTGATTGGGTAGAACATTCCTTTTCCAACAAAATGATACCATAAGCATTGAGTTGGGGTAAGGCGTTTGGATCCTAGGGCCATTCTTCTGAGGCAATGTCGTTTCCTAAATTTGCTATTTTTTCGTCTCCAGCGATCCTTGGTTACACTTAGGCATTCTCGTCCCACGGCCTCCCATATAATTAGCTGTACAGAAGAACCGCATGACTACATGAAAACAATGTGAGCCATACCGTACGGGGTACTCGATTACGCAACATTTTCTTCTTTATCAAAGGGAGAGCAGTCATGCGGTTCTTCTGTCTATGTGAGGCCGTGGGGCGAGAATGTCTCAGTGTTCAGAGGATCGCTGGAGACGAAAAAGTAGCAACTTTAGGAAACAACATTGCCCCCTTACGAGTGAAACTTTGAATAGTTACGGGCGTTTTATTATCCTACTTATCATTGTGCTGTCATGCACAATATTACTCTTGAGAAAATCTGTCAAAAATCTGTCGAAATTGGATTTTCCTTTCGATTCAAGTTGATATCATCTTTAAAAGAAGACTTTATCGACGAATTAAAAACAAATTATATGTTGTTC
>JBAMJV010001407.1:0-181659 GCA_037951105.1 Echinarachnius parma | reverse complement strand
TGCACTAATTTATTGGAGGCCAACATTGGCAAATATATACACAAATAACAAAAGGATGTAAAATGCAATTAACTAAAAGACAACGTACCTATAACTAAAATGGATCAACCTTATTATTTAAAAGAATCAATAAGAGATGGGGGTGACGATGGAATGCGATCACATGAAGATGAGGATAAGGAAAGATGATCAAACACAATATAAAGGAGGTATGTGGCATCCACATAAAGAGACAGTTAAAGACAGAGAGAAAGAGAGAGAGAGCAAGATACAACTATAGAAGTGGCCAGCATGCCAGAGAGTAAACAATAGGATAGAAGTGTTCAGTGGACATGAATGAGATGATTGAAATAACAGAACAGAATACCAACATATGTGTATAGAGAAGAATGGGGTGACGGTGACAATAGAGGATGAGCATAATAGAACAGAACTTGAACTAAATACCAATGTCAAAATAACCACCTTACAATATTGATATAACATTTGCTATGAATATTTTATCATTGAATGTGCATTGCATCCAAATGTAGGGCAAAGTCAAAAGTGAGATGTTGCAAAATGCACTGATTTTGTCAACAGTGTGCCTTCCTTGGCTTGAATGGGAGTGAGGTGGTCATGTATTCAAGCCACGTTTTAATCTTCAAACAAAAGGAAGGCACACTGTTGACAAAATCAGTACATTTTGCAACATTTCATTTTTTACTTTGCCCTACATTCGGATGTAATGCACATTCCATGATAAAATATCCATAGCAAATGTTATATCAATGTAAAGAGGAGGATTCACGCTTTCCAATGATACCAAATTTATGAATGGTAATGACGTAATAGGCATTTAAGCCACGTTTTAATCTTCAAACAAAAGGAAGGCCCTTTGTTGACAAAATTATTGCATTTTGCAACATTTCACTTTTGACTTTGCCCTACATTTGGATGCGAGGCACATTCCATGATAAAATACTCATAGCAAATGTTATATCAATGTAAAGGGGAGAATTCACGCTTTTTAATGATACAAAATTTATCAATGGTAATAACCTAATAGAAAAGTTAGTAATGCGCAAACCTCGATTGCGGTACTTTTTGTGCGAGGTACAGATACGCTTTGCAGATGTGCCCTTCGTATTGTGTACTTCAGTAAGCCACTTAAAGGAACTGCAGCGTCTAGATGGCCTAATTCTCACAATTAGGCTCTCTGTAAGTAACTTTTTTCCTCAAGAAAAAGAATTTGGCAGTCATTTCCAATGAAATCAATCAATTTGGGGGTAATTAGTAAATATCTAATTGTCCTGGGAACGCCCCCTTTAAATCGCCAAAATGTGACGTCATCTAAAGAACTTCGCCCCGTAAACGACGCCTATCTAAGTGCTGTAGATGACGTAAGCCGATGAATTGTGAATCACATGTCAATCGCGCTGCTGATTTTGGACCCTAAATGTGGGCGGGGCGTAAACTGGCTGCTAAGTGTGATTTCGCATCAGAAAATTAGCCTAAAATCACTACTGTGTTTATTTTCATGTAATTTTTTGGGGCAGCCCTAGTTTACAAGTCATCAACTATGGAATAGGTGCCAGAGTACGTTTTATTATTTAGTTTCTTTAAAGGGATGCCGAAAAGAGTCTAACTCCACGAATATTACTTGGAGCTTCATCGTTTCTTCTACCGTGTTGTTTAGCTTATGTTAAGTGAAGAATGAAATAGGATTATATTTTGTTCAAATGGCCTTTTAGTATGACTATATCTATCATTCAGTTCAAGAGCGTTAATGAACGGTCGTAAACCTCACAAGCGTCATACAGTAATACGTTGTAAAACCTGACGCATATTTTTGCTTTTTGAACCAGGAAAGCAGTGTTCTTTTTCAAATCATTTTACACATCATTCGGACATATCTTACAATGATTTTGGTACAGATTGAAGTCTCAAATGTAATTTTGGGCAATATCTGACACGTATCAGGTGCACCTTTAAGGTAAATGATATAATCTTGAAAATGCTTATAAAAGATTATGGGCACCTAGTATAAATTTAATTCGCAATAGTCATGGTAAGCGCATAATTATTCGGCTGACAGGAATGCTACACGGGGAGTGAAATTAAGCATAATTTTTAGCACTTGATTTGTTATAAATTCAGCAAAAAAAAATAAAGAATACAACGTATGTTCACTTATTCCATAGTTAATGACTTGTAAACTGTGTCTACAGTGGAAAAAACTCCATGAAAATAAACAAAGTAGTGATTTAAGGCTAATTTCTGATGCCAAAAATCTCACTTAGCAGCCAGTCTACGACACGCAAACATTAAGGGTCGAAAATCAGCAGCGTGGTTGACATTTACGTCGACTACTGACGGCTTACGTCATTTATATTATTTATAGAGAACAGCAAAATCATGCTGATTGTATATGCCGTTACGTAGTATTTCGCCAATTTTGGACACCATATTTATCAGTCAGGCGCAAGATCGTTTATCCAATCTTTAACAAAAATGGAGAACGGCTGTTCTTGGACCTCAACCGACCGAGGGCGAGAAATGTTCCCCCGGGCACTAGATTCGCTAGACAGTCCCTTACTGAAAATGTTACAACGACACAAAATAAGCCGCCCATATACACTGGACCGAAAAAGAAACATTTTGCAAAGGGTTGTGTAATTCATAAACAAAGCAATTAATTTCCACCACTTACGGAACCACTACTATTTCCTGGTTCCATACGGGCCACACATTTGCGAGTGCGCCAATGCTATTCACGCGTACATTTGTAGACAATATAATTTCAGGCGATTCGTTCGCTCTGCACACATTAGTCTTCGCAATTCAGACCGCAGGAACGCATGCTTTAGAATGGTGATGCGTTTTAAAAAAACAAAAATTTCTGGAAACATATTTTTGTGAACTTTTTGATGGAATTAAATTCTTAAAATGTTACCTTTCTTTAATAAGAATATTATTTTTGGGTGGTGGTACCCTTTAAGGCAGGTGAGGAAGTCAAAACAAATTGAAATGAAGGTAATGTCAGTTACCCAAACACAAACATCAATAGTGGGTGTGTCCACCTTGTGAAATTTTCACACAATACCCTGTGGACATATGAGATAACAACAATACACATTGCATCAACCCTTCATCCCTTTTTGCACATGTCAACAAAGTTGCTAGATCCCTTTAATCATCACTACTGCACTCGCTTCACTGAATTTGAATCTGCAGCTCAAATGCAGTTGATGAGCAATTGCCGAAGATTTCCCCATAAAAGTAAGAATTATCAAAGAATTGTATGCATTTCCATTCCAAAACTTACCAATATCAAACCACAAACCATATAATTTACGAAACTGCTAAGATTTATTTACTACAGAACAGATAATTTACAAAGTGAAGCATTTTCCATCTTGTTTTTATCACTCTCGCAAGATTGTCTTCGATTGAACTATGTAACAAGCATTGTGACGTCACTGCCGTGCAAAAAGTTGTGCAACGAAAACGAGACCCAGGTTCGAGTCCTGGCGGAGACCAATTTTTCGACCAGTGCCTTTTTTCATTTGGTGGATTAAAAGGAGGAACATTGCTTATTAAGCTACGCCTACTATTATTCTTCCTTCTCAATCATTTCTGATTACTCCTTGCAATTATTTATATAATGGAAGAAACTGAAGCTGTATGTATTAGTTCACTTCTCGCTTATATATATATGTTCTAACTAATACTTGAATCACTCTATATGTGATCCAGCTGAAGTAAAGGCGGCTTGCATTGTTCGTAACTCCTTCCCCATGAATACTTGAGCACAAAGGGCCGAGAGATTGGCTTGCCAATGACCTGAACTGGATCTGTCTTCAATCACACGGTCCCCGTGGCCTAGTGGTTAAGGCATCGGCGTTCCAAGCCGGAGACCCAGGTTCGAGACCTGGCGGAGACCAATTTTTCGACCAGTGCCTTTTTTTCATTTGGCGGATTAAAAGGTGGAACATTGCTTATTAAGCTACGCCTACTATTATTCTTCCTTTTCAATCAGGGGGGGGGGGGGGGGGGTAGTCGTAGAAAATTGTCTAAGCCGAGACCAAGTACCTTCAACATTTTCGATAATGAGACCAGATCCGGTCCAAAATTTTCAAGACCAAGACCAAGACCCAGTGGTTGAGAATCCTGTAAGCGGGGGTGGGGGGGGGGGGGGGGGGGGTGGTAGTCGTAAAATTTTTTTCGCAGCCGAGACCTCGAATTTTCGACATTTTCGAGACCGAGACCAGTTCCGGTCCACAATTTTCAAGACCGAGACCAAGACCCAGTGATTGAGAATCCTTTAAGCGGGGGGGGGGGGGGGGGGGGGTGGTAGTCGTCGAAAATTTTCTAAACGAAAAAAAACCAAAAATGTTCGACATTTTCGAGGCCGAGACCACGGTTTTTTGCACTTTTCGAGGCCGAGACCATCGAAAATGACGGTCGAGACCGCTAAAATTTGGTCTCGAGACCAGTTAAAATTGAAGAGGGGGGGGTTCAAACCCCCCAAAACAGTCATTTTTTGGTCAAAGGGGGGGGGGGGGTTTGAACCCCCCAACCCCCCCCCCCCCCCCCCGCCTATGAGGGGTACACCATAAATTACACCTTTTATACCTTGCACCCTTTTTCTTCAACCTTTACTGGGACATTCCCCACCGTTTGTATGTGCTGTAGTAGCCTGCATTGCATCACATTTTTACTAATGACCAATATGCCAAAATGTGTTTGCTTAATCATTTCTACCGGGTCATTTCCACAGACTGCTTGGATTGATTTAGCAATTACAATGGGACTAATGTTCTTCAAACTTTTCTTCTGATCAATTGGAGTAATCAATATTTTGAAATCATTTAAATGGTTTACAGGAACTTGTCTTGGGGTTTCGAATGTGACGGTGTCGTCCATGTCAGAATCGGAATCAGAGTTGGGTGCCAGGGTCTAAATATCTTTAAATGCGTTGCTATAATTTCGTTTCGATTTCTTTTTCTTAGGGGTGACTAATTGAAAGCCATCTTCAACCGTAGAGTTTACCAATGGGGGGTCCACTGGGGTGTCCCCAGTTGTTGTTGCCATCGTAAAATGGCGGGAAAATTACGTTGTTAGTCAGTGTACGGTGTATGTGCAAAAAAGAAACCCACAATGATGGTTTGCTTACCTCTCCGTTAATAAAATCCACAAAAAATGAATCCAAAAGAAGAGATAAAATCATATATAACTCACAAATCCAAATTATAATAGTACTTCATAAATCAAAAACCAATATAAACAATAAAATAATTATAAACGCGGGAGCGATCCCTTCAGCACGTCCGTCCGCGACGCTATCTGCTGAGCTATTACCAGGCGGATTGCCCCTTATACTGTGACATGTGGTCCCGGAAGTTGTTCAATGTCAGTGCTTTTTGCTGCTGTGTCAGTTGGGCAACTGCTTGGTCACTGACATGTTTTTAGAATAGAGTATTTAAGTTATCCTCTGTGTCATTTTGGTTAATTTAGATGGACAGGTATGATCATGTGATAAATTATGTTTGTTTTGGTCCCAGTTTATTACACAAACATACAAAAACAAAGGCACACGTTTACGGACATATAAATAAACGTACACACGTACACATCTATACACAGACACAAACGCACACACGTATACACACGTATACACACACACACACACACACGTACACACACACACACACACACACCCACACGCCCGCAAGCAAACACAGACATACATCCACAGAAGGAGTTGATGGTTCATTTTTATTTATACTTTTAATAAATATAATATATTTTATCAAAATTATAATATGATTTAATAGTTGTCCCTTCCCTATAGTTAACTCAACTATTTCTACATGGATACCTTTCCAAGCTATATTTTGAATGTCTTATAAATTGAATACATTTCCACACTCTTCCCAAATTGGTTTTACTTTCTCACAAAGACAAACAAAAATGCTCAATTCAAACATATAGAGAATCTGACCAGAAATATATTGTGATTAAAAAAGGGCAAAATAAATGCTCGTAAGTTTCTTCATTTTTACCACAAAAAGAACATAAATTATTAATAACCATTTTAAATGCATATAATGTAATTTAGTATAGATAATATTATAAAGCATTTTAAATTGAAATTATATAAGCTTACTATTCAAAGTGCATTTTCTAAGTCTTAAAAATATGAATTGCATATCTTTCCCATAAATATTATAAATATGTTCTAAATTTCATTCTGCATATGATTTTCTACTCTCTTATTTACTAAAAATGCATAATTATATGAATTTGAGGTTATTTGATCTAACAAACATACCTTTTTCAAAAATAAAAAAATCCATATATAATTCCCTATCTATATTTGAGATGGTATTTGTATATAAAAAATGTTTCCATGAAGGGGGATGCCAAGAAAAATATATTGTATTTTAATAATCTCTAAAGTATTTAAACCCTTCCTTTGAAATTCCTCATTTGATTTGATATTGCCTTCCCCATCAACAATATGATGCAACTTAAACTTTGTTTGAATAATTGTTCATCAAATGGAACATGACCACCAATATAAATAAGTTTATTAATATAAATAACCTCATTCCTTTTAGAAGTGTTTTTTGTAACAGAAACATTTTCGTGGTCATCCAAACGTCCAACATATCTTTATAAAATGCTGGTAATACTAATTCTGATATACCTATGGTTGCATTATTATCAAATATCAAAATTCCTCCACCATCATTAGATAAATAACTAAAATACTGCTTCAATCCCACTTTTGCATCCCGTGTTAGAATTCGCTTTACCCACATAATTCTCTGAACTAAAATTAATAAATGAAAATCTGTTAGTCTAAGTCCACCTTTACAATAATCCAAGAACATAACATTTCGTTTAATCTTCTCTTTTCCATTCCATAAAAAGTCAAAAACCAATTCATCCAAATCTTGAAATACCCAATAGACCGCTTCGGTAATGTATGCAAATAATATGCGTATGACGTCAGACTCCTCGTCGGCAAGCTTAACAAAAGTAACCATGTCCGGCAAGCTAGCTTGCCGGATTTAGTTACTATTGTAAAGCTGACGACGGGAAGTCTGACGTCATACGCATATTATTTGCATACATTACCGAAGCGGTCTATTCGGTAGTGGTGTCAGCAGTGCCGATACATAAATCTATTTTGACAAAATAAACGTGTTTATCAATTGAATTTTCCCCATGAAAGTTAAATCTCTTTGATACCACCATGACAGCAACTTTTGTGTTCTACTCAAAATTTCGTATAATTTATCCTTTCCTGAACTTCAACATCTAAAGAAAAGTATATACACAGAATCTTGAATATGTACTATTTTCCCAAATGGGAGAACAATATACACTTTCATTTTGAGAAGTGCCTAACAATAATGAAAGTTTTTTCTTTATTAATTTTCAATCCAAAATTTATAGCAAAACATTCAAACGATTGTTTAACCTTTTAAAATGATTTTGATTCCCTAATAAAGAGAGTCATATCGTCCACATATAGAATTTGCTTTACTTGTACATTATTAAACGTAAATCCTTGAATTCCAGGGTCTTTATATATTGAACGCGCTAAAAGGTCAGTACAAAGTATAAACAAACATGGGGACATGGGGACAGGGGGACAGGGGGGTCATACGGTATGTCATTTAAAACAGCATCGTCAGTCAGTAGAATGCAATGCACATCCCTGTCGTTGAAACGAAACAATTTGTATTCTAGTCCAGTATTAAATGTTGCTTTTAAGTATCGGTTTCCATGGTGGTGTATATAATACGTGTGGTTTGCGGTTGCACCATGTAAGAGGGGCGGATTGGTAAGTCCTGAAAAAGACTGATTGTATTCTTGGAGAGTCCTAAAAAGGACTGTGGTAGTCCTAGAAAGGACTGTTGGTGTAGTCATGAAAAGGACTTATTGGGATAGTCCTGAAAAGGACTGTTAGTATTCTTTCTAGGAGAGTCCTAAAAAGGACTGTGGTAGTCCTAGCAATGACTGTTGGTAGTCCTAGAAAGGAATGTTGGTGGAGTCCTGTAAAGGACTATTCTTTCTTTTCAACTCCTTTGATGACCCCGACGGCGACAGTCTGCCTCAAATCACGGACGGCGAAGCGACCGAGTGGCTGGTATTCGGAGAAAGCCTCCACGCACATGGGCTTGGACGGAATAAGGAGGATCATGGTCGCGTCACCTGTCTTCGCGTTTTTCGGGTTTTCCTCTATCACCTTGCCCGTTCGACGGTCGATCTTCTGGCGGAGCTCGCTGAACTTGCAGGCGATGTGGGCGGTATGGCAGTCGAGCACGGGTGTGTAGCCGGCATGGATTTCTCCGGGATGGTTCAGGATAATAACCTAGCAGGGCGAAATCGGGAAGGGAAAACAAAATTGAATTTACAATATCCATAAAAACGAGATAAATAATCAAACGGGGATAACAATGAACGCAAACACCAAACGAGAAACAATTGATTAGCCCATGCGATACGCGCTCTTATATCTAAATACTGCCCCCAACGGCCTCGGCACCCTTGGGCATGTGTGAAAGCTTCGTATTTTGCTTGGTTCTTACAAAGACAAGGAGACACTTTGACCCTGGTTCGCACAACACTTAGCAGCTATGTCAAAATCTAAAATAGACCAAGAATGGAACTTAAAGTGGCCGGGCAAACCAAACGCCTGTTATGTTCTGTTCATCTGTATTAGTGTACACATCAACTATTTGTAAACCATTTGACCCAAACATTTGTTATTGTTATTTAAAATTGTATTGTTGACTGGTTGTGACATCAGTCATTCACTACTCAATTACAAAGAAGTGACATTCACCCAAGCTGAGTGCCTAATCACAATAGCATCACACGGTTGAATACATTACCAACTCACACACCTTCAATTTCGATAGCAGTTGCTATGTCAGAAGAAAAGTACTGTCTAAGCTATTGTATGGGCTGCCAAGTGAAAATGTGATGTGCATAAAAAAACGCCATCATGGGTTTAAACCCCCCCCCCCCCCCCCTTGGGCTGCCAAGGGAAAATGTGATGTGCATAGAAAAACGCCATCATGGGTTTAACCCCCCCCCCCCCCCCCTTTGAGCTGCCAAGTGAAAATGTGATGTGGAAAGCATCACTTACGGGGGTTCCAAATAGCAAAAAAAATCGCCGCTTCGCGGCTCGTGGACGATGCTCTGCATCGTCATTTGGTCAAACCCCCCCTTAGAAAAGAAGACATCACTTCCGGGGGTTCAAAATAGCCAAAAAATCGCCTCGCCGATACGCGGCTCGTGGACGATGCTCCGCATCGTCATTGGTCAAACCCCCCCCCCCCCTTACCAAAAAGCTAGATCCGCCCCTGGTTTGTACTTTCATATTTTGTTAATCTCATGGTAGCTGACCAAAGATTGACAGATGATGTCACAACCAGTCAATAATAGAATTCACTCTGGAGGTTTTTGGTGGGGCTTAGCAACATGAAGAAAAATATATGATTCAATGTTTAAAAATAAACGAAACCTATTTAGGTCAAACAATTTACAAATAATGAATGTGTACACTAATACATATATACAGAAGTCAACATGCATTTGATTTGCAAGGCCCCTTTAATACAAGCCCGTGTGGTTTATTCCCATAGGCGAAGGACGCGGGGGTCATGTTACATTCTGGCAAAGTTCTCTTACTTTCCGGGAAAACAGTCTCATTTTCGCTCAAAACCATGTCATATTCGGGCAAACTCGGGTCATATACTGGCAAACTCGTTTCATTCGGGCAAAGTCCTCTTGTTTTCCGGGCAAAACCATCTCGTGTTTTGGACTAAGCCATCAAAAAAATATTTCGGGGATCAAAAAGTCCCTATTTTTTATTGTGTTTCTCTGCCAAATAACATTTTCACACATTACTTTTTGGACATATCAGATGACACCAAAAAAACATTTTATTAATCACGCAATACTTTGTGCACATGTCAACAAAGTTACTAGATCCCTTTGAATATAGCCTATCCGATAGGCATCGTGCTGTCTGGCAGGATACTAACCGCGAAATGCCGAGCTCGAGCGTGCAGCGCGAGTGCCTATCGTCAGTCGTGAACGTGAACAGTTTTGATTTCTTTTATTTACATTGTTTCGTTCGTAGAAAATCTGTTCATACTCAAAACATAGTTGTCAATTTAATTTGTAATTATCAAGGATGACATTTTAAATACGATTGCATGAATATCACTTTGAATATCAGGCTCATTCTGAGTAATTTTACAGACAAATATGGTATCATTAATGCAATATTCTATGCCCAGTGCCAGTTTGCTTGTTATTTTGTTATCTTTGTATATAGGCCTACCCCCTTTTGTGTGTGTGTGTGGGGGGGGGGGGGGGGGGGGGGGGGGTATTGGGACAAAATTATTACAATTAATCAGGAGGAAAAATAATATTTTTATTTCGGGGGCTCCCTTTCTAATTTTATGGTAGTTTTCGGGGCTATATACTTTTCCAACTTTCGGGGCTACTTTTACCATTTCTCTTTTTTCGGATTTTAGGGTCTACTATTTAGCTATAATAATGTAAGCGATCATCTGATTCGCATTTGGTCACGATCCAAACAGAAAAAAAAAACAATTTCGTATGGTCAGAACCTATTATAAACCTGACATAAACCCAAAGAATAGAAATCTACTTAGGGAAATATGCGAGGGAACACCAAAATATATATAAAGAAACTGACCCCCCCCCCCCCCCCCCTTTGAGTCAAATTGCGAATAATCCTGGAATAATCCTGGTCTCAGTCTTGAAATTTGTTAAGGTACTCAGCCTCGGCTTCGAAGATGTTCTATTTCTTAGGTGCACTTTTGGATATTGTTGACACTGTCGCTGGCTTCATGATGAGGGCGCTGTTGCTATATCCAGTGGTATAGATCGGTGGAATCGACTGACTAAAGGCTATAAATGGGAGCCAGTTATAGTTTATAGCTCTCTCACAGCTAGCTAGCTCGCGATCGCATAGATAATCTCCAAGCCATATCCTTGGCTAAAGGCTACTTTGAATACTAACATTCTGTTGGACCAAAACTACTATCCTTTTAAAGAACGTAGACCACTTTTGTTCCTGCGCCTGCGGCGTACTTACCTGGGCGAGGAAGTTTATGGCCTCTTTGGGCGGGTCATTCTTTGAATCGCCGGCAACCATTCCTCGTTTGATCTCCTTCACAGACACGTTATTGACGTTGAAGCCGACGTTGTCCCCGGGCAAGGCCACTTCCATCGCCTCGTGGTGCATCTGGACCGACTTCACTTCGGTGGAGAGCCCGACAGGGGCAAAGGTAACGACCACGCCAGGTTTGATTATTCCCGTTTGCACTCGCCCGACCGGAACCGTGCCAATACCTATTGCGTAGAAAACAAAAATGTGTAGTTTTAGGGGAATTTTACAGTCGCTGATTAGATTAGGCGTTTTCGTTTGTAACATTTGCTACATCAGCCCCCCCCCCCCCACCCCCCTCCGCCTTGCAGAAAGGGTTGTATAATCAATAGTAAAGTTGGAATTCATCGCAAGCGAGGAACTGAAATGTGCAAGTTGAAACAATCAGATGTGCGCATTTTAAAAGTCATATGGGTTCTTTAAAGTCAAAATTCCTTCTCGTGCCAATTGTGCCACATAAGGCGGCGTCTATCTCCGATCATTTGCCCTAGGCCACACGTCTATTTTGCCACACAAGGCGGCGTGTATCTCCGATCATTTGCCCTAGGCCACACGTCTATTTTGCCACACAAGGCGGCGTCTATCTCCGATCATTTGCCCTAGGCCAAACGTCTATTTTGCTACACAAGGCGGCGTCTATCTCCGATCATTTGCGCTAGGCCACACGTCTATTTTGCCACACAAGGCGGCGTCTATCTCCGATCATTTGCCCTATAGCCAAACGTCTATTTTGCCACACAAGGCGGCGTCTATCTCCGATCATTTGCCCTAGGCCACACGTCTATTTTGCCACACAAGTCGGCGTCTATCTCCGATCATTTGCCCCAGGGCACACGTCTATTTTGCCACACAAGGCGGCGTCTATCTCCGATCATTTGCCCTAGGCCACACGTCTATTTTGCCACACAAGGCGGCGTCTATCTCCGATCATTTGCCCTAGGCCACACGTCCATTTTGCCACACAAGGCGGCGTCTATCTCCGATCATTTGCCCTAGGCCACACGTCTATTTTGCCACACAAGGCGGCGTCTTTCTCCGATCATTTGCCCTAGGCCACACGTCTATTTTGCCACACAAGGCGGCGTCTATCTCCGATCATTTGCCCTAGGCCACACGTCTATTTTGCCACACAAGGCGGCGTCTATCTCCGATCATTTGCCCTAGGCCACACGTCTATTTTGCCACACAGGGCGGCGTCTATCTCCGATCATTTGCCCTAGGCCACACGTCTATTTTGCCACACAAGGCGGCGTCTATCTCCGATCATTTGCCCTAGGCCACACGTCTATTTTGCCACACAAGGCGGCGTCTTTCTCCGATCATTTGCCCTAGGCCACACGTCTATTTTGCCACACAAGGCGGCGTCTATCTCCGATCATTTGCCCTAGGCCACACGTCTATTTTGCCACACAAGGCGGCGTCTATCTCCGATCATTTGCCCTAGGCCACACGTCTATTTTACCACACAAGGCGGCGTCTATCTCCGATCATTTGCCCTAGGCCACACGCCTATTTTGCCACACAAGGCGGCGTCTATCTCCGATCATTTGCCCTAGGCCTCACCTTTCCTTTTTTTTTGCAAAAGTTACAGGAGGGGGAAAATCCTCTGGTAACTCGTGTGATTAACTTTACCTTCTCCATTCTATAAATACCGAGCGCCGGGCTCGGCATAATACATATGTATGTATGTATATATTATTTAGATATTATAATAATCATTAGCATTAACATAATGGTCGTCATTGTCATTTGTATTGTCATTACAATTTATATATTAGTAGTATTATTATCGAGAGACCATAATTTATGTTGTTGTTGTTTTAGTTTAATGGCAATCAGCCAATGGTGACTATTCTTGCCAATTTAAATTCTCTATTTCTTTACAATAATAAACAAAAATATAATTTAATGTCACCGCTATGCATATCGCGAAATCTTTTTTTTTTCCAATAACATAGTTATATTTTACTTATACGTTTGCTTCTCGCATTAGGACTCCCGCCTCTCATGTGGAGTTACGCAAAGTATATAACGATTGTACAAGCGTTCATTTCCTTTGAACCTATAATTCATATGTTACTACAAATGCAAAGGCGCATTACTTATATAGGCCATCAGGTACAGTTGAATCCCTGGGTATTTCACAAAGATCTTAAGCTGAACTTCACTCCAAGTTGGATTTAAAAAGTATTGTAAAAAGAGTTGTTTTTTTAAGGCATAAAATGTTAATTCAAATGATTGATTTGATATCACTTTATTGTCAATTCAACAAAGGAACAAGGGTAAAGGTGAACAGACTCTTACATATAGCCCAGGACATGACGCATAACTGTCAATGCAGGGCTTAAACGTAATACAATATAATACATTATGTAACAATTTACTGAATAAAATTAATTCAATCATCATAATATGATGATATGATAATAGTAGTAAATACCCAGGTAGCAAGCCAACGTTGGTCCAACGTTGGACCAACGTTGTCCAATTTTTTCGGCAACGTTGGTCCAACGTTGTCCGGCAACGTTGGACCAACGTTGCTTGCGTACGCCCAAACAACGCTGCTCCAACGTTGGCGAAAACAAAATACCAACGTTGGATCAACGTTGGTCCATCGTTGGAAAGTTGTCATTTGTCAACGTTGGACCAACGCTTTTCCAACGTTGATCCAAGGTTGGTATTTTGTATTCGCCAACGTTGGAGCAGCGTTGGTTGGGCGTACGCAAACGTTGATCCAACGTCAAAGCAACATGTGTCCAACAAGCATCCACCATATTTCCAACAAGCATCCAACATGTCTCCAACACTCATCCAACAAGCATCCAACATGTCTCCAACAAGCATCCAACATGTCTCCAACAAGCATCCAACGTTGGTCCAGCGTAATTCACCAACATTTCTCCAACGTTGGTCCAACGTTGATCCAACGTTGGTCCAACGTTGGTCCAACATTGGACCAACGTTGATCCAACGTTGGTCCAACATTGGACCAACGTCTCACCGTACTAAAAAAATTAAATTAATATTCATATGACACGCCTATTGGTGATATCTAGAACATCCTATCCTAGCTTTCCCTTTACCTAAGACTAACCCTAACCCTATTCCTAGACCTATTCCTATCCATATAGTCCTATTCCTATTCCTACACTCACTACATCTACATCATCCACTCAGCTTTATATAACCTAGCTTCTGTGTTAATATTTGTTTGATGGTTGGTATTTCGATAAAGTTGAATGTTTGGATAAAGTTTTAAGAATTTACACAAATACATCATGGAAACAAACCTTTAGAATGTTTTTGTAGATAAATAACTTACATATATTTCAAATAATGAGTAAATAATAACATTGGATTCATTCTGAACAATCAAATAACATGATTATTAATGCTCTTTGCAGTCAATGATAACCACTCATGAATATTCATGAATAATAACCAACGTTCATCCAACGTTGAACCAACGTTGATCCAACGATGGCATACATCCTGCTTTCAGCAGCTAATTTTAAATCCTTTTATTATGCAAGGGGGTTTTGACCACCTGTGCTACGAGTAAACAAATTACCTTTTCTAACATAACAGCTACATGTAGTGAACAACAGATGTGAAATGTTGGATTCTCGTTGGATTAACGAACGTTTCACTGTGGGTTACCGATGTCGATCCAACGTTGCTCTAACGAGATTGTCCAACCTCCATTTCACTTTGAGTTACCGATGTTGATCCATCGTTGGTGTTGTAATATAATACAAGTAGGCGAAATGCCATGTGTAACTCTGGCATAACAATAATAAATACTGGTAAATTATAAAACTTGAGTGTCAGGGTAGACTACCCGACACCCAGAAGATGGAACCAGGGGATTATTCTGCCCCTTTCGTACGGTTGTCATCCCCTATGTAAGACCGACATTTACCTTATGCAAAATGGTTTAACGTGCTAGTGCCAGGGTGGACTACCCAACGCCTAGATGATACCAAGGGATTATTCTGCCCTAAATGGTATTCATCTCTATCACAAATCTAATCTATCCGGGGGTCTGAGAGTAGACGTCGAAGTATGGGTAGCGCCTGTCACGTTCTTGCGAGGGCGGCTTCACCTCACTCCAGCACGCTTCTGGGACCTCCGTTTCCTCGTTTACTGGAACATGGATGTTACCTTCAGGTGCGCGACGCTTCTTTAGATGATGTCTGTTCCGGCGATACCGCCCACCTTTCTCACTCTGGATGTGGTACGAGCGGGGCGTTGAATCTTGAGTTGTCACTACGCCAGGTTTCCATTCTTTTCCCACTTGGTAGTACACACGTTCTCCAGACTTCAACACCGGCAGCGACTTGGCACCCTGGTCATAGTATCGCTTCTGCCTCTTCTGGAGCTCTTTCTTCCTACTAGCTATGCACCGTTGATAACGAACAGTACAGTTCTCAATAAAGCGTTTTCTGGATGGTATATCCGGTCACACATCAACCGTGAAGCTCGCCTCCCAAAATGGATTCAAATTAGCATTTCTACAACACAGGTCATGGCGAATCGAATCAGACATACAGTCACTTTCACTTCAGACACCATGTTGTAATATAATACAAGTAGGCACACGAGTATAGTTGAAAGCTTACTTTATTAACTGCTTGTAGATCGATGGCCCAACTCATACATGGTCTCTTGACACCCGATAATATACATATCGATCCTATATGGTAATTCACCGGGGATGGCGCACTTCTATTTATGATTGTAATTCTACTTGAGTCCACTCATTACTGTTGGTCTAACGAGATTGTCCAACGTCTTTTTCACTACGAATTACCGATGTTGATCCAACGTTGGTCCAACGAGATTGTCCAACGTCTTTTTCACTGCGAGGTACCGATGTTGATCCAACGTTGGTCCAACAAGATTGTCCAACGTCTTTTTCACTGCGAGTTACCGATGTTGGTCCAGCGTTGCTCCAACGAGATTGTCCAACGTCAATTTCACTGCGAGTTACCGATGTAATTGGTCCACCGTTGGTCCAACGAGATTGTCCAACGTCCATTTCACTGCGAGTTACCGATGTTGGTCCAACGTTGGTCCAACGAGATTGTCCAACGTCTTCTTCACTGCGAGTTACCGATGTTGGTCCAACGTTGGTCCAACAAGATTGTACAACGTCCATTTCACTGCGAATTACCGATGTTGGTCCAACGTTGGGCTAACGAGATTGTCCAACGTCTTTTTCACTGCGAGTTACTGATGTTGGTCCAACGTTGGTCCAACGAGATTGTCCAACGTCTTTTTCACTGCGAGTTACCGATGTTGATCCAACGTTGGTCCAACGAGATTGTCCAACGACTATTTCACTGCAAGTTACCGATGTTGGTGCAACGTTGGTCCAACGAGATTGTCCAACGTCCATTTCACTGCGAGTTACCGATGTTGGTCCAACGTTGGTCCAACAAGATTGTCCGACGTCTTTTTCACTGCGAGTTACCGATGTTGGTCCAACAAGATTGTCCAACGTCCATTTCACTGCGAGTTACCGATGTTGGTCCAACGTTGGTCCAACGAGATTGTCCGACGTCTTTTTCACTGCGAGTTACCGATGTTGGTCCAACGTTGGTCCAACAAGATTGTCCAACGTCCATTTCACTGCGAGTTACCGATGTTGGTCCAATGTTGGTCCAACGAGATTGTCCAACGTCCATTTCACTGCGAGTTACCGATGTTGGTCCAACGTTGGTCCAACGAGATTGTCCAACGTCTTTTTCACTGCGAGTTACCGATGTTGATCCAACGTTGGTCCAACAAGATTGTCCAACGTCCATTTCACTGCAAGTTACCGATGTTGGTCCAATGTTGGTCCAACAAGATTGTCCAACGTCTTTTTCACTGCGAGTTACCGATGTTGGTCCAACGTTGGTCCAACGAGATTGTCCAACGTCTTTTTCACTGCGAGTTACCGATGTTGATCCAACGTTAGTCCAACGAAATTGTCCAACGTCTATTTCACTGCGAGTTAACGATGTTGATCCAACGTTGGTCCAACGAGATTGTCCAACGTACATTTCATTGCGAGTTACCGATGTTGATCCAACGTTGGTCCAACGAGATTGTCCAACTTCTTTTTCACTGCGAGTTACCGATGTTGGTCCAACGTTGATCCAACGAGATTGTCCAACGTCCAACGAGTTCCAACGAGTTTGCAAGTTTCCGACGTTGGTCCAACGTTGGCTTGCTACCTGGGTACATGTATTTCTAATTCAATTAAATAACAAAAGGCGCGAATAAAGAAGTCATATCGGATCCATAAGCATCAACAACAACAATAATTACTAAATATCAAATACCATTTTAAAACAATTAAGCGGACAAAATGCAAAAAGTAAGTAATATTATCTATTATCAAGGACAGTTTATGTTCTTGAAGCAACATTTATAGGAAAATTAACATTCTTGTTTATTGCTGTTTTAATATATTGTATTCCAAGGCTATAAACGGTTTTCCATAATAGTTCGGTCCAACTTAGAGTGAAGTTCAACTTAAGATCTTTGTGAAACACCCCCGGACGATTATCTTGCGCACCATCTCAACTCTCAGGAGAGCATACTAGTCAACTTGGGATTGCAATTAACACGCATATAGCTTCAAAGCCGAATACCTGTCAACGTTCACACTGTACGCGTTTACCTTTGTATCAGTGTTGGGTCCAAGATCAAGATCAGACAGTCCGAGATCAAGATCAAGACCAAGATCCACAGCTCAAGATCGAGATCAGAACCTCCGAGATCAAGATCAGAAATATCCGAGATCAAGAACAAGATCGAGATTACTGATACTTTACCCGAAATAAATTAATAAATGAAGAAGGATAAATCACCTTCAATGTTGTAGACGTCCTGAAGCGGTAGCCGGAGAGGCTTATCGGTGCATTGTTTCGGAACCAATACAGCGTCGAGTGCTTCTAAGAGGGTGAATCCGCTGGCATTGCCGCCTACCTTCCGCTCAATGGACCATCCCTTGAACCACGGCATAGTCTGTTGGAACAAAAAAAAACATTAACCCATCAAGGACGAGAGCTATTTCAAGGCAAAATTTATCATTATATCCCTCAACAAATTGGCAACTCCTAATTTTTGTCTACCTTTCATTGACATAGACAAGGGTGGAACGTATTCAGTAATGAAAATCTCATCTTTGAACCCGAAAATCGTTTTTAAAATATGACCATGCCTTGCCAATTTAAGGACAAATTTGACAATTCATTGCTTACATAGTTATTAAACACTGAATAGGCTGAATAATCTCTGAAAGTTTGAGCACGATCGATCAAAAGAATTGTGGCTCTTTGGAATTAAATGTCCATTTAATTCTACGAGTGACTCAAATTGGCAACACACTCTGGCCAAAGTTGTGGATAACTCCCCATATGTTGTGTACACAATTTTAATTTATTTCAATTTTCCCTACATTTTGTTCAACAAAGTATGTTATACAGAAAACAGTTATATACAGTATCATGAGAGGTTTGGGGAGTGGAAGGTGTGACTGAAAAAAGCTGATTAAATTGAAAATGTATATATAAAACATATGGGGAGTAATCCACAAACTAATATCAAGAGTGTGTTGCCAATTTGAGTCCCCCATATTAATCATCGATATAAAAATACTGGATATAGCCACCTCGTCATGAAGCCAGCTACAAAGGTGCTCCATTCACTCGCGCGAATCGATTCGCGCGAGTGCTTAAATCTCTTGGGTGTACTTTTAGATATTTGCGGCGGCTTCAATGTCGCACATTCGGCAGTGTGCAGCGTGCTATATCCAGTGTGGTGTATAATCGATGATCGACATTTGAGTCCCCCATAGAAATAAATTGACATTTTCAAAGAGCTGTAGTTTCGTTTCTTACCCGATTATGCTCGTTCAGAGATGATTCCTCCTAATCTCTAAAAACATATGAAAGCAACACTTTGCTTGGGCGTCACTGTTCTTAAAAGGGATCTAGTAACTTTGTTGACATGTGCAAAACGAGATGAATGATATAGGATGTGTTATCGTGGTCTGATTTGTCCCCTGGGTATTGTGTGAACATTTTAACGTTAAATGGGCATTATATGGCAGAGTAATGAGCAAAAATGCAAAGTGATATTTACTAACTTATTGCACCGTCTGTGTACACCGTTACGACTATCCATTGGATAGTTTAACATCCGGAGACTTCAATCGCAAATAGCTTTTTGACGAAAGGGAAATTTGAAAGACCGAAGCCTGCTCCATGCTTCTATTTTTAATAGGAAACAAAGGTACGAGAGAGCATCGATATACATATATATATTTATTCATATAGATGCGAGGGAGCCGCTAGATTTCCAATTGGATTTTGATGATTTGGACAATGATATAGGGGCCATCGATATAAAAATATAAATCGATGAACTTGTTCGTATAGTATGTGCGTTACTTTATCGGCACGTTCAAGCATGTTAAGTGATTTGAACGCTCAATTGTGGTACTTTAAATTTAATTGGGGGATTTAGTTGTTCGTTAACTAGGGGGGCACAAGAGTGATATGTTAACGTCAAACTTGAATTACGGAATTTGATTGATCCATCAACTTTATTTTTCCCAAAAGTGTTATTTGCGACTTCAATTATACACCAGTGGCCCCGCTTCATGAAAGGGTCTTAGTTAAGACCGTCTTAAGTGTAACGTGCCTGTGACGGATATACGTACATATGGATGGCGCGTGTTCCAATCACAAAGGACAAGGTTGACGCGATAGATACAACTCAAGAGGGCGCTCTCTAAAAACTCATTAGTTTCAACCATTTAAAACATTTCTAAAAACCTCTTTTGTAAGGATGAAGCAATTTTTTTCTTCTTTTTAACGGCTGGTTAAAAGTTGTTGAATAATTTTTAGGCCCCACAATTCATTATTACAAATGGTTTTGTTTATGGATATTTCAGCCATTTCTAAAACGATTTCGATCAATTAAAGTTTATTTTGCCATTAAAATTTTATGCTCATTCAAATTTGACACTACAAAAAAAAAAACATATTTTGTGTAGCGCCCTCTATACCAAAACTCAACTATCTTCGATACAAATCAATTACCTATACTTACAATTATAATACTAGTATGTGAACTTCTTATACTTTTACCTCATAATTATATAGGACCCGTTGCAGAAAGAGATGCAATCAATACAGTTGCAATGCGCAATTATTGTGTGCACATTTCCTGACTTGAGAATACGATGCAACTTAATCGACTTCAACTCTTACAGCGGGGCAATTATTTGATTAACGCTCATCTTGGCTATTGAAGGTGTGTTCTTTCAGAGTGTGCTCAGTGTGTTCAAAGTGCGTTCACAGGGTGGACATAACTAATACCCTTTCATGAAACGGGCCCCAGTATCATTGGAAGATTCTTGAAACTATAGACGCTTATGAATTCGATCTTAAATGTCTCCATAATAAAGGAGGCACTTGAAAAATCAAAACCCGTTTCATCCTTCTGTTACCATAAGCCAAACAACAAGGTACAAGAGAAGTTTGTAAGCTCCTAATGATTTGGGTTGAATTTTAATACAAAAAGTTGATGGATCACTTTAATTGTGGAATTTGAGTTGTTCACTTACTTCCTCGGCACGCTCTATCATGTTGTCTCCATGCCACCCGGATATGGGTACGAAGGGCACGGACGTGGGATTGTAGCCGACCTTCTTCACGTAACTCGCGACCTCCTTCTTAATCTCCTCAAAACGGGCTTCACTATATGGGGGCTCCGTGTTATCCATCTTGTTCACGCACACGATCATCTGAGTGACGCCCAGGGTGTAACACAAGAGGGCGTGCTCGCGCGTCTGTCCATTTTGGAGATTCCAGCTTCGAATTCCCCAGTTGAAGCAGCAACAACCAAAACGGCACAATCAGCCTGAATAAATTTAAAACAAAACAAAACATGAAACCAGGGGCGTCGATCACGGGGGGGGGATGGGGGGGGGGGATATATCCCCCCCCCCCCCCCCCCCAATATTTCAGGTGGGGGGATGGCCTGTATTATCATCACCCCCAATAGTTTGGGTTCAAAAATATTTAATAACATTAAAATTAAGGAGCATTGCCCCCTCTCATGAATGGAAGTTGTTACTATAGTCTTCTTTAAACAATTTTGTGATAATGCTAAACTGCCCAAATCCAAAATCTTCAGGGGCTGCGCCCCTGGAACCCCCATTAAGGTTATTTGACCCAGTACCAGCCATGTACTCATTAAATAGTATTATTCAGGACTTCTCTCTTGGCAAACTTTTAGGCGATCCTGGCCCACTGTGCGTTTGCGCTTCGCTCACTAAAATTGAGCTAACTATTCAATAGTTAATTGTATTTCTGGATATTAAAAATCTCAAAGTTTCCGGGGGCTTCGCCCCCTGGACCCCCAATAAGCTTTCCAATGTGGGTATCCCTTGACTTATTCTATTCAGGGTTCCATCAGGATGATTGCAATCGACAGTATTTATCTATCAGGCTAAAATTCATCCATATACTTGGACAGTGCCCTCATCATAACAGGATGCTTGCAATGTGCACTTAATAATCTTCCAATCTCTAAACAGCTAATTCAAAAGCCAAATAACTAAAGAGAATAGTTAACTCTATATTTACTTATAGACATATGTGGATATTAAAAATCCCAAAGCTTCCGGGGGCTCCGCCCCCTGGACCCCCAATAAGCTTCCCAATGTGGGTATCCCATGACTGAATGCTATTCAGGGTTCCATCAGAATGCTTGCAATACCGTATATGTATCTATCAGCTTTGCCCCCCCCCCCCCCCCCCCCCCCCCCCCCTCAGCCATAAAAACCCGGGCACGCTGCTGGGTTTTCGCTTCGCTCCCTTGCCAGAGATGGTCAAAATGACGATCATCCCCCCAATGGCGAGAAGAAATCGACGCCCTTGCATGAGACAATAAAATCAGAAAATAACAATCAACCATTAATGACCAATCTATACACAATAGAAGCTCCCGATCAGTTGCTCGACGACCATGCATGTACATGGTAGCACACGAAGGCGTGCTCGCTGGTCTGTCAATTGAGATTCTAGCTTCGAATTCGCTAGTCCCAGAAGCAACAATCAAAACGGCACAATCAGCTTGAACAACAACAAAAAAGAAACATGAAACATGACATACAATGAGAAAAACCGTTAATCTATATACGGTACGAACTCAGAATGCTCGACGACCACGTGTGTAACACAAGAGGGCGTCCTCGCAATTGGTCCAGAATTCGAGTGCGTTTATGGCAATTATTAGTAGTGTTTGATGACCACGAAGTTTTATTGTGGGATGTAAATTTTACAAACGCTCAGATGAAGTTTAATAATTATTATATCACACCAATGATAATACTAATAGGTATTAAAGGGATAGTCGAGTTTTGTTAAAGAGAGTACAAGCAGCTTTGGTCAAACTGAATTTAAGTAACCAAAACCTGCACCATCACATTACAAACTTATAGTTATAACTCGAGCATGCTCGAAAGGAATACAAAATTACAAATGAATAAGTAAAGCCTATATCTACAAAGACATATTTTGTGTAGCGCCCTTTAGAGTGTGATCACAGTATGATGGGTGTTACAGTCTACAAGTGCTCCCCAGACACTGGTTTGTGTTTAATGAAGGGATCTAGTAACAGCAAGTGAGATTCACGAATTTATCGTTTCACTGACTTTGTACACGGTATGACTATCCCATGAAAAATTCAGGATCTGAACACTTCCATCGCAAATATCTTTCTAAAGAAATGGAAAGTTGAAAACACAAAACTTGTTCCATGCTTATACAGGGTGACACCAATAAATCTAGGTAGGAGAGAAACATTGATTTCTGATCAACTTGTGTGGATGTTACTACACATGGTGGCCTCACCCCAAAAAACGGAACGGGGCACTTCCCAAAATGTTTGTCTATCGGACAGAGTGTCTTTTCCAATGAAAAACGATACCAAGAACAGTCATTTTGGTCGTGTAGATTTTGGTTTAGGGCGCTGTGAGTATAACACCACGTCAGGTTCCCATTTTTGCCAATTTTGAGTAAGTCAGTGCCCGATAAATCGTTCTTACTGCCCGTCATACCGTTGAACGCGCGAGCAATCCGCGCGCCATTGTTAGTGTGCTCTCAGGCGTGTGCCGAGAGAATGGGCATGGTTGTTCGAAGGTATTACGGGCAGGAAGTGCGATTTAACTGGCACTGACTTGGTAAAAATTGACAAAAATGAGCCCTCGACATGGTGTCACTCACAGCGTCCTAAAACAAAAACCACACGACCAAAATTAATGTTCTTTGTATCGTTTTTCATTGGAAAAGACACCCTATCCGAAGGACATAATCATGTTGGTACTATATTTTGGTTAGTGCCCCGATCCGTTTTTTGGGGCCACCCTGTATATAGATCCCTTTAAAAGAAAAATTGCACATTACCTGCGATGTTCCCGTGATCATGTTCTTGATGAAATCGCGATGGCCAGGGGCGTCGATTATGGTCACGGCATATTTTTCCGTATTGAACTTCCAGAGAGCAATGTCGATGGTGATACCGCGTTCGCGCTCAGCCTTCAGCTTGTCGAGTACCCAGGCGTACTTGGATGATCCTTTGCCCATCTGCGCATGACATTAAAAGTTAAATTATTAAATATAGTAAAGGGATAGCACCGTCCTGGCCCCTTAGCAGAACGAGCTCCAAACTATTGAAAAACGCTTACCTTCTGTCTCAAACATCGAAGAAAAACAACGTGAAGGCAATTTGGTCTCTAGATGGTCGTGTCTATGCTCTAGTCAAAACCACAGACGGACGGGAGATGCGAAAGCACATCACAAGCCTTACTGACCTGTAAGCTAACTTTGACTTACTTTGAACATTACACATTATAATGTGTTTTTAATCTTTGATTATAAATTACATTTTGACTATATTTATACAATTTATATTTTCTCTCGTATATATATTCTTTCCGGTGGTACTATTTCTCTACTCATAACCAAATTCTTTTAATTTTGTTTGTTCTAGTTGTTCTGTTTTTGTCTGTTTAAAGTTATATTGTTATGCCTGACCGAAATTTGTATACAATTTTTTTAGATACTTTTAATAATACATTTCTCACTGAAACGTTATTTCCTATTGAAGAAAAAAAGATAAAAAGAAAAAGATTTCACAAGGTTCCAATCAACTTCGTTCCTATTACGCATGCACTTTCCAATCCCGCGTTGCCTACCTCCTTCCCCCATGCTATAAAGACACCCACATTCTACCTTGTCTTCATATTAATTGTAGAAGTGTTAGAAAAAACTTCGATAATCTCACCTCTTTTGTTGATACAATTTATCATAAATGTTGTGCAATAGGATTATCGGAGACATGGTTAAAACCCAATGATTCAGTTTACAATCTTGATGGATATACCTTTGTTGGTAATGAACGGCAAAATCGCAATGGAGGTGGAGTCGGTATTTATGTTCGCAATGATTTTAATTTTAAACGTAGACTTGATTTAGATATAAATAATAATGAAATTGAATCTATTTTTGTTGAAATTGAAATTAAAAAGAGAAACATTATTTTTGGTTCTATATATAGACCACCCAATACATCTTTGCCGTTATTTTTAGAATGCTTAAATTCAGTTTTAAATGTAGTTAAAGGTAATGGTGAGTATTGGTAATTTCCAAAGTGCCCCCCCCCCCCCCCCAAAAAAAAAATTAATTGTAACGGATTTGGTTGATTTCAATTCCAAATGAAAGATTATCGAAAAAAACATGGGAAATAATAATAATTCCCTTTCAAATGCTTTCATTGTTGTGAAATTTGCTTTCAAAATATGATATAAAAAGATTGACGCCCGGGTATCACTTTTTAGAGAACGCTAGCGCGAGGCCCTAACGTTCTAGGTGCTCCTAATACAGGACTGAAAATAGATATGTTTGTGCACGCTAATTGTGCTTAAAACTATACGTATGATACGGTACTTACCACCAATTTACTCTCCAATATGTGATCCAACTATAGGGTGGATTAAAATTATGATTTTCCCCTCCATTCCGCAAAAATCAGTGATATTATGTGCCTCATGGACTTCTATCCGTGTGTTAGAAAGACGAACGAACGGGGATTGCGGTTACACATGAAAATGCACGGTACATGTATTACCGTACCGCGCACTGCAGTCCCGTATTAGGACCTAGAACGCTATCGCTTCGCGCTAGAGTAAATTTGACACTTGAGTTGTAACGGCTATTTTTGAATGATAACAGAGGTTTTACTTTGTCGTTTGTAATTGTGCATACTTTTCGAGCATGGTGAGGTAATAACTATTAGTTTGTACCGTAATCGTGCAGGTTTTGGTTACTAAAGTTAAGTTTGACCAATACTCACCATTATCTTTAATAAGGAAAATAAATTGATATATTTTGTTGGAGATTATAATATAAATTTATTGAATACAAATTCTTGCCAACAAATTAATGATTTTTTAGATGTGTTTATGATTCATTTTATGTTTCCAGTTATTCACTATCCTACTAGAGTTACAATTAATTCTGCAACATTAATTGACAATATTTTTACAAACGATACTGAAAATATAAGTAGTGGTATTTTATTTGTTGACATAAGTGATCATTTTCCTATATTTTGTGTTCATTCAAATTCAACTGAAAATAATTCTGATTCTTTATTTATTAAACGTGATATGTGTGAAAGTAATATTCAACGTTTTATTGAGAAACTGAAGAATGTTCCTTGGCGTATAAACAACGTTAATCCAAATACGAATTATGATTGCTTTTTATACCAATTTAAGTCTTTATATGATGAATGTTTCCCTATTATACGTAAATTGTGTAAAAAGAAGAAAGATAGTCATGGTTTAATAATCGATTACGTAAAATGTGTACTAAAAAATGTCGTTTGTATAAGAAGTTTATTCATAATCCAACTCTCAGGAATGAACGTTCATATAAAACTTTCAGAAACAATTAGTGTAATAGTGAAGTAAAAAGAATAACAAATGAATATTATCGCAATTTGTTTATAAAAGCGCAAACAAATATGAGGCAAACTTGGAAATGTATAAACAAAGCTTTGGGTAAAATAACAAATAAAAATTATATTGAAAAACTTTCTGTTAATAATCGATCTATTACCTGTAGTAACGATATGGCTAAGGAATTTAATGATTTTTTTATAAATATTGGCCCATCGTTGACACAAAATATGCATAATTCTCAGTTTTATAACTTTGAAAATAATGTGCAATATTTGAAAAGAAATCATCAATCTGCCTTTTTTAATCCTATAACCCCAAAAGAAATTATTGATATTGTGTGTAATTTAAAGAATCGATCAAGTACTGGTTTCGATTAAATTGATGTAGATCGATTGTAAAACGAGTAATTCATATAATTTGTTATCCGTTGTGTACTATTTTTAATTTATCAATGAGTATGGGTATATTCCCAGATGCATTAAAAATAGCAAAGGTTGTACCTGTCTTTAAAAAGGGAATAGCTGATTGTATTGATAATTATCGACCTATATCTGTCTTGCCCGTATTCTCCAACATTTTTGAAAAATGTATTTTTAATAGACTTTTAACGTTTTTAAACCAGTGCAATATTTTATCAGAAAACCAGTATGGATTCCGTCCGGGGTACTCTACATCCTCTGCCTTAGTTGATTTGATTTATAAAGTTACAAATGCACTTAATAATAAAAAGATTTTGATTGGTTTATTTCTTGATTTGAGTAAAGCTTTCGATACTTTAGATCATACGATTTTGTTTTATAAATTAGAAAACTATGGTATTCGTGGTACTCTTTTGGATTTATTGAAACATTATTTAACAAATCGTAAACAGTTTGTAATTGTAAATTATCAGAAGTCTGATTTCAATCCTGTAGGATATGGAGTGCCCCAGGGATCCATTCTCGGTCCCCTTCTATTTCTTATTTATATGAATGATATTTGTTACTCGTCTCAAAAGTTGCAATATATTTTATATGCAGATGACACGAGTGTTTTTTTATCTGATGAAAATATTGATGATTTGATTCTTAATTTTAATGATGAATTATCCAAAATAAATTCTTGGTTAATTTCTAATAAATTAGTAGTAAATACTACAAAGACTCATTATTTTATTTTTACTAATAAGGTGATTAATTATGATACTATTATTGTTTCTTTGAATAATAATAATATTGATCGTTGTTCATCTTTAATATTTTTAGGTGTAACTATTGATAGTAAATTAACCTGGAAGGAACACATTGATGCCATTTGTACTAAAATCTCAAAAGGTATTGGTATTTTGAATAGATTTAAACATTTTCCTAAGAATATTTTAATTATGATTTATAATGCCATAGTATCTCCATATTTTAATTATTGCAATCTTGCCTGGGGATCTGCAACCAATTATACAATGACTAGATTAATTCGGTTACAAAAAAGAGCCATTAGAATTATTTCACATGTCGATTATTTTGCTCATACTAAACCTTTATTTTTAGAATTGAAATTATTAAACATTTTAGATATTTGTAAATATAATTTAGCAATATTTATGTATTTATGTTACAATAATTTTATACCCAAAGGTCTGTCATGTAAATTTTCTCTTAATAATGAAGTTCATGCACATAATACTCGAAGCTCTTCCAATTTTCATTTACCTCTAAGTAGATTAAATGTAGCAAAAAATTCCATATATTTCAATGGCCCCAAACTTTGGAATGATTTACCCTGTGAAATTAAACTTAGTCCCTCAATTAATGTTTTTAAAAGGAAATATAAAATGTTTTTAATTGAAGAGTATTAATTTGATTCAAAATGTAGATATTTGCATTCGGTCGTGTATTGTTTTGTGTTTCTTTTGTCGGTCTTGGTGTTTTGTTAGGGTATTACATTCTTCCCCACATATTATTTGAAATATACATACCGGTGGTAGCGTTCATAAAGCAATAGCTTTCCTAGCTGCCTCCACATTTCTCATAATTAGTTTTGTTTGTATTCTAGTTATCTTGTAATTTCTGTATTAATGTCAATTGTAATCTTCGTTTTGTATTTTATATGTTTTTATGATTAATGAAATAAAGAACAAAGAACAATTCAATTCAGTTACATAGAGATAGTTGAGAATAGGTACAACTGAATTTTAGTATTTTTCATTTATTTATTTATTTAGTTCAATATATTTTACAAGGATGGCCCATTCAACAATAAGTTGGTCTGCCATGGGGCCCTGGGAAACTTTTCAAACTTATTCAAACTCGTAACAAGTTTTCAAAATCTAATAGTAATTTTGTATGCTTAAAGGGATAGTTGAGTTTTGGTAGAGAGGGCGCTAGACTACTTATTTTGTTGGTGAGGTAATGAAAAACTGAGTGTAAAATTTGAAAGAGCATAATATTTAAATAATAAAATCATCTTTGTTTGATCAAAATTGGTTCAGAGACGGCTGAAATATCCATAAATATAACAATTTGTAAAATTCAGTTTCATCAAAACTGTACTCTCCTTATCAGAACTCAACTATTTCTTTAAATGAAAACAAAAAAGCATGTCTAAGTTACATGGCTTTTTCCTTTAAAAAATCAGCCATCAACACAAAAGGGCACCCTATTGAAACCCCAAAGTTTCTATTTTTCTCTACAAAAAGTTGTAATTAAAAACTAATGGTGATTATTCAGTAACGCCAGAATACATGGAAAACACAATAAATGTATAAGTGACAGATCTGTTTTCATACTACGTTTCTTGATTCTTTATTTGAAACGTTCGAATCAATATAAACCGAATACAAAAAGTAACTACTCCCTGAACAATTGCCAATAATTTCATAAACAAGAATTATTTCAAGATCTCGTCTAGCCGAAATATCCATACGGTAGTTAAGAAAACAATAAGAGGTAAACATTAATCCATGGTTGAGTGAGCACACATTAAAGAGAAAATTGTCATATTTCAAAATTCGCAAAAGTATTATCATCATTACAGTTTATTGAGTAGTGAAACATGTTAAAATGCACTGTTTTAAAATTGCAATTAATGCATTTTACCACATGTGCCATAAAAAAAAGTCAAAATGAATGGAATATCAAACAGCATTGTTTCATGAGCCATAATTAATGCATTCAGCCACATGTTGTGCTGTTTCACAACAATGTACAGGCACGCACAATGCCTTGTGACTTTTGAATTAGGTCATTTTGTCTTTAATCTGTGCTCATTCAGCCATAAAGTGATGAATATCTCTAATATCTTTCACACATAATGCACATTACCATTGTACCAATATTGTGGCACGATGACATCTTAAAACAATTATCGGTTATGAAATTATGAGCAGTTGTTAAGGGGTGGTGGTTACTTTTTGTGTTCGGTTTAATTTAGATTCGTAATTTAGAATAAGAATAGCTTTTAGATGTACAACGCAATTTGTTGTATTTTTTTTTTTTCGGGTTTAAGCTCATTATAAAGTCACAATTTTGGTGAAACTGAATTTTAGTAAATAAACACTGCATCATATCTCCACCATGCTCGAAATGTAAACAAAATTATCGTACTGACCGGCGTAATCCCCGCATACTTTTTCCTTTAAAAAAAAACGCAAAGTTGGGGTGCGGCGCGTACGCGGCGATAGTCAAATTTTGACTTTTGACAGCGCGCGCGCGTGATACTTACGGCTTTGCACAGTAATACGGGGTTCTCTGTAGTACAGTACAGTAAGGGTACGGTAGAGTTCGGTTATTTTGATCGAGTATTCGAGTTCAATTCAGTACCACTCCAATGGTACATCGTATGCAGCAATACTCGACTCGCAGTTTGCAGTGCTAGTGGCAGTTTTATTGTTTTATTGTCGCCAGTTTCTCTAGCGCACTATTCTCCCACTTTTTTTTATTATTTCATTGCTCAAAGTCGGCATGCGGCCTTTACGCAGCTGCGGCGATTACGCCAGTCAGTACGGTTAGCAAAAAGCCTAGTTTCAATTAAAAAGAGTCGTTAAAACAAGATGGTGCTCCCTAAAACGCATTGGTTTCAGGCATGTGTTTTATAAGAAAATGTGCTTATGTGATGTTTTGTTAAAATGATTGTTGAAAATAATGTCATCAACAACTATTCAAAAACCTGTTTTGTAAATGTTTTAAAAGTGTAAGCATTTCATAATTTCTTTTTCATAATATTTTTTCTATGATTAGTCTAATAAATATGGAATCCCAGTTTTATTCCGATCAGATTTATTTCATATTTCATCGTTTCTGAATGATTTTTATCAAATAGTTTTTTTATATCCTACATGAATGAAATCCTGTTCAGTGATTGGTCTACATAGCGTCATGTGACCAAACATAGTAATGCCCATGGAGAAAAATGTGCTATGCGTGACGTCATTCATGGAATAGTAAATGCTATTCCATGAATGACGTCATAGACGCCGGGTGATCATATTGAGCCCATAGAGATGCGTGTTATAAAACTTCCCTGCGAGAAGATGTCTTGTTTTAGCTCGCGAAAGATGCTCGACGAGATTTCCCAAAGAGTAATTAAAAAGAAATACAGAATATTTTCACCGGTGAATATCAATAAATTCCAAAGAATATTCTAGAGATGCATTTCATGTATAACGTAGCGGTATTCGAATTTAACAATTCCGACAATGGTGCACATTGTGCATCGTTGTCCTTCTGTGGTCGTGACACTAATTCGTCATTCAACAATCAGCGGTGTGCACTGCACTGCATGCACTCGCTGTATGTGTAATGTACGAATAACTACTTTCCCTATTCAATTACACGTGTGTATGTAAAGCGGGTCAATTATTCACTTTGATGCGCGCGTTTTGCATTTGGGTGCGCATCAATACCTAATAATACTCTAACGCGACGAGGGGGGTCTAGGGGGGGTATCCCAGGCCATTTCGTAAAAACACGTCCGTTCGGCTCCCACCCGCCCTCGATCGCCGCCGGGCGGTTCGACGGACGGGCGGCGTCTCAAACTCGGTATCGTAGCGTATCACCCTTCGAGTTGCGGTCGCGATCGTCGTCGGGATGGCTAAGAAGAGCATTTCGGGACCGGCTCTTCCCTCCCCGGAGGGAGCGTAATTATCAGCTCGGCCCTATCCTCTTCGCCCCCGGAGGGAGCGCGTTATATTAGAAAATACGCCCCTTTTCGTCCATTTTCGATCGCCGCCGGGGGAAAAACCCACGTACGACGCTTCGAACTATGCTTCGGCTATATATCCGCTCGAGTCGCGCCCGTGATCGCCGTCCGAGTGGTTATATTTGATTTTACAGGCGGAGTGAATTCGCTGGCTGCAACCGCGAGCTTCCGCCTCTGGCCGAGCTATAATTTTCGTCGCTGGACGAGCTATAATTTTTGTCAGACTGTCTAAACGCGCTTTGCGGACTAAAACAATGCCAAATTCGGGTTCGCGAGCAAAAATTACTTCTAGCACCTACAATGAATTGTAGGTAGTTTTTGTTTTCAGCTTAAAAGGACGCTTTTTGACGAAAATATAGCGACGAATAAAGATTCGCCAATAATGACAGGCAGTCGACGTATCTGACTCTGTCTGAGTGATTCCATCGGCGACGAATATTTCGCCGAAAATGACAGATTTATCGTTGTCGATCGAGTCTGGTAGGTTAGTTGATTGATAACATAGCTATGACCTTTATGTTTGCCACGAAATTAAAAAAATTACCCGTTGTTGAGTTTTGCGCATTATTTTATTTAAAAAATAATTATGCAGATCGAGCTGCCGCGATCCGGTTTGACCCTAATTTTGTCAGAACCTCACGCCGACGGTACGGCGTCGATTCCGATCCGGCTCTGTTGCACGTGTACGCGTAGCTGTACCATAGCTGCATTGCCATTGAGTTGTGTTGCACTGCATGAAAATGAAGCCACATGTGCATTCAAAAATTAAATCGTTAGTTTTCAAGATAATTAGCATTACGTACACAGAGAATCTTAACGAGCTATTTTGGAAAAGCAATTCTAAATTTTCTTTGCTATCTTTCCGTAGTCTTTTGATGGCGTGGCCCGCTGGCGTGGCCCGCTGGCGTGGCCCGCTGGCGTGGCCCGCTGGCGTGGCCCGCTGGCGTGGCCCGCTGGCGTGGCCCGCTGGCGTGGCCCGCTGGCGTGGCCCGCTGGCGTGGCCCGCTGGCGTGGCCCGCTGGCGTGGCCCGCTGGCGTGGCCCGCTGGCGTGGCCCGCTGGCGTGGCCCGCTGGCGTGGCCCGCTGGCGTTCTGTAGAAATACAAGTTATGTTGTACATGTTGTACATATGTATTAGAAAATATTGTGTGCCAGGCAGCCACTCATTTTTATTTATTTTGTAACACAATGTTCTTTTCACTAAAGTGACCACTATTATATGAACAGATGCAAGGTACATGTATAATCAGTGGTGAACCCAGGATTTTTTAAAGGGGGGGGGGTTATTTTGTAAAAATTTCCAAGCGGAGACCAAGTTCCATTAAACAATTTCCAAGCTGAGGCCAAGTACATTCAAAGTTGAAAACCCCTCTTAGGGAGGGCGGGTGGGGTGGGGGGGGGGGGGGGGGGGGGGGGGGTGTCCGTAAAATTGTTTTAGAAGCCGAGGCCAAGTATCTTCGAAGTTGAAAACCCCTCTCCCGGGGGTGGTGGAGGGGGGGGGGGGGGGGGGTGTCTGTTAAAAAAATTCGAGACCGAGACCAAGTACCTTCAAAGTTGAAAACCCCTCTCATGGAGGGTGGGGGTGTCCGTAAATTTTGTTTCGATCGAAGCCGAGGCCAAGTACCTTCAAAGTTGAAAACCCCACCTTAGTGGGGTGGGGGGGGGGGGGTGTCCGTTAACAAATTTCGAAGTTGAGGTCAAGTACCTTCAAAGTTGAAAACCCCTCTCAGGGAGGGCGGGGGGGGGTGTCCGTAAATTTTGTTTCGAAGCCGAGGCCAAATACCTTCAAAGTTGAAAACCCCTCTCCGGGGGGTGGTTGGGGGGGGGGGGGGGGGGGGTGTCCATTAAAAAATGTTGAGACCGAGACCAAGTACCTTCAAAGTTGAAAACCCCTCTCAGGGAGGGCGGGGGGGGGGGGGGGGTGTCCGTAAATTTTGTTTCGAAGCCGAGGCCAAGTAGGCTACATTCAAAGTTGAAAACCCCTCTCCGGGGGTGGTGGGGGTGGGGGGGGTGTCCGTACATTTTTTTTCGAAGCCGAGGCCAAGTACCTTCAAAGTTGAAAACCCCCCTTAGTGGGGTGGGGGGGGGGGGGGTAGTTTTAGTTTTAGACAGTCGAGACCAGGTTTTAGACAGTCGAGACCGTTTAAAAGTCTCGAGAACGGCTAAAATTAAAAAGGGGGGGTTCAAACCCCCCAAAAGATCCATTTTTTGGTCAAGGGGCGGGGGGGGAGGGGAAAGGGGGGGGGTTGAACCCCCGCTATAATCAGTGGTGAACCCAGGATTTTTTAAAGGGGGGGGGGGGTTATTTTGTAAAAATTTCCAAGCGGAGACCAAGTTCCATTAAACAATTTCCAAGCTGAGGCCAAGTACATTCAAAGTTGAAAACCCCTCTTAGGGAGGGCGGGTGGGGGGGGGGGGGGGGGTGTCCGTAAAATTGTTTTAGAAGCCGAGGCCAAGTATCTTCGAAGTTGAAAACCCCTCTCCCGGGGGTGGTGGGGGGGGGGGGGTGTCTGTTAAAAAAATTCGAGACCGAGACCAAGTACCTTCAAAGTTGAAAACCACTCTCATGGAGGGTGGGGGTGTCCGTAAATTTTGTTTCGATCGAAGCCGAGGCCAAGTACCTTCAAAGTTGAAAACCCCACCTTAGTGGGGTGGGGGGGGGGGGGGGGGGTGTCCGTTAACAAATTTCGAAGTTGAGGTCAAGTACCTTCAAAGTTGAAAACCCCTCTCAGGGAGGGCGGGGGGGTGTCCGTAAATTTTGTTTCGAAGCCGAGGCCAAATACCTTCAAAGTTGAAAACCCCTCTCCGGGGGGTGGTTGGGTGGGGGGGGGGGTTGTCCATTAAAAAATGTTGAGACCGAGACCAAGTACCTTCAAAGTTGAAAACCCCTCTCAGGGAGGGCGGGGAGGGGGGGGGGGGGGGTGTCCGTAAATTTTGTTTCGATCGAAGCCGAGGCCAAGTACCTTCAAAGTTGAAAACCCCACCTTAGTGGGGTGGGGGGGGGGGGTGTCCGTTAACAAATTTCGAAGTTGAGGTCAAGTACCTTCAAAGTTGAAAACCCCTCTCAGGGAGGGCGGGGGGGGTGTCCGTAAATTTTGTTTCGAAGCCGAGGCCAAATACCTTCAAAGTTGAAAACCCCTCTCCGGGGGGTGGTTGGGGGGGGGGGGGTGTCCATTAAAAAATGTTGAGACCGAGACCAAGTACCTTCAAAGTTGAAAACCCCTCTCAGGGAGGGCGGGGAGGGGGGGGGGTGTCCGTAAATTTTGTTTCGAAGCCGAGGCCAAGTAGGCTACATTCAAAGTTGAAAACCCCTCTCCGGGGGTGGTGGGGGTGGGGGGGTGTCCGTACATTTTTTTTCGAAGCCGAGGCCAAGTACCTTCAAAGTTGAAAACCCCCCTTAGTGGGGTGGGGGGGGGTAGTTTTAGTTTTAGACAGTCGAGACCAGGTTTTAGACAGTCGAGACCGTTTAAAAGTAGTCTCGAGAATGGCTAAAATTAAAAAGGGGGGTTCAAACCCCCCAAAAGATCCATTTTTTGGTCAAGGGGCGGGGGGGGGGGGGGGGAAAGGGGGGGTTGAACCCCCGCTAGGTACGCCTACGGCTCATACTGTAGTTTGACAGAATACAGATTGTGCTAATATAATGGTACAAATCCTCAATTTTAAGGTAATCGTGCAGTTTGTGATACAATAACATAATTTGGCACAAAGACAAATAATGTGTCACAAATGGTTCATTTTGTAATAAAAGCAACAAAACAGCTCAGAGTATAGCTTGATGGGACATATGACACAAACTGTTCATGTTATGATACAAGCAACGGATTAAATCAAAGTATAGCTCTATATGGACACAAATTGCTTCTTTTCTGATACATGCACTATACTTAGTACAAACATGCCAGAAAGTGTACAAATTGTCCAGTTTCGGATACAAGCTCAAATATTGATTACGCGAGCAAACGGTGTAAGAGTTTGATGTCGCGACAAACGCCCGTTTAACGGGCGCAAACAGCTAGTCTACATTCAGTAATACTCTAACGCTACGAGGGGGGTCGCGCGTGCTTTACCAATGGCGATTTCTACAAGCCTATCTCCTCTTTTCCCGGCCGTTCTCGATCGCCGCGACCCGGACGGGTCGACGGGCCGGGTCTCGGAGATGCTCCCGTTTGCTTTCCCGACTCCCGGCCTGGTCGAGATCGGCATCCAGATGGCCCCGAAGTTCGTCTAATTTATTCATTATTCATGACGCGCGAGTCGCCATCGATTTTAAAGAGTAGCCTGGATAAGTACTAGCTATCATTCGTGGGCGACCGAGCTTCGCTTTTCGATGAGCGCCACCCGTTCGCCGGATTTGTAGATATCGGGCTTATGAATATTCAGAAGGAAGGGTCTCGGACCGTTCTAGCAGAGAGTTTATTTACACAGCTAATTGGTTTGTGGCGAGTTTCCACACTGAATCGCGCTCATAAAATTGCATGGATATAGGCTACCTATGCCGTGGCGTGCAAGAGAGCTACATTAACACCGAGCGCATTCCAGTCGACTGATTGGAACGTATGTGGCCTTCAGGGCCGGGGTGCTCGGTAGAGAGAGATTATTTACATAGCGATTAGTCCTGGCGGGTTTCGACACTGAATTGATAACATGTGGATAGTGAGTACCGATTTAACCACGGAGCAGCTCGCTACACTATTTACTTGATAAATGAGATAGCATGGCAAATCCGAGGATATTTGTTTGGTAGATGGTGAAGAGAGTTTTTGCAAATGGTAGGGAAAATTAAAAAAAATAAGTTTTTCCAAATTGTACACGAAGCTGTGTCTATTAATTTTAGTAGCTTTCGGGGATTTTCATACGAATTCGGTGTGTTGGTAAGACCCGTATAGGAACAGCAAACTCAAGCATATCTTGCAAGAATAGTCAATAATAATCAATGCATTTAGATACTCTCGGCTTCGGAGAAATGGGGACGGGTTTCATTAGCACTGTGTGAGCCTAATAGTACAGGCGACTTGCTGGAATACTCCCTTTGAAGGTGGAAAATGTGCATTCCTTTTGATTTATAAACAAAACAGGATAAAGAAATGTTTAGAGTTTTCTCCGGGAGCCGGTGTTACTCAAGAAATGACGCAATTTATAATATCTTTACAATATTCACTAACTTAAAAAAAGAGGAAAAGGATGGGGGTTTTGTGTATCAAATTATTCATGTTTCATATTTAATTGAATTCAAACAAATCTGTTCAGAAAACCGTCATTCTGCGATAAGATTTTCGAGGCCGAGACCAAGACAATTGGTTAATTTATGTAAAACGGGGATGTTGGTGATAAGCAGGGGCGCCGGGGGATGTGGACGGGGGGGGGGGGGGACGGGGGGGGCATCGCCCAAAATAGGGGAGGGGTATTCTTGCCCAAAATACGGGTGTGTGTGGGGAGAGATAACTTAACGCAGTTTTTACTTTGAAAGCAAGGAGTCATGAGGGGGAGGGCTACTTTACAAAATGCATCGTTGACCGGGAACACTTGATGTGGGAGGGGGGGGGGGGGGTGGGAAGCAAGGAGGCGGGGGGGGGGGTAACTGTTTTCCGAGGCTTTCTATTAGGCGGGAAATGGGGGTATCCATCACCAATAATAGAGGTTGCTTAATTATCGGCCAACATTGGATGGAGGGGTTCACCGTTTCGCGGGTGTATTGTGTAAGTGGGGAATGGGGGGGGGGGGGGGGGGTGTTCCATAGCATACAATTGCATCAAAATGGTTCAAACTACAGGGGACAACGGGGGGCATCGCCCAAAATAGGGGAGGGGTATTCTTGCCCAAAATACGGGTGTGTATGGGGAGAGATAACTTAACGCAGTTTTTACTTTGAAAGCATGGAGTCATGAGGGGGAGGGCTACTTTACAAAATGCATCGTTGACCGGGAACACTTGATGTGGGAGGGGGGGGGGGTGGGAAGCAAGGAGGTGGGGGGGGGGGGTGGGGTAACTGTTTTCCGAGGCTTTCTATTAGGCGGGGAATGGGGGTATCCATCAGCAATAATAGAGGTTGCTTAATTATCGGCCAACATTGGATGGAGGGGTTCACCGTTTCGCGAGTGTATTGTGTAAGTGGGGAATGGGGGGGGGGGGGGGGGTGGTGTGTTCCATAGCATGCAATTGCATCAAAATGGTTCAAACTACAGTTTGATAGAATAAACAGCAACAAATTAGCTAGAAGTACGTGTATACATCTAGGGATAGGTTCAGTATTAGTATCATTGTTATAAGTTGGTTATATAACTGATTATAATATGTTTGGTTTTATTTTGTTGTAAGGAACTGTTGATACAACGCATGGTTTTGATTATTCTTAATCTTCTGAATTATTTCCAATACCGTGTGCATAAGTGATGATTTTCACAGGGTGAAAAATTAAATCAGCAAAAAACTAAACAAAACAGGTTCACAGGATAAAGAAATGATACAAATTTTCCCCGGGAGCTTGATCCTCAAGAAATTACGCAATTTATATCTGTATGATATTCAAGCACGTGAAAAAAAGGTGGGGTCTCGAGTAATCAAATTATACAAGTATCCAAACGGATATGTGTTATGATAAAACTGTTTTGCGATACGATTTTCGGGGCAGAGACCAAGACAATTGGTTAATTTGTGTACATCGGGAGGTGGTATTGATGGACGGGGTGGGGAGGGGGTGGGGGATGTAGCCGTTTTCCACAGGTGTGTGTGGGGGGAGGGGGTCCATCGCCCAAAATAGGGGAGAGATTTAATTCCCCCTCCCCCCCTCCCCCCCCCCCCCCCCCCCCCCCCAAAAAAAAAAAATTTAAAAAAATTAAAAAATAGGGGGAGATAACCGTTCGCAGGTTTTATTATGTAACAGCTCAAAATATACCAGTTTAAAAAAATACACAATGATCTCTTCATTGTACCAATACTTCATTTGGAGATCGTCGTGCAGTTTGTGATACAAGCGCGATATTTGAGGCAGAGACCGATAATGCGTCACGATCTGTTCATTTTGCGATACAAGCGACGAAATAACCATGAATATAGCTTTAAAGGACAAGTAACACCTCGAAAAAACAAAATGGCTGCCGCAGCAAAGAGCGCCCGTTTAACGGGCGCCAACAGCTAGTCTATTATATTAATACGGTAAGCTTCAACCCCCCAAATGTGTCCCACTCGAGATATCCTCACCCCGAGAATTCGGCGACTCCCCGACCGTCGGGATCGAAGGATATACGTTCTGCGGAGGACAATAAGGTATTCCCGAGTCGCCCCCGCCCCGTGGTCGTCCTCCAGATCGAAGAAAAGGGAAAGTCAGCAATGCCGGTTGCTAAAGTTAAGGCGCCGAGCACTGACTAACGATTTATCGCCGCAACTTTGTTCGACCAATATAGAACGGAGTCGATAAAACGAATATTATATTGAGAAAGCCTTCTGAATGTTACACGTTGCAAAACTACCCAGGTTTTAAAAAATATCAATTTTTATATTAGGCGGATGGTATGGTAATGATCGCTATTCCCGTTTGGCATCGTTTTTGCAAAGGCAGTAACGATAAAATGACGACAGCTTCAATTTAGTTGCGCTCGATAACACTCAGGTAGAAGGCTGTGCATTGTATTAAGCCACGGAGTCTTCTTAATCACCCCGCCGTAGCGGAGTTTGTTTGCATAGCTCACTGACCATCGACAATGGTCACTCTTTTGCTCCATACACGATTATACAACCTCGCCAACTTGCGGTAAGATTATTGTATTATGCCAGTCGTGAATCAGTGGAAGCTACTACATTTGTACTATACCAGAGAAGACGTCTGGGGGCCCGGGGGGGGGGGGGGGGGGTAGAATGGATGTCGGAGGTATCTGCTCATTTATTATGCAATACATGTAGGCATATAGACGGCTACTATTCCCTTCAAAGAACATTCATCATCTGGTTTGACAAGAATATGACAAAATATATATACGCCGAAGAATTTAGTTTGGATATGAAAAGCTTAGGGGACACGGGGTTATGTGTCATGCAGGCAATTGTGGTCGAGGGAGGGGGGGGGGGGGGGGGGGTGGAGCGGCAAAGCTACTTTATTAGCAAGTACACGAGCATATTATATAGTGAACTGTATCTAATGTAATACATTGACCGGATGACATCGTTGGACGGGGCCCCGACGTGTTGTGGGGCGGGATTGAGTCGCCCGTGTTTATTTTGTCCTATAGTATACTATTTAAAGGGATAGTTGAGTATTGGTTAAACTTAACTTTAGTAATCAAAACCTGCACCATTACGGTACAAAATAATAGTTAAAACTTCACCATGCTCGAAAAGTATACACAATTACAAACGACTAAGTAAATCCTCTGTTATCATTCATAAAAAGTCGTTGCAACTCAAGAGGGCGCTCTCTAAAAGAGTGATTGGTTTTGACCATTTTCATACAAAAGTGTGCATTTAAAGTTTTGTTAAAATAATGATTCAATAGAGATTATCATCAACAACCTTCCCCCGGTGAAGAATTTTTTAATACAAATATTTTTATGTTCTGGATATTTCATCCGTTTCTGAACCGATTTTGATCAAATAAAGTTTATTCTGTCATTAAAATTGTTTGTTCTTTCAAATTTGACAGTTAGTTCTTCCGTATCTTACAAACAATTATCAGGGGCACTTCGGGAAATACCAATACTCAACGCTACCTTTAAGTGATGACTTTGGGAATAATAAAGTTTTAAAGTATCGCTATATCATCATCGCCTTTCTCTCACAAAAAACCCGCGGATTTCCGCGGGTACAGCTAGTTAGTTATTAATGCGCGTAACCATGAATGGAAATATAGCGCAATACGCGCTCTGCGCTAGGACTGTTGCGCAAAGGGGGTCAGTGTCACAAACAGAACATAGTACAGTAAGTGCAGTGATGGTTCCATGATCAATGGTTTGTTTTCCTTTATATTATACTTTAATTTAATTGAAATCATTTATTTTTGCGATGATTATCATTATGCGAAGGATATAAAACAAATATATCATGCACTATTTCGAGCCACTAGTGAAATTATGGATTCCTCGGTGACAGAAAAAGCACTATGTTCTTCGGGTCTACGACCCTTTGAACATAGTGCTTTTCCTTTCACCTCGGAATCCATAATTTCAACTAGAGGCTCTCAGTGCATGGTATATTTGTTTACTGTCATTAGAATTGTATGATCTTTCAAATTTGACATTACCTCGTAAACAAATATTTCTTGAAGCGCCCTCTATACCAAAACTGGACTACCCCTTTACAGTAAATTCAACGTATAACAGAAATGGTCATATCTTGGTATGACCGTTTACACGCAACTACCTTGATGCCCTGCTTGTCTTGCATAGAGAGCTGCGATCCATCTTAAGTTAACGATTAATCGCCCATTTGAGCCAATCAGAGTTGCGCATTCAGGCGCAATTTCTGACGTGCGATTTGTCGCCCATTTGAGCCAATCAGAGTTGCGCATTCAAGCGCAATTTTTGACATGCGATTGGTTGCAACTCCGTATGCAACATCACTGTACATATACAGTGCACGTGTTGGCACCTGCCACCCTAGACAGAAAATCCAGTTCGTTATGGGGTAGTCCATCAATATTATGACGTCATACTATCCACCACCATCCAAAAATAATCGTGAGAGAACTCTCTAAACATTGGCTGATTGTTCGGACTAGCCAGCTGCGCATGATATAATGGTAATGTCTGTATACGTACACCTTGCGCTTCCTTTTCGTACTTCTCGATGGCTTGCTTGCTGATGCCGCCACATTTGTAGATCAGATGACCGGCGGTCGTCGACTTACCGGAGTCGACGTGCCCGACGACCACGATGTTGATGTGTGCCTTTACTTCCGCCATGCTCACGAATGTCGGCCTTATAGTTCTGGATATTAGAAAGGAAATATACAGAATGAGTTATTCAGCAAGAATGTAATAGCGCCGTTCAATATGGCGACCCATTCTTTGCAAAGTGACCCGGAGGGTGTTTCACAAAGTTGAACTCGACTCTTTAAAGGTGGACCTTACAATAATGGAAAGCCATTTCTATCCTTGGAATGAAACCTTTAAAAGAAAAAACAAGTAAAATAATGACACTTTTAAAAAAAATGCATCTATTATATACCGAGGCTGCTTGATAATTACTCAGTAATAAAACCGATTGTTATGCATTCTCAAAATATTGTTTACAAAGAAACTAAAACGGCTCTCCATAACTGTTAGCTCCAACCGAGATGTTCAGCTGATAATCTTTGTGAGCGTCAGTAACGGTTAAAACAATAATATATAGCGCAAATTGCAAAAAGCCTCTAAGCGCTTACATAAAAATTAACATAACAAACATTTTAGGGTATATGGACATACATGAATATAACAAAAAATATTAACGATAACTAAATGCTAACTTAAACAAATCAGTTTTCAACCTGGACTTAAACTATCAAAACCATCAATAATAGTGTGAATAATAAGGGGAAGATTGTTCCAAAGATAGTGGGTACTAACTATGTGCGAATGACCGTCTGTTCGTGTACATATTATGCGAGCGTGCCCATGTGTATGAAGGCTAGAGTGCGGACAAAATAGGATTTTAACCTGTCCAAATGGCGTCGATGCCAGTAATACCTAGCTGGACACCTATGACTGTCACACCGGCAAAACCAACTAAATTAACTTGCTATTACATTAAAATATCAATGTTGGTCAATATTCCAGCTGGTTTTCATTTTATTAAAAATACACCATCTGAAAATTGTACACATTCTTATCAGTTTAGTAAAGGTATGGTGACAAGAAAACTGCCTCAAAATTGTGTTTTACTGTATCTAAGGTAGATTTTCATAAAGATTACTAATACAAACATATTTTCCTCGTGGGAAAACCCGGTAAAATAAGAAAATCAACTTGTAAAATCACTTTCGGAACCCCCGTAAAAAAACTGAGTCCGGGCGGGGAAAAAATGACGTCATCTTTGTGACGTCACATGCAGGCAATCGCAGTTTAGCTCGGTCATAGGCGTACACGCTGAGTGCACTACTCACGTTGACACAGAGATATTATTTCCATTTGTTTCAATATTTACAAACATTTGCTTAGGTTTATATCATGGACGATATACACTCAGATGTGTAGCTGCATCCTGCTACAATTCATTTCTTAGCAATTCTTAAGCACTTTCAGTTAATTGCCTCAATTTACAAGCAAAAACGAGATTGTTTTACTAGCAAGTCATAGGCTCTGCATGTAAACCATGCACATTCCTCCGTGTTGCGGTCTGCTTGTGATGTCATGAATCGGGTGACACGTGCGCACATTCCAGCTCTGCTATAAATGACTTTTTTAGGAGCATGGAACGCCGATGCGAAATAAAGCAAAAAAGTCGCATGAAATTTCCCTTTTTTTCCCAACTTAAGGATTTCTTTGAAAAAAAAGAGTGTGGTATATCAATAAAAGCACATATTTAAAGCTATAAACCTGAATCAAAGCCGGGATTTTCCCCCTCCTTTAAAAGCCTTCAGTGGCTTGCCCAGTCCGCCCTTTAAAATTCGCGATCGTAGGGGCGATACTGGACGAGTTCATATAAATACGAACTTCCACTTGCAATGACGTCACAAGTCATGTCTAATGCAGACAGGGGAGTTTACGCGTTCCCAACGGTGATCTTGGACTCTCATTCTTGTTTCAATGCGCTTTTTTAGAATGAAAGCTTGTATTATAACCTTAAAAATGAAAACCAGTAGTATAAAAGACAAATTTGGCACCCTTTTTTATGCCGGTGTGACAGGGATAAGTGTCCACCCAGGGATAATTGGCAGTGGCGTCATTCAGACAGTTTTAAAATCCTATTTTTGACAATTTTCGAGCCTTCATACAGACGGTGACACACATTATACAGACAAACACACATCCATACGGACATCAAACGAACAGGCAGGCATCTAGGTAGCCTTGATTGCATCAAGGCCTGCACGTTTATAGCCACCATCAGGAGGCGATTTGTGCAGTGACAAGAAGACAAGAAGAAGACAGTAATGTACTCATAGTACACACTTATCTCATTCATGAAGTCACACTGACGCGTTTGACATCACTCATACCACAAACTTGTTTTTGCATGGTAATTCTATAAAATGAACTTTAATAAATACAAATTGAAGTGATATGCCACGAATCATTGCTTTTACACGTGTCACACACACAAAACACACGTTACGGAGTGATTTTGACAGATATCCCTTGTTTTAATTTGCCCCGTTCCCTAAAATTGATACTAAAATTGATCGGATCATTTTAGTGCTTAGTGAAACAATTCTCACTCCAATCACGGTATTTTTTGACGTGTGAAAGCAAACTAGAATCACGAATCGCAAAACTGTAATCCTGGTCCGGAGGGGTTTTCTAATCATGATTCACTCAAATCACGGTGCGGTTCTCTAGTCTGAACGGCTTGACCTCCAAAACATGATTTGGGAGGCGGAGCTTACGTGACCTTACATGCACTTCCACCAATAAACCGGGCGCTCTTCGCTTCGAATGCAGTCATGCAGTGTAGTACTAGTGTCCTCCTTGTTTGATTGACAGGTATGTCTCCCGAAACTGTGATTATAATCACAGTTTGCGCGAAGTCTTTTTCGTCGTGTGAAAGCAAGGCAACAGAATCACCGTGATTGTAAACATGATTCCAATCATGATTGCAATCACTGGTGTGAAACCACTCTAAGTCAAGGCAATTATCCCTCAGAATTTACCTCCTTTGTAGAGTAGTGCTACAAAAGACCATAACAAATCATCCATGTCGAATTTGTTGCCATCTCAATCCGTACTTTAATTTCTTGTAATGGTTTACTGCACATCCTTTCAAAATGAGAGAACGTTATTACATAATGATTGGGCCCTAGTATGCATTGGAAAAAGCCAAATCAAAGCTTATACGAATCAACAAGATTGTGACTTTTTATACCGACCCTTCTTTGAAACTTTCGAGTTCTTAGCTGGGCTGTTACATTTTCATTTTCAACAGTTTTGGCGCCAGACGCACAAAAGCTCGAGTGTGCATGTGTGTGAGTGTTTATGAAGGTTTAGACATTACACGGTTGACCGCATCTCGCCGCACCCATGCCCACTGGTCAGTTATAGAACGCGGGCTATAGTGTATACAAATGACTGTCTACATTACAACCAGTGGCGTAGATCTGTTTTGATCATCGGTCAAACATTATTTTCCGACTCGGTTTGTATCATCACCCCTTGCTTATGCTAGGTTTACACCATGTCCCCGGCTGCCACGGCAGCCCCGTTTCTTGGCCACCGTGGACAAAACGGGATGGACGTGAGACAACGCGGGGGGACGAAATGGGAAAACGTGACTGCCGTGTATGCCGGGCCAGATTTTTAAACTGTCAACAAATTTGCCACGGCAACATAGCAGGCCGTAGTAAAACGGAGTGAACGCAACAAAACGTGACAGGCCGTAACAAAACTTGGAGGCTGTCCGTAGTAGGACGGAAAGACATTCCCCGACATCTCACGGTCCTTTCCCGTCCTACTACGCACAGCCTTTCAAGTTTTGTTACGGCCTATTACGTACTGTCACGTTTTGCTGCGTTCACCCCGTTTTACTTTGGCCTGCTAGGCTTCTCATCCGCATCGTGGTCGATACTTACGTAATACCTATTCATCAGGGGGGATGAATGAATAGATCACCCCCCCCCCCCTGATGAATGGGTATCAATGTCAGATCGACGCCCATGGCCGTGGCAAATTTGTTGACAGTTTAAAAATCTGGCCCGGCATCCACGGCAATCGCGGCCTGTCACGGTGGCCTAAGACGGGGCTGCCGTGGCCGCCAGGAACATGGTGTAAACGCACCATCAGTGGGGAATTAAAGGGGCTCTTCCCCCCCCCCCCCCCCCCCCCCCCCCCCACGGCCCGTCACGGATACCGTGATAGACCGTGAAAGACCGTGAGAAAACTTGGCAAGACCTAACAAACCTTGAATACAGAGAAATAAATTGTTAAAATCTCACGGCGCACTACGTTTTGGGCAAACGGGGCTGCCGTGGCCGCCGGGGACATGGTGTAAACCACCTATTACACAGAAGGCACACGGTAAAATACTGAAGGGATGACAAAAAAGTACACGGTAATATATTGTTTAGATGTTGTCACCTATTACCTGGGTGACGAGGTACTCAGTAAAGTACCGTCTGAGGGGTTAGGGTTAGGGTTAGGGTTAGGGATAGGATCACTGTACAGATTATCCCACCGTGTCCATCAGATTACAGAAGATGTCATCCCTTCAGTATTTTACCGTGTGCCTTTCTTTTTTTTACGGTGGCTTAATGTGTGCTTTTTGTGAATCGGGTGTGTAAACCTAGCAATACTCGATAGACTATAGAACCTCCTTGGTATAACAAGCATGTGCAGCATGGCGATATAAAGGTTGTGAAGTAAAGTAGGTTATTTAGGTGGGGCGGTGTTTGATTCATTTTTAGAATAAATCGCTCTCTTTAGTTCCCCTTCCTTCAGGAGTTTATCTCTCAGAATTTGCTTCCTTTGTAGAGTAGTGAGCTACAAAAGACCATAACAAATCATCCATGTCGAATTTGTTGCCATCTCAATCCGTACTTTAATTTCTTGTAATGGTTTACTGCACATCCTTTCAAAATGAGAGAACGTTATTACATAATGATTGGGCCCTAGTATGCATGGGACAAAGCCAAATCAAAGCTTATACGAATTAACAAGATTGTGACTTTTTATACCGTTCTAGGTCCTCCTAAAATGGGACTGAAAATGAATATTGTTTGTGCACGCTAATTGTGCTTAAAATTATACATATGATACAGTACTTACCACCCATTCATTCTCCAATATGTGATCCAACCATCGGGTGGATTAAAATTATGATTTTTTTCCCCCATTCCGCTAAAAATCAGTGATTTATGCGCCTGCTCGACTTCTCTCCGTGTGTTAGCGCGACTCCGAACAGATGTTGATGATCGCGATGGCCGCCGATGCGAACGGCGAACGGCACTATATCAGTCGCGCTAACACACGGAGAGAAGTCGAGGAGGCGCATAAATCACTGATATTTAGCGGAATGGAGGGAAAAATCATAATTTTAATCCACCCGATAGTTGGATCACATATTGGAGAGTGAATCGGTGGTAAGTACCGTATCATATGTATAGTTTTAAGCACAATTAGCGTGCACAAACAATATTAATTTTTAGTCCCGTATTAGGAGGACCTAGAACGCTAGCGCTTCGCGCTAGCGTTCTCTTGAGTTAGTGTCAAAAGTGATAGCCGGACGTCAATCACCTTTATATAATATTTTGAAAGCAAATTTCACAACAATTAGAGCATTTGAATGGGAATTATTATTTTTTCCCATGTTTTTTTCTCGATGATCTTTCATATGGAATTGAAACCAACCGAATCCGTTACAAAAAAATTTGGGGGGCACTTCGGAAAATACCAATACTCGACGCTCCCTTTAAGGGGTTTATTTAGTATCAGACATTAATATTACTATAACTATCATAATGATCAAATATGAGATACATTATAATAAAAACTAAAGCATAGAAATACCTTTTTGTATCCTGTCAAATCTCAACTCTTTATTTTAAAAGAAAACAACATATTTTATAATGACGTACCCTATAAATAATGGATGCGTCCGCATCTACGGTGAGCTGCATACAGCCGGGCAGTGGCGTAGACAGGTTCTTACACCTGGGGGGGATGATTTGCCGTTCACCGGCCCAAAACCAATTTTCCGAGACCTAGACAATTGCTTGAAAGTCCTCTCAGTGGGGTGGGGGTGGGGTGGTGGAGGGGATCAGGATTTTGTGTATATATAGGGGCTCAAGCCCAACCACACTCACAGTGATGCCAACTTCGAGCCAGATGTGAGAGTGAGACATTGCAAGGATCGAAGCGACCAAGCCCGAGGTAGCGAAGTGACTGAGCGGGGAGGGGGGGGGGGGTGTGGGAGAATGTGTCCCCCCTCCCACGGTAGGGAGATTTTGCATTTTTGGACTTGAAATTGTGCAATCTGGTGCTTACCTAGACAGGAAATTCGGGCTTAACATTGACTGTATCTGGGAAAGCGTGTTATGATTTGATCGACCAGAAATGTTAAAGATATTTTCACGATAAAACAAATAATTGACACACTAATAAATATGCACCTCAACACAGGGAGCGAAGTGACTGAGCGAGGGGGGGGGGGGGTGTGGGAGGGGTTGTCCCCCCTCGCACGGGTAGGGAGATTTTGCATTTTGGACTTGAAATTGTGCAATCTGGTGCTTACCTAGATAGGAAATTCGGGCTTTACATTGACTGTATCTGGGAAAGCGTGTCCTGATTTGATCGACCAGAAATTTTAAATATATTTTCACGAAGAAAAAAAATTATTGACACATATGCACCCCACCACAAATATTGTATTTATATTTAGCATCATACACAGTTCCAACATCACCATATGCCACATATGTATGATACAACAACTTAGCCTATTGCCAAGTATGAGTCCCGAGGGGCGAAGCTACCGAGGGCTGGGGCAGTGCCAAATAGGGAGGGTTTGGGAGGGGGTATCCCCCTCCCACGGAGAAGATTTTGCATTTATACAGTGTATATATACTTGAAATGGTGCAATTTGGTGCACGTCACACAAGGAGCCAGAGCAATGCCAGCCTACCCGGGAACTACGTGGCCCGGTATACAGAAAACAATTCTCACCCCTAACCATACGCAAGTTACACAACAAACTGAGATAATCTGTTCGCGCGCGAAGCGCGCAGCAAAAAGTGAAAGTTGATATATAAATTACCCTTTTAACGTTAGAATCGGTTAGAATTAACAAGTCTTAGCTCATACAACTTATGTTTTCTTTCCCACTCGTATACAGCTACACACAAAAAAATATATCCTTCCCTAAAACCTGGGGGGGATGATTGTACATGTCATCCCCCCCACCTTGTGAGGTGGGGGGATGCATCCCCCTCATCCCCCCCGTTGTCTACGCCCCTGCAGCCGGGGGTCATACTGCGCGCTAATCTTGGAAACTTTTATGGACTGGCTAACATGGAATTCTGGGATACGTTTAGTCTAGGATCGAGACCCTCGATCGCATGCTGAACATAGCGCGACCAACGAGAGAGGTCTGCGTAACATCAGTGATCGCTGCTCATGAGGCCTCGGCTGGCAGCCATCACTGCTGTTGTGCAGATCTCTCTCGTTGGCGGCTATCTATTATGGGTGGTGGGATTATTTTTAGCATGCGATCGAGGGTCTTAGATCATAGACTACAAAATACCCAGCATTCCATGTTAGCCAGTCCATGAAGTTTCCCTAACCGGCCATGTTTGCTGCGTGTTAAGGCTATGGGAAAATTAACGCGCAGTGCGTAGATTCTCTTCTTCTTATTTATATACTACTTCTATGATACAGCCTACGCTAGTATGTCGCGGAGACCCTCTAACAACCAGTAACCGTGTATTGTGCAAGGAAGCGCGTTTGGTTTTACGATGCAGCTTGAGTATGTGTCTAAAACAAAGACTAACACTCACAAACGGCTAATCTACCATTCCGTGGTAGATGAATATGGGGTTCGTAGATTGTCTACGAACGAAACGAAGTAAATAAAAGAAAACTTTTTCGCATTCACCACTGGTGATAGGCGCTCGCGATTCGCGCTCGGACTCGGGCTCCGCCCTAGCCGATTGTCCGTCTCCATAACGCGATTGGGTACTTGCCAGAAAGCCCGACGCCTATCGGACAGGCTACCTTTCTCTTGACCTTACCCTAGTTCTTCCCGGCACCTTATTTTGGGGCATGTTAGCAAGGGGTGATGATACAAACCGAGTCAGAAAATAATGTTTGACCGATGATCGAATCACAGATCTATATATACACGTAATTATATACTACACATTATTGGCTGTCACATGACATGTACACATATACGTTCGAAGAACGTTTTGTCAGTTTCTTATGCGTTCCACTTTCGTTTTGACCGGTTCTTTTAAGTTACTCGTACGGTGTTGTCCGTTACTCATACGGTGATGTCCGTTCTATGCCCGGTAGCTGTCCTGTACTTGTCTGGTAATCGTTCGTTTTTTGTACGTTAAATCCGTTCCATATCCGTTCGTAGGACACTTCGAGCAGCAACGGAGATGACTTTCGTCACCGAATAATTTTATTTCGCAAATTTTATATTCGTTCGGCATACGTTTTTGCAATCCGGTCAGATGTGACCGGGCCTTTATTACCTCCCCAGTCCAGTGACACCATTACAAAATAATTTGACACAACGGTTAATGGACAATGGCCATTTGAAAAATGCCAACGCCCATTTCTGTCAAAGTTCCCTCATAAGAATCGATTGGGCAGATCGGGCTAAAACTTTATATTTGCGCTTCGAAAGGTTAAAATATCATACATACTAAATATTAACAAATTTTGAAGGGGTTGCGATGAAATATATTGGGTGATTTTATATGGAATAATCCAGTAATAAAACTTGTATGGATCTACTTGAAAATACTTAAGTTTAAAAGAGGTTATAATTGCTTACCAAATTCCAAATCCAATCTTCCTTCGTCTTGAGTCTTTAGAAAACTTTTCCGCTTGTCAGTGCCTGGGCCACGGAGGAACAAACTAGCTGCTTCTGCACACGGTACGGGATCTCTCTAACACTGTAATTTCCTGTCGCAAAAGCGGAAGCCGAGCGTGGGGGGCAGTTGTGGTTCCTTATGTATGCAAACACACGTATCTGATTGGTTGACAGGACTTCTCAGCGTGGTTGGGACAAGGGGTGAAGCTGTTTGTGCAACGTGGAGGTGATGGATAGCGCTGTGCACTCAGGTATGTAAACAATAGGTTTGATTTGGTTTGATAATGCTTCTGTCACACATTCACGGTGCCGACACGGATAACCACGGATCGAGTGCCGGTGTCAGTACGGTCCAAGTGCGGTACGAACACGGATAATTACGGTACGAACACGGTGAAGTAACGTGTATATACGGATAAGCAAGGAATCAACACGTACCTCGCCGGATAACTACGGAGTGAACCCGGAGCACACGGAAGAGCCCCGGAAGAGCACGGATCGAGCGCCGGTGTGAATACGGAGAAGTACGGTGTATACACGGATAAGCAAGGAAGCAACACGGACATCGCCGGAGAATCACGGAGTGACCCTAGAGGACACGTGTTTTGTGCTCCCGGCAGAGGCGTAATGAGCGAAAAGGCGAGGGGGTAAAACAATTCTGCATCACCTCAATGTACTTGTAGCGTAATGACAGGGTTGCCAACTTTGAGCAAGAGGTGAGTCTGGGACTTTGCGAGGGAGCGAAGCGAGCAAACCCGAAGGAGCGTAACGACTGAGCCGGGGGAGGTGTCCCCCCTCCCACAGGGACTGATAACTTTGCAATCTGGTGCATTTCTTGGAAGGAAATTCGGACTTTACGCCACATACTTGTGGGTAAGTGCGTCATGATTCTACCGACTGGAAACGAACATTCATATGCACCCCAAAAAATGTATTCGCAACGTCACCTATCCAGTTCAAACATTGCACAAAATGCCACATTATTTATGTTACAACAACATGAACAAGGTATACCAGACGTATAATATAGGTTTTCCCGGTCAATTTCGCTATTTTCTCATGCAATTTCATGTAAGCAGCATTCAATTTCGTCTAATCCACGCTTGGATCGACATATCGTCATTCAAAATCTTTTTTGGTCATTCATATTGAGTAACAGAGCGACCAATTTCACACTTACGCCATTCTATTGTAAGAGATAGGCACTGATTTTCGTCAATGGGCATTCGATCATTTCGGTCATTCGAATTCGCGCATAGGCAAACAAGTTCATTAGATTGGCATTCAAATTAAAAATGTGCAGTGGACATGTTATTTAACATCGTGGTAAACATGTATGATATAGAAAGCATGATGGAAATAAAAATACAAAATGGTGAACAAAAAGTATGATACAATAACGATCACATGACAAATAACATCATGTGATGACATTACATTATGAACTCGCATGATGATAAAGTTAAGACAAGATGATGAACGAATGAATGTAAAAATAAGAAAATACAGATTACATAATTGAACATCAAACAGATCTAGACAAATGTGACCGAGGAATAACAAAAAGCGAAGAATCAATGTTGAAAAGTACATCTAAAAAATGAAAAATATAGCCTGATGAAAGAATGGTTCAGACTATGTAAGATAAAAGGTGAATGTGTGTGCGTGTGTTTATGTGAGCGTAACCAGTAACGAACCCAGGATTTGTTCAAGGGGGGGGGGGGGGGGTTATTTCTTCAGAAAAAATTTCTGTCAGCGGGGTTTTCTGTCAGAAAATATTTCTGTCAGTGGTAGTCGTAGAAGATTTCCGAAGTCGACACCGCGAATTTACGACATTTTCAAGACCGAGACCAGGTCCGGTCCACAATTTTCGAGGTCGAGACCAAGACCCAGTGCTTGAGAAACCTGTGAGGGGGTTGTGTGTGTGTATGTGTGTGTGTGGGAGGGGGGGGGGGGGGGTAGTCGTAGGAAATTTTCAAAGCCGAGGCCGGGGCCAGTGCTATGCGCACTTTCGATACGCCTGTATATTATGTGCGTAACTATGTATGCGGTTGTATAAATAAATGTAATACAGTATGTTTATTTGTGAATATATTATGGATGTTTATTTGTGAATAGGTATGGATGTTTTTTTGTGTAACTTAAATTGAATGAGCATGTATGGAAATTGGTCACCCATTGACGAAATTGAATGCACAAACGAGCGATTGTCAAGCTTGCCGTATTAAATTGAATGCCCATTTGTTGAAAATAGCGCCCAATGATGAAATCGAATGCCCATTTGCGAATTTGAAGTGTGCGATTTGAAATTTGGGTGCCCATATACGAATATGCATGCTCGGAATATGAATTTGAATGACCGAAGCGACTCCTCCACGGCAATTTGACGAAATTGAATGCACATAAAACGAATTTGGGCGCGTAATGTGGGAAATTGGCCGGGAAAACCTATAACAAGAGTCAATACCGATTCATGAGGGAGCAATGCGACTGAGAGGGGGGGGGGGGGGGGCGTATAGTGTTTGATGGGAGAGGGAGTCCACCCTTCCACGGTAATGGAGATTTTGCAAATTATGCAATCTGCATACCTAGGAAGGAAATTTGACTTGACGTATAGGATCTGATTTATCAATAACTACCTTTTTTTAAATAACTGTGTAGTCGAATTAGAAATAAGGCATGATTTAATTTTATTTCAGGGGGGCAAGAGCCCCACCAGTACGCCAGTAGTGCCTGTGTTTACTGTGCGTACGGGGACTTCACATACACGGGTTCAACACTGATATTCACGGATTCAAAACGGATGAGCTGAACAATAGAACTTTGGTCCCCGGAGAACGCCGGTCTCAACACGGAGCTCCCGGGGGCTACACGGACGTCCACGGTGCTAACACGGTACCAACACGGAATGATTTCATCCATGGACGTCCGAGGTGAAAATTGTGCAGGTTCAATTTTCCCCAGTGCGCACACGGATCACCCCGGTGCGCCCAAGGATCACGCCGGATGCTACACGGAGCATCCCGGACACAACACGGAGTACCCCGGACCGTGTAATCCGTGTTGGCACCGTGAATGTATGACAGCCCCATAATAATTTTAACGACACCGCAACACTAGTGTGTCATACAGGGTGGCCCCCAAAAAACGGAACGGGGCACTTCCCAAAATATAGTACCAAAATGTGTATGTCCATCGGTTAGGGTGTCTTTTCCAATAAGAAACTATACCAAGAACAGTAATTTTGGTCGTGTAGTTTTTTGTTTTAGGACGCTGTGAGTAAGACCATGTCAGGTGCCCATTTTTGTAAATGTTTACCTAGTCACTGCCAGTTAGATCGCACTCCCTGCCCGTAATACCATTGAGCGCCGATGCACATTCTCTCGGCACACGGCTGAGTGCACACTAACAATGGCGCGCGTTGTTCAACGCTATGAAAGGTAGTACGAGCGATAGAACAAGCACTAGCTCGGTAAAAATTGACAGAAGGAGAACCTGACATGCTGTCACTAACAGCGCACTAAAACAAAAACTACACGACCAAATTGACTGTTCTTGTTGTTCATTTGAAAAGACACCCTATCCGATGGACATAATATATTTCTTACTTTACTTTGGGAAGTGCCCCGTTCCATTTTTGGGGAGCCACCCTGTAGTGTCATACAGTAAGCTTATACCACAAACGGAGTAAGGAGTACGTCTCAAGTAGGGCATTAAAGGGATAGTTGAGTTTTGGTAGAGAGGGCGCTAGACTACTTTTTTTTTTGTGAGGTAATGAAAAACTGAGTGTAAAATTTGAAAGAGCATAATATTTAAATAATAAAATCATCTTTGTTTGATCAAAATCGGTTCAGAGACGGCTGAAATATCCATAAATATAACAATTTGTAATAAACCTGGGGCCCCAGGTTTATTAGAGCATTTTGAACCAGCCATTAAAAATTCAAAAAAATGCTTCCTCTTTTAAAAAAGTTACAAAATAGGTTTTTAAATAGTTGTTGGTTATTTCTCTATCTAATCACTAATTCAACAAAGCATCACATGCACAATATATTATTCAAAATGGTTGAAACCGATGAGTGTTTAGATAGCGCCCTCTTACGTTGTAACGGCTCTTTTTGAATGATAACATGATTTTTTACTACGTCATTTGTAATTTTGTGTTCCTTTCTAGTTATAACTATTAGTTTGTAATGTAATGATGCAGGTTTTGGTTACTAAAATTCAGTTTCACCAAAACTGTACTCTCCTTATCAGAACTCAACTATCCCTTTAAAGGGACATTCCCTCTTTTGCAAGCCAAATTTTCTTCCAAGGTATGCACCAGATTGCATTATTTCGAGTGTAAAATTGCAAAAGCTCCCTACCCTGGGATGGGGGTACCCCCCCCCCTCCCACCCTTAAGCGTATCACGCCCTCGGGCTTGGTCGCACCGCTCTCTCGCATCATCCCCGACTTCTCAAAACAGATCTACGCCACTGGTTGTGACGTAGGCAGTCCGTTGTCTTACATGTTTCTCCCTATTTAACTAACTTTCAATGTGCACTGAACCTAACATCATACCAGGCACATTATAAAAGATCTTGTGGAAATCTGTGTATGACCAGCGTATGTCGTATTATCGACTAATCAAGGCCGGGCTGAATTATCCAAAGGCTCGGAGTTACCTCATGCCATATTTTTTCCGAAGTAAAACTGAAACATATTTTGTTCGTTAGGTAAGGGTTCAATTGATTTTATATTTCTAAATGTGTTACACAGCCTTTAACAACCCACCCATGTCTGTGTGTAGTGAATTGTAATAGCCCGGTCACATATCAACGGATTGCGCAAACTGATGTCAAACGGAGAGCTACATTTTCCATCCGTTTTATACGTTGCTTCTCCTTTCCTTGTCCGGTGATGTACGTTGTTCTATGTTTTGTACATGAATCAATGGAGACGACTTTCATCACCGGATAATTTAATTTCGCAAATTGTCTATTCGTTGGGCATACGTTTCCGATATCCGTTGATATCTGGCCGGGCCTTTAACCAGCATGTATTATAGTTTACCAGACAGGCCGATGGAGGGGGGAGGGGTGGAGGTAAAATCACGGAATGTTCCACTCCGAGGGATTTTTTAAATGTTATTGAGGGAAGAGTTAATTAGCCCCGAGAGGATGTCGAGAGACTTCTTTTCTGCACGAAATAGCATTTTAAATAACAATTTTGTACTATCGATATACACTACTCAAAAAAAGTTAAGGATCACTTTTCTTTTTGTGTATACTTTTTATATGAGATATTTTACTCCTGAATGACCTCAAACACAATTGCAATCAATTTCACATGTGGTTCAGTTGTTGCATAATGTCTCTTGCATAATTTTTTGTTTACTCCAATGAGAACACCATCTAGACAAACCAAAATTAAAGAACTAGACCTCACTCATTGCTTGGAAAAGTTAAGACATACTGGATATAGCACGCTGAACACTGCCGAATAAAAGTACACCCACGTGACCAAATATAAAAGGTGCTTCCATTCATTCGCGTAAATCGATTCACGCGAGCGAACATGGTTTTTGTATTCGATGTACTTTTTCACACTGTCGCTGGCTTCATGATGAGGGCGCTGTTGCTATATCCAGTATGTTTATATCAATGGTTTGTACACGGTTCTGACGATCCTTTGGGTGATTGGGTGATTTGACATCTGAACACTTCAATCGTAAATATCTTTTTAACAAAAGGGAAATTTGAAAAACCGAAACTTGCCCCATGCTTTTTTATTTTATAGGAATACAACAAGGCATGAGGGAACTGCTAGAATACCAATTGGATTTTGAGAACAATTTTGGACAATGTTACTAAGTACCTTCATGCTGTGTCACTTATGCAAAGTTGGGCCATTATTTGGGACACTTAATATTGTATGCCCGATACCGTCTAGTATAAAGACCGAACAACTGAAAAGAATGAACGAGCAACATAATTAGATTTAACTGTATTGGCCCAGTCCGTGTGTTCGAACTGGGTTAACTTTATTGATAAAATAAAATTACAAATAAAGTTTGAACCAAGAGAATGCTTACCAAACAAACAATCCAACGCAACCAATCAAAAGAGATCTCTGAGACTTGTTAATGCCTACCTTATTGTGGTTAAATATTAAATCTGGATTCATAATGAACGTACTCGTATCTTTTGGTACGAAATTGTGTGCAAAACCTAATTTGTTCATATGTATAACTCGTTTGAAATATTTGCATCAAGAATTTTAAAAAGGAAATGGGACATATGTTATTTGACATTTTCGAACTCGAAATCTTGACTGCCTTCAGAACAAAAATTATAGCATTTATATACACCGTTTTGTGTATTTCAAACTTTCTTTCGACAATAAGTATGCATCGCTATTTGGACAATTAAGATACCAAATTAAACTTATGAAATAATTTTAAAGTCCACAAAAGCAGCCTCTTTTCATCTTAATAGCTTTCTTAGATACAGTAGGGCATTAGGCCTATGTCATTTATAACAGCATCATCAGTCAGTAGATGGTGCAATGCCCATCCCTGTCGTTGAAACGAAACAATGTTTTGTTCTAGTCCAGTATTGTTCTGTATTTTCCATTGAATCTATCCCTGTCGATAGATGGCAGCAGATACGCACTTCTATATTGTATTTCTGTGCACTTGACCAACACGCTCGGTGCACGAGTAGAACATGATCGGATCACACGAGGAGCATGCCATGAGCACGCGCACGTCACGCATTGTGCAAATGATATATTCTGCTGCTCTAGCTCCAACTACTTCTTTCCCTTGGTGGCCTTTTGGGCAGACTTGGTCACCTTGCTGCTGCTGCCGGGTTCTTTCTTTTCAACTTCTTTGATGATCCCGACGGCGACAGTCTGCTTCATATCACGAACGGCGAAGCGGCCGAGTGGCGCGTATTGGGCGAAAGGCTCCACGCACATGGGCTTGGACGGAATAAGTTGGATCATGGCCGCGTCACCCATCTTCACCATCTTCGGGTTTTCCTCCAGCACCTTGCCCGATCGACGGTCGATCTTCTGGCGGAGCTCGTTGAACTTGCAGGCGATGTGGGCGGTATGGCAGTCGAGCACGGGTGCGTAGCCGGCGTGGATTTCTCCGGGATGATTCATGATGATAACCTAGCAGGGCGAAATCGGGAAGGGAAAACAAAATTGAATTTACAATATCGATATTAACGAGATAAATAATCAAACGGGGATAATAATGAACGCAAACACCAAACGAGAACAATTGATTGGCCCATGCGAGACGCGCTCTAATATCTAAATACTGCACCAACGGCTCCGGCACCCGTGGGCAAGTGTGAAAGCTTCAGATTTTGCTTGGTTATGACAAAGTCAAGGAGACACTTTAACCCTGGTTCGCACCAAAAAGAATCTAATTTTTTACACTTGGCAGCTATGCCATAATCTAAAAAAGAACGAGAATGGAACTTATTCCTAGCCCGTGTGGTGTATAGCCATAGGGCGAAGGAGGCGGGTGTGGGGGGGGGGGGGGGGGGGGGGTCAGGTTGCATTCGTGCAAATTCCTCTTACTTTCCGGGGAAAACCCATCTCGTGTTTTTGACTAAGCCATCAAAAAAGATTTCGGGCATCAGAAAGGCGAGTCCCTATTTTTGTAGTGTGTTTCTCTGCCAAATAAAATCCCATTGATTTTCACACATTACTATTTGGACAGTATCAGATTACACCAATACACATTTTATTAATCACGCAACACTTTGATTCTGTTGGACCAAAACTACTATCCCTTTTAAAGAACGTAGACCATTTTTGTTCCTGCCCCTGCGGCGTACCTACCTGGGCGAGGAAGTTTTCGGCCCCTTTGGGCGGGTCATTCTTTGAATCGCCGGCAACCATCCCTCGTTTGATCTCCTTCACAGACACGTTCTTGACGTTGAAGCCGACGTTGTCCCCGGGCCTGGCCTCATCAACCTGTGTGTGGTGCATCTCGACCGACTTCACTTCGGTGGTGAGCCCGACAGGGGCGAAGGTAACGATCACGCCAGCTTTGATTATTCCCGTTTCCACTCGCCCGACCGGAACCGTGCCAATACCTATCGCGTGGAAAACAAAGTGTAATAGTAAATTTGCAATTAATCGAAAGTCAGGAACTGAAATGTGCAAATTTGAACCAATCAGATGTGCGCATTTAAGTCACGATGGTTATTCCTTCCCGTGGCAATTTTGCCACACAAGGCGGTGTCTATCTCCCGATTCATTTGCCCTAGGCCACACGTCTACTTTTAGCAAAAAGTTAGAGAAGGGGCCAGTCCTCTGGTAACTCGTGTGATTAACTTTCCTTTCTCCATTATTTAAATAGAGTGGTGAAGTGTGACGTCAATAGTAACGTCAACAAAACAATTCCTAGAATTTTCAATTTTGAACTTCATTTTCCGAAAGAACATAAGATAATGGGCCGTATGCATACAAAAAGTAGCAATTACTTGTGCTAGCCTTTTGCTTGAATCTGTATGCATACAAACAAGCAATTGCTTGCAAGCACAAGCATTTGCTTACAAGCACAAGCAATTGCTTACTTCCTGTAAGCAATTGCTAACCAAACAAACAATTGCTTAAAGGGAGAGATCCTCTTTTGCAAGCCAAAATTCAAAGGTTGCGAGGTTATTGTCTTATATGAAAGGAAATGTCATTTAACAGCATGTCTGAAAAAATTAGGGCTTGAAATCTCTTTTTCGTGGAGTTATAGACCTAAAACTGATTAAACTGAGGGACGTCGGTTAATTAGGTGCATACGTATTTTCGGCCGGTCAGTAAGTTCGTACACAGATTTCACGGAGTGTCAGATCGGTATACATGAACCCTACGTGACCTGCGCTAGCTACGTGACCCGCGCATAAGTACTAATGTGTGAGCGTTTACCAAGCAAAATACACAAACATCGCTTAAACTGACTACATGTAATTATATGTTCTTTCTTTTAGATCTTTTTCCGTGACATACGTTAACAAATGTCGGCTTCACAATACCTTTACGAGAATTAGTACTATATTGTTGTAATATTATGCTAAATCAGTTGAACTCCTTTATTGACCGATATAGAGTTTAAATGGAGGGACGCATTCGTTTTTCATTCGTAGAATCCAAATTAGAGGACTGTTCGCTCTGATTTTTTTTTTGCGTGTTACATTGATCCCCATCCGTCAACTGAAAGCTGTTCAGACGTTTTGTGAATGTGGACTTGTCCCTTTAAGGGGCCCAGTGGGGTATTGATTTTTTTTTTCATCAAAATTGAGATTTTTATCTTAAAATGATCCATGGATTCTAAGCTTTAAGAAAATACATACATTGTGGGGTAGAGGGTAGCTATTAAAAGGACAAATTGAGGATTTCGTTATCAATGATTATGTTGTACATTTTTGGGGCTGAAAGTGATTATTTTCTGGCTTAGATTGGAGATTTTTAATTGTACTTTTCATAAATAGACCAAATAAAATTGTCCCAAATCAAAAAATTTTACCATCCAAATAGGGTTTGTCTTTTTGTAGAGTGAAGCAGCAACATCTAATGTCATGCAGAAAATAAACATGGCAGTTTATAGGTGATTAACATACCCTAAACTTCCATTGAACCAACTACCGACTATTTATCCTGCTATTTTCCTATATGTATTCATGTCACATTTATCAAACAAATATCAATATTGTATATGACCTTTCAAGCTCATTTGCCGAAAATCAGATTTTTAGACTAAAATTCTATAAACTTGAAAAGTATTTTCTCAAATTCAATGAAATTTTGAGAAATTATTCCTTGTTTGTAGATGAACAGATTAATGATGGCTTTTAGAGGTAACCCTATTGTAAATCAAAATATGTACATTTCACATGTACATGATTTTTCGCAAAATTGCCTTTAGACTATGAAGATAGCTGAATAATGTAAAAAGCCATCATTAGTTTGTTTGTATAGCATCATAATATCTATCTTTAAAATGTAGAATGTATACACCCTTATACCTCGGAGGAGTTACGTTTTGAATGTTGACTTGCTAAAAGTTTTGAAATTTAATTTTCTCTATATAATTGTTGTTTAAATCCAAGTGTCCTTAATTTACTTTTGTTGGATTCCCCATGTTCTCAGCTTTCCAGAAATGTGTGGTTTGTAGGGGGTAGCTTCAATGGTTAGAAAGATATTCCCGATATAGTAAAAGTGTGCAAAAACGTCAAATAATACCCCACTGGGCCCCTTAAAACCGTATGCATAAAACAAACATTTTACTTGTCTTGATAAGCAATTGCTTGCGTTTTTCAAGATCCTCCAGACCAGCTTGAGCTCTTGCTTACTTAGGACATTCGCGTTTTAGGATCAAGTTTTCATACAGATTTAGGATGATTACTAGCTCCTAATTCCAGAGGTTATTTTGTGATTTCATATTTAATCAAATGGCCGTTATTTTAGACATTTATACCCATGTAGGCAATCTTGTTCATGATATGTCCATCGATCTGCACTAGCTGGTATTTTTAACAGACACAGAAATTCCTTGATGCCCTTTGCCGTTTCCTCCCTATTTTCACAATAATAATATTTTCATACTTTCTAATATTTTACAAAAATCATTGTATCTAGAAAAGATAATTCAACTGACCTTTCCTACTGTATTCATTATAACTGCTAACAGGATTATCATTTTATTGCGATCGGGTGTCTGTATATGTTATATAATTTTGCTATTTTCTTTTATACAATTCATATTTGGAATTATTTCGCGGGGAAATAAATGATATCAGTATATAAACTACAAGAGCGAGCTATGAAAATGGAATCGAATTAAGATTCTGATCACCTAAATGCAAATGTCCTTCCTCACAATCAGACGCCATGTTTTCGCTCGTCACTTCTATCACATGAAATCAAAACACAACCAGCGTCTAACTTGCTGCATTGTTGTATTAAACTACAAGAATTGTCCTTTTGTCTGTGCATCCATGTGCCCCTTTTATTCTTTAATTTTTTACAAATGATAATTTTACCTTCAGAAACTATTTGCGTAAACAAAATACTGCTGCCAGGTCGGGCGCAACCAGGGCAAGCTATGCAAGGGACTATACACGACGTTTGCATACACTTCGAATAGTTACCCTTTGTTTTTCTGCAGTGCGATGTTCGCATAACCGATGAAACGATCTTTTGCCCAACACGTAAGCAATTGCTTAGGCAGTGCAAGCAAAAGGTTTCAGCACAAGCAAAAGTTTGTGCATACGAATTCAAGCAATTGCTTGAACTTGATCTTTTGCTTGACAAGCTCTTGCTTGTGCTTTAAAGGAGAATTCCGGACGGTTTTTAAACAAATAAAGTATATTGGAAATAAATCTAGGGATGTGCTTGAATATTTTCAGGATTTGACTCACTCACTTTGGTTGATTTCTAAGATTTTTTCTATGTCATTATTAACTCTGAGGAAATAATTAAATTTACCGCGCAAAATCATGAGACCCTTACGTAGCACCCTCACTTTGCTAAATTTCTTGAGTAGGCTTGAATCCGGTGCCACTGCATGTGTCATTCATAATAGCCGGTCATGCAGAGCCAGAAAATTCAATAACCTTTTTGTGTCTATTCAAATTCCAATGAAAGCCAAACGTGTTACAATATCAGGCAGGCAAGTATTTTCAAACGGCTCAACAATGCACTAATGCTCAAAGGCACGGTCAGTGGCGCAGCGTGGACTAAACTATTCATGATCGAGCATTGTATTGGTCCGATCAAAAGAACACATTCGCAGCAGTGTAAAAACATAGATAGGCGCATAATGAGTGTCGTACGTCACAAATTGGTGCATTGTGGGATAGAAAAAGCTCGCTCGCGAATTTGTGTCATTAGAATTTCAAAACCAATTATAAGAACCCACAATCATACTTTTTCATACAAAATTGTGTTTATTGACATAGAATATCTGTCTTTCAATCATTAGAAGCTTGAAATCGTATGGAAGTCCACTTTAAGCAATTGTGTATAAGCAATTGCTACTGTTTATGCATACGGCCCAATGTCCGAATACCAAAAATCAATTGAATATGTTAAGTGTTGGCTGAGATATGCCCATCCGAATGAATTGGTTTGGCAATAGGCACTCAGTGTTATAGTGCTCTGGTTCATAACATTATGAACCAGATCACTATAACATTGATTGCCCATTGAAGTAAAATTCATTTATTCGAATGGGCATATCTCAGCCAATCCTTAACATTCAATTGTTCTTTGGTAATTGGAAATTTCTTTCGGAAAATGAAGTTCATAGCTTCTATACTCTATACCGAGCGTTGGGCTCGGCATAATATATGTATATATAATTGCAAAGAATATATATGATAGTGTATCAACAAAAAGTTAACCGAAGTTCAAAGGTAAATTATTTAAGAAATATGTCCCCCCCTAAATGAGGTACGGATGTGATAGCCCGGTCACATATCAACGGATTGCGTAAACGGACGTCAAACGGAGAGCTAAATTTTCCATCCGTTCGTCTCCGTTTGTATGCGTTTCTTGTCCGTTCCTTGTCCGGTGATGTACGTTGTTCTATGTATCAACCACTTATCACTTTTTAAACATGTCAACAAAGTTACTAGATCCCTTTAATATTATTGGTCACTTTATTATTATTAACATTTGCTGAATGATACAAATTTCAATTAACACGCAATTAGCTTCGAATGCGACTACCTGTCAATGTGTACGCTGTACGCGTTTACCTTTGTATTTTAGCCGAAGTAAAAATAATAAATGAAAAAGGATAAATCACCTCCAATCTTGTAGACGTCCTGAAGAGGTAGCCGGAGTGCCTTCTTGAAAGGTCGTTCCGGAACATATATGGAGTCGAGTGCCTCGAAGAGGGTTTTTCCGGTGGCATTGCCTTGATCTTTCCTCTCAACGGACCATCCTTTGAACCACGACATTTTCTGTAGGAATAAAAAAAAAAACATTAAAATACCACAATTCATTGTTTACACTACTAAACACTAAATAGGCTGGAATGATCTCTGAAATGTTTAGCACAGTCCGTCAAAAAATAATAATTAGATTGTGGACCTTTGGAATAAAATATCCAGTTATTTCTACGAGTCACTCAAATTGGCAACTCACTCTGGCAAAGTTGAAAATATTTATTCATGAATATTAACTCACTCATTGCCAAAAATATATCAAGAATATACATTTCCAAATTATTCAATATATATACGATTTTTAAATTTTTATTTAAGGATAGATAGACAAAATGACTCCTTTCTTCTTGTATGCATGCCTGCCGTACATTACACGCACACGTAAACGTATAAACGCTAATGTAATGGGCCCATTGGTTTCGTGTTTCGTATAACTGCAGAACGAAATCAAGAACCCGATCAAACCTAAATTTAACTACTAAGTATTCATTTCAGAATAACTTGATATGATTTCCCCCTCTCGCATGGAATATCTATAATAAATTTCAATGCTTTTCCATACAATGACAACTCTTAACCTAGTACATTGCATGCATGCAATGCAGTCCGCTGTGGGCTGCAGCATATGAGCCGTGTGATAAGTGGCATTCGAGTTTCGAAATATGTTCATAAAAATTCAGTTTGTTGCATTACAATTTGACAGAAACGATCGTATTTGTTGGAAATGTTACACAGGTGTTCTCTTTGCATAATTATCACTGAAAGTGTCATAAAATTAATAACCATGAATGAATATCTAGTTTCGGGTGTCACGTAAACCGCGTCTGCTACAAGTTCGGCGATTCGAGCCTACTAGATTTACCCAGCATGCAATGCGATAAAAAAAAAAAGAACTGAAGACACGAATTCTGCGATCCAACGTGACGTCACTTCATTCCCTACCACCCTAGTAACGCCTCTGTGTGAAAACCAAAAGAAGCTTTCACAAAATGGAACAGCTGCATGAGCGAGCTTTTGTTTTTGGTTCCCCAGGACAACTTTTATATCCTTCAAATCTACATATTGGTAAATGTACGTATAATATATATTCATATATTTATTTATTACAAATATATGCGTATTTCATCGGTTCCCAGCGTTCCTGTCGATTGGTTGCAACCATATCAAATATTTCTAAAAACCTCTTTTCTAAAGAGGAAGCATTTTTTTTTCTTTTTAACGACTGGTTAAAAATTATTGAATAATTTTGGGGCCCCACAGTTCATTACCAAATGGTTATGTTTATGGATATTTCAGCCATTTCTGAACCCATGTATATCAATTAAAATTTATTTTGCAATTAAAAAAAATTGTATGCTCATTCAAATTTGACACTACAAAAAAGGTTTTGTGTAGCGCCTTCTACTAAACTCAACTATCCCATCAATCACCAATACTTACAATTCTAATACTAGTATATATAGGACCCGTTGCATAAAGATGCAATCATTGGTGGATTCTTGAAACTGTAGACGCTTATGAATTCGATCTTAAATGTCTCCGTAATAAAGGAGACACTTGAAAAATCAAAACCCATTTCATCCTTCTGTTTAATTACCAAAGCCAAACAACAAGGTACAAGAGAAGTTTGTAAGCTCCTAGTGATGTGGGTTTAATTTCAACACAAAAGTTTATGGATCGCTTCAATAGACCGCTTCTGTAATGTGTGCAAATAATATGCGTATGACGTCAGACTCCCCGCTGGCAAGCTTAACAATAGTAACTAGGTCCGGCAAACTTAGCTTGCCGGACCTAGTTACTATGGTTAAGCTTGCATCATACGCATATTATTTGCATACATTACAGAAGCGGTCTATTGAGGAATTATAGCTGTTCACTTACTTCTGAAGGCTCGAGCATGTTGTCTCCGTGAAACCCGGATATTGGTACGAAGGCCACCGCCTTGGGGTTGTAGCCCACTTTCTTCAGGTACGCCGAGACCTCCTTCTTGATCTCCTCAAAACGGGGTTGAGAAAATGGGGGCTCCGTGCTGTCCATCTTGTTCGCGCACACGATCATCTGCTTGACGCCCAGGGTGTAGCACAGGAGGCCGTGCTCGCGCGTCTGTCCATTCTTGGAGATTCCAGCTTCGAATTCCCCAGTCCCAGAAGCAACAATCAGAACGGCACAATCAGCCTGAATAAACAAATACAAAAAATGAAACGATAAAATCAGAAAAATAACCATCAGCCATTAATAACCAAACTATACACAGTGCAGGCTCCCGATCATTTGCTCGACGACCATGCGTGTACATGTAGCACACAAAGGCGTGCTCACAAGTCTCAATTTTTGGAAATTCTAGCTTCGAATTCGCTAGTCCCAGAAGCTACAATCGGAACGGCACAATCGGCCTGAGCCAAAAACAAAGAAACATGAAACCTGAAATACAATGAGAAAACCGTTAAAGGACAATGAAACCATGGCTTTCGGCTATCCTTATCATTTAGAGGGTGAACAGACCTTTAATTTGATACATAACTTGGCAATTTTGGCCTACTGGATCCCATGAAATCCTTATGTGAACATACCCAAAATTTACTCATTCTTACGGCGGCAAAAGATGGGAGCGGCCATATTCTTGTGATTACCCGACATGCTTTGCAAACTCTGACGTATGTGCTTAGGGCCGAACAAAAAGCCTTTCACCAATTTGCAGACACGTCAAAGCGTCTACAAGTATTCAAACAATGGTTCGAATTGGTGTTATTAAAATGCAGTAATGCATCATTGACCGTAGGTCCGCACACAGCTAATAATGGCGGCCTCCATCGTTCGCGTAAATAGTGGTGTACCCGATATAGTCGTGTAGATTTTTCTAGGACCTGGACACGTACTTTAGTCCAACGTTTTTTTATTGATTCATATTCTAGAAAGGTTAAGAAGAAATTTCAGCTTTGTTGCCACCTTGGCAACATTGGGCAACTTTTTTTATAAGCATAAAGTTAATTAGCTAATTTGCATATTTGTGAAAAAAGGTCAGTGGTCATTTTCTATCTAGGAATATTACAATATTGATAAAAACCAAGCATTCTAAGGTATTTGGGGGCAAGGATTCCATTTCCATGTGCCATCTGACAGCGCGTTTTTTCAACGAAAAACGATACCAAGAACAGTAATTGTGGTCGTGTAGTTTTTTGATTTAGGGCGATGTGAGTGACACCATGTCACGATCCCATTTGTCAATTTTCACCAAGTCAGTGCCTGCTAAATCGCACTTACTGCCCATAATAACGAGCAATCAGCGCGCCATTGTTAGTGTGCACTCGGACGTGAGCCTAGAGAATGGGCATGATCGGTCAATGGTATTATTGGTAGGAAGTGCGATTTAATTAACAATGCACATTGGTAAAAATGTACAAAAATGGTCTCACTCACAGCGTCCTAAAACAAAAACTACACGACCAAAATTACTGTTCTTTTTATAGTTTTCATTGGAAAAGACACTATCCGATGGAGATAATCACTTCGGTACTATATGTTGGGAAGGGACGTGCCCTGTTCCGCTTTTGGGGGCCACCCTGTAAAGATCCCTTGAAAAGAAAATGGCACATTACCTGCGATGTTCCCGTGATCATGTTCTTGATGAAATCGCGATGACCAGGGGCGTCGATGACAGTCACGAAATATTTCACCGTCTCGAACTTCCAGAGAGCAATGTCGATGGTGATACCGCGTTCGCGCTCAGCCTTCAGCTTGTCGAGTACCCAGGCGTACTTGAATGATCCTTTGCCCATCTGCGCATGACATTAAAAAGTTAAATTATTAAGGGATAGCACCGTTCTGGAAATTTCGGAAATAACCCAACAGTTTCCGTCAAACCTTTAACCTGCACCATATTATTAAAAACTAATTGCTCGAACCCCACCATACCCGAAAGGAAGAACTTTCAAACGGCTAAGTAGACTTTCTTTTTATCGGAAAAAGTTGTGTGAATGTTTTGTAAAAATAAATTTTAATCAGAGAACTATTTGAAAACCTCTTCCGTAAATTTTGAACAAAGTAAGCTTTGTATAGGATTTTATCTAAAATCCGCCAATATACATATTTGTGGTTCTCACACTAATTCCAATCTTGATTTATTTATTGATATTTCAACGTTTCTCAACCGATTTCGATCAAGTAAAATGAGTTTTATCTTTAAAATAATGGCCCGAATTATCATCAGTGGCTCAACTTGAGTTCGGCTTCAAAAGACAAAGACTACCGGTAACACTCTGCACCAGTACACCTATTGTGTAATTGTTATGGTCCCGGATATATTCAAATGGTTTCCTTTCATTATCCAGTCAAGGATTGAGTTCTGTTTGTATGCATCATGACAAAAAAAAAACGTTAACCGTCAGTCATAGTGTTGTCTGCCATCAGCCAAATTGCGTCCTGGATGATCCTGGACACCGTATTGCTGGTGACCGTTATGCTACGACTAACTTTTAAAAGGCCCATTGTCATGCCAATACGTGCGGCTGCTACGTAGTTCGGCGATCCGAGCGTACTAGAATTTCCCAGCATGAAATGCGATAATAAAGAACTGCGAAGGCACGTATACAACATACGTTGGCACTTATTCCATAGTTGATGACTTGTAAACTAGGCCTGCCGAAATACAATTCATGAAAATAAACACAGTAGTGATGTTAGGCTAATTTTCTGATGCCAAATCTCGCTTAGCAGCCAGTTTATAGGGTCCAGAATCGGCAGCGTGATTGACAATGCATCGGCTTACGTCATCTAAAGAATTTAGATAGGCGTCGTGAACGGGGCGAAGTTCTTTAGATGACGTCACATTTTGGCGATTTAAAGGGGGCGTCCCCAGGACAATCAGTTGTTTACTAATAACCCCCAAATTGGGATTGATTTCATGGGAAATGACTGCCAAATTCTTTTTTTCTTGAGGAAAAATTACATATAGAGAGCCTAATTGTGAAATTTAGGCCATCTAGACGCTGTAGTTCCTTTAGCAGAAACAAGGGATTGACTGGATAATGAGATGAAACCATTATAATATATCCGGGCACCATAGAGTGGTGAAGTGTGACGTCATCACAAATTTATTTTTATAATTTTCAAAATTTTAATTCATTTTCTGAAAGAGCATCAAAAATAATGTCCAAATACCAAAAATCAACAGAATATGTTAAGATTTGGCCGAGATATACCCATCCGAATGAATTGGGGGAAAAAATCATTCGGATTGGCATCTCAGCCAATACTGGGTAGTTCAGTCTGCACAACAAAAAAATGTTCGTAAGGTAATGCAAAACTGTCGAATTTGAAAGAACATGTAATTTTAATGGCAGAATAAACTTTATTTGGTCAGAATCGGTTCACAACTGGCTGAAATATCAATAAATATATCCGATCGTATTTATTTGGGCCCCCAAAAAATACGATGCTTTTTTGTATACCTTTCGAGCTGGTGGGGTTATAAATATTAGTTTGTAATGCTACTGTGCAGGTTTTGGTTACTAAAGTTCGGCCTTACCAAAACTGTACTACCCCTCGACGTTGCGCCATCAGAGTGAAGTTGCTATGACGTCATTGTCTCTTAAAGCCAGGCTCAAGTTGAGCCACTGATGAGAATTCGGGCCAATGTGTTCTTCCAAGTATTACACTTAGGTATTATTTTTTTTCATTTCCTCGAAAAAAAAAAAAGGGAAAAAACTGTACTATCCCTTTAACTCTTAACGTGCCAGGGATTGTAATGCTCTATGGCATTTGTGTGTATTGTAACTCGCAAAAATGCGAGCTTGGCACTCGAGGAGTAAAGTGCAATTCAGATCATGTGCATATTTTCTGACGTGCAATTAACTACAAATTTTGTTTCGAATGCAACTTTTTCTGAAACGGGGTCCTGGTTTTTGAAACTGGGTTTTTTGAAACGTGGTTTTTTGAAACGTGGTTTTTTGAAACGGGGTTTTTTGAAACTGGGTTTTTTGAAACGGGGTCCCGTTTTCTGAAACGGGGTCCTGGTAAATCTGAATGTTGGTAACTAAAAACGTTATAATTAAACACTAATGGTGATTATTCAGTAACGCCAGAATTGTAGAAAACACAATAAATGTATAAGTGATATATTTGTTTACATACTAAGTTTCACGATTCATTATTTGAAACTTTCAAATCAATATAGTTTTAAGATTTGTAATCTAGAATTAGAATATATTATGTAGCTTTTAAATGTTTTCAAACATACAACGCAGTTAAGCGTCTTGTTTTCTTTTATTTGTTTTGTTTAAGGTTTAAGCTCATTATAAAGTCACAATTTGGTCGAACTAAATTTTAGCAACCAAACACTACACCATATCTCCACCATGCTCGAAATGTATACCCAAAAAAGGGGGAAAAAGAGCCTAGTATAATTTTTAAAGGATTTTAACAGAAGAGGGAGCTCTATAAAAGCACATTGTTTTCAGTCTTTTTTTATATAGGAAATTGGCTTGTGATGCTTTGTTAAAATGATTGACAAGGTCATCAACAATTATTCAAAAACCTCTTTTGTAAATGTTTGAAAAGTGTAAGCATTTCATAATTTCCTTATAATGATACGTTTTATATGATTAGGCTAATAAATATGGGATCCCAGTTTTATTACGATCATATATATTCGACATTTCAGCTGTTTATGAACTGATTTTGATCAAAAAGGTAATTCTGTCTACAATAGAATTGTAGATCTTTCAAATTTGCCACTCTATTGTCACTACCTCGTAAACCTTGTATTTCTGTGACCTATATTTCTTGAAGCGCCCTCTATACCAAAACAGGACGTCCAATTCAACGTATAACAAACACAAATTATCATACCTTGGTATGACCATTTACACGCAATTATCTTGTAGCCCTGATTGTTGTTCATTCGAGAGCTGCGATCCATCTTAATTTTACGAGTTAATCGCCAATTTGAGTCAATGCATAGCCCAGCCTATACAGGGTGGCCCAGAAATAACGGAACGGGGTACTTGCCATACTAGAGACTCATTATGCCCGCCATACTGCATCGAGTAACGATCAACCGTGCGCCATTGTGAGTGTGCGTTCAGCTGTGTATAGAGAATAAGGGGTACTAACAGTGACGCACGCATTGAACGTTGCTATGACGGGCACCATGTGTCTTCATAATAGCAAGCACCCCGCTCCGTTATTTCTGGGCCACCCTGTATAGCTGTTGCGCATGATATACAGTACGTACCTCTTGCGCCTCCTTTTCGAACTTCTCGATGGTACGCTTGTCGATGCCGCCACATTTGTAGATCAGATGACCGGTGGTTGTCGACTTGCCGGAGTCGACGTGACCGACGACCACGATGTTGATGTGTTCCTTTTCTTTCGCCATGCTCACGAATGTCCGCCTTGATAGTTCTGGATATTATAGAAAGGAAATATAAAGAATGAGTTATTCAGCAAGAATGTACAGCGCCGTTCAATACGACGACCCATTCTTTGTAAAGTCACAAGTTGAACTCTACTCTTTTAAAGGTGACCTTACAATATTATGAAAAGCCATTTCTATCCTTGGAATGAAACCTTCAAAAGAAAATACAAGTATATGAGGCTGTCAACAAAAATGCATCTATTTTATCGAGGCTGCTTGATAATAACTCGGTCATTATAACCGATTGTCATGAATTCTCAAAAGAATGTTTACAAAGAAGCTAAAACAGCTCTCCGTAACTTGGCTCCAACAGATGTTCAGCAGATAATCTTTGTGAGCCCCCACCCCCCCCCCCCCCCCCCCCCTGTATGACAGTGACAAGTGTCCAGAACAAATCAAGTCAAGGGCCCCGTTGCAGAAAGAGATACAAAATAGAGTGCAAGTTACAATTGTAAATCAGATCATGTGTTTTTGAATGCGCAAATCAGAGTGGTTGGATCGCGCAAATTTGCCGACATCGATTTTATCTCTTTCTGCAACGGGCCAGGAAGAGATACATGTAATGTCCACATCGTTCCATATAGTTGTGTGTACTACACACTGTAGTGTGTGTAAAAGCAATATATTGCCCGTTTTAGATTTAACTTCACGTTTATTTACTAACCACACAAACACGTTTAAATTGTACGAGTGACGTCAGTAAAGATTAAAATAATACTAATAATTTATATATATAGCGCAAATTGCAAAAAGCCTCTTAGCGCTTACATAAAAATGAACAAACATTTTACAGTATATGGACATACATGAATATAAACAAACATTAACGATCACTAAATGCTAACTTAAACAAATGAGTTTTCATCCTGGACTTAAACGTATCAATAGTGTGGGTCTGTGGGAAGTGTGAATAATAAGGGGAAGATTGTTCCAAAGATAGTGGGTACTATGTGCGAATGACCGTCTGTTAGTGTACATATTATGCGAGTGTGCCCATGTGTATGAAGGCTAGAGTGCGGACAAAATAGGATTTTAACCTGTCCAAATGGCGTCGATGCCAGTAATACCTAGCTGGACACCTATGACTGTCACACCGGCAAAACCAACTAAAATAACATGATATTACATACAAATATCAATTTTGGAGCTGGTTTTCAATTTATTAAAAATACACCATTTTGGAAATCGTATACATTTGTATCAGTTTAAAAGTCCGCCCTTTAAAATTCGCGATCGTAGGGGCGATACTGGACGAGTTCATGACGCAATGACGTCACAAGTCATATGTCTAATGCAGACAGGGTATTTAAATTACGCGTTCCCAACGGTGATTTTGGACTCGTTCTTGTTTCAATGCGCTTTTTTTATTTAATAATAGCTTGTATTATATTATATAACCTTGAAAACCAGTAGTATAAAAGACAAATTTGGCACTATTTTTATGCCGGGAACCCATACATTCGGTAGGCAACACTTTATACAAATCCAGCGTTCAGCTTACTTTTTCAAAGACACCCCAGTCCGTCCGGCCTTTGGAGACGGTTCGACGACTATTCATGGTTGCTATTGTGCAAGATGGAAGTATTTCTAATCAATAAGCGCATCGGACCATGAATCACTATGGATCACCCCCGGCCGGCCGCCCGAGAATCGCGCGTTACGTAATCACGTGATATGTTGTTCTTTGTGTAGTTTTCAATAGATTCGATCCCTATACGCAAGGACACGTACCAACGTAACGCACTGTAATCATGCATGTGTCTTTTTCTATATGATATAAAGTACACGTGGGGATAATTACTATATGCTACGTACTGTACAATCAAACCTGTTTAAGTGGCCACCTGTTTATAGCAGCCAACCTGCCTATAGTGACCACGAACATATACCCCATGCAGAAAAGAGTAATATTACAAGGAAACGGGCCAACTTACCCTATATTGTATCGTTATATGACCACATAATGTAAGACATAAAATACACGTGGCCTTTACATGTTAGTACACGAGTCTAGCAGTTTAATGTTTCACTTGTATAGCAGCCAACCTGCCTATAGTGACCACCAAAAGAGACCCCATGCAGATTAGAGCAATATTACAAGGAAACGAGCCAACTTACCCTATATTGTATCGTTATATGACTACATCTATGAAAAACAATTCTATATTTTAGTCATTTTTTGTGTAGTATCAACTGTTGAATTTAATATCCCCTTATTTTGGAACGCATTGCATGAAAACTGTTTTTTTATATACCAAAGCTTGCCCACGAACTGGCGTGCATGCTTAATTAATTTACTGAAATTGTATTCCGGCCTGTTTTGGTTTAAAAGTTGTACAAACGAAAGGTCACTCTTGATTTGATTATTGTATGATTTCAGGGGATGATTACACGTGTGCTTAAAACACAAATACATTTATTTTACCCATACAGAGCAGAAAAACATAATTTGTTTCGTTCCATTACGATATAACATTTAACCACAAATGTAGTCGTGTATAATCACACACAAAGGAAGACATAGCATTTTCATGGCAAAATAGAAAATGGTCGCCTACCAACCGGGGGCGAACAAATCCTTGCAACTTTTCCACGCATTCATACCCCGAATCATACGATTACGAGAAAGCAACTCCTTTTAATTATAAGTCTATGAAAATTATCAATATAATTGCACTATTTTATAAAATAGAAAGTCACGTTTTTTAATCAGAAATTTGTTTAAAAGGGGTTATACTTCCTTATCAAAATAAAAACGAAATCTTCCTTCTCGCGTTAATAGAAAGAAAAAAACGTTTACGCTTTTTACCGACTACTACAAATGAAACTTGAATGGGGTCTACTTGAAAATACTTAAATTGTCGAATCAAAATTAATGGGGTCTACTTGAAAATACTTAAATTGTCGAATCCAAATTTGATTTAAAGAGGTTATAATTGCTTACCGAATTCCAAATCAGATCGTCTTTCTTCTTGAGTTTTTAGAAAACTTTTACGCTTTTCCACGCCCTGGGCCACGGGGGAACTAGCTAGATGCTGCACACGGTACGGGATCTCTTGGTAAAAAGAACGTGTAAAGAAAGCCAACTCGATGTCTTGTCATTTCCTGCTGCAGAAAGCGAACGCCGAGCGTGGGGGGCAGTCGCACAAAATCTCGCAGTTCCCTGCCTTAGAGCAAGTGTCAATGTATGCAAATAGTCAATACGCGATGCTGATTGGTTTACATGACTTCTCAGCGTGGTTGGGACAAGGGGGTGAAGCTGTTTGTGCAACGGGGGAGGTGAAGATGAGCTGCACTGATGGATAGCGTTGTGCACTCAGGTATGTGAACAATAGAATGTTCGCTCATCTTCCGTTTTTTGTCCCAATGCATGCACATGGGCATGTACATCGGATTTTGGCCGGCGTTCTCACTGGTCGAATGAGCAAGGCACAAAGCGCAACTTTAAAGGGAAACACAATCCAACAATAATTCGTTAATATATGACAGAAGTGTAGTTGTATTAATGCCCGTAAATCGGGTGTTGTCCGGAATGTTCACTGGTCGAATTAATAAGGCACAAAGCGCAACTTAAAGGGAACCACCATCCAACAATAATTGTTTAATATATCAAAGGCGAATTAGAGTGCTAGTAGTCCATTCCACCAGAGAGTTCTGACAAAATTGGTTTACATAAAAATGTTTACATATTTTAAAAATTGATTATCTTACTAAATGATATGTTCATGGTTCTGCAAAAGAAGACTGGTTATATGATATCGTCTTGGTGTTTCCGGGGTAGTTTAGTTGAGAAAAGAGCTAGTCTGCTCCTGGAGACTTATTAATATTTGTTTATAGACAATATGATTAAAACGTTGAATAAAATTCTTTTGGATGCAAATATTCATATGGTTGCTGAAGGAATAGATTGCTTAAAAATAATAACTTTTATATATCTAAATGATGGGGAAAATGTTTTCCCTTTAAACATGGGTGTAGCGAACTGTATCCAGTTTAATCCTAGCTTTCCTGTACGTATTGGCGATTTCATTCAATTTGTGAAAAATCTGAAAAATGTAGGCGGTGGGGACTAAGGGAGTGCAACCCCCAACACGAAACTACGCATGCACACGATCTATCATAAAGAGTATGCATCTTTAAACGGGACGGGTTTTTTTTTTGTATTATTTATTGGCGATTTCCTTCCATTGTGAACATGATTTTCACTGCCCGAATTAACCAGACTTAACAAACCTTTGTGTAGTGAACTGTAACCAGAATGTAAACTGGGTTCCAAAAGAAACTTATCACGTTTTCAGAGCGACGCTCACTAAAATCTATAGCATCAAATTGAATTAAATTTAGACACAGATAAGCTATCACTCTCATAATGAAGCATATCTTAAAAATTAAAAGTTTCCTTTTGCCAAAAAGGAGAAAATGTGATTGAATAACTATAGGTCACTTTTAAAAAATCACAGAAACTGCTCGCTGCGAACCTCCACGAAAAGCGGTCTATTCAGAACTTTCAATAGCTATTCATTCAACTTCAAAGCGGGTTACGTAACCACTAGACTGGCTATTGTCCGTACCGAGCTCTGTGTCCGAAAAGCAAGCAGTTTCTGTGATTTTTGTAAAATGACCTCTTGCGATTTCACCTTATTTTATTCTTTGTTAACTAAAGCAAACAATTTTTGTTTAGATGAGCTTGCTAAGGGATATTGTAGCTAGTCTATTCCCAATTATGAGTAATTGTTATGATTTGGATTTTAATGTGTGTCGCTCTGAAAAGTTGATAAGTTTCTTTTGGAACCCAGTTTATTATAGTTCACCAGACAGGCTGATGGGGGAGGGAAAGGGGGGGGGGGGGGTAGAACAAATCCTTTTAAATATAAACCCCTCAAAAAAAGTTCGGAAACTCAAGTTTGATCGATCATATCTCTCGTATTTTTTAATAAGAATACTCGAAATCGGTGTCACAATAAACCCTTATTATATACCTTTCAAACGGTGCATTATGTGTAGTGATTATGCAATTGGGGCGATTGCAGTAGCCCAGTGAATAGGGGGAGGCAGGAAGTGAAATCTCGCAAAATGGCCCCAATGCATTCAATTTACGAGTGCATGACTGTGTTGATCAGTTTTCTAAAGGTTAACATTCTATTGAATACTGCCACCCTTTCCATTCATCAAAATTGTTGAATTGGATACCATTTTAATGGAAATTATCTCTTCATTGCGATGGCATATTAATCGTAAGGATTATGCAAATGGAGTGTGTGCAGCGAACCGGAATATGGAGATGGGTCGAGTGTGAAATCAGACAAAAAGATATGGAGTTGACAACAAATCAGAGCGTTGCATTTTTTTCGAGCTTTTGGGAGGATTTTTTAGCATTTCAAATAAAATATTCATGATCAAATATGATATCAACGGAAAGCCCAACAACTCTTCTGTATGAAAATGTGAAATTTATAATGATTTTTGTAAAGGGCGGCTGCAGGGAGATGAATGGGAGGGAGCCTCAAAAGTGACCCATTTTGAAACGCTCTGATTTCAAGGCATTATTCATGCGTTTTCAATTGAATTCCTCTCATTCATGGCCAACTCATTCAAGTCGCATTACATCCTCTACACAATGGTATACAGATACCGACACCAAATCAGAGCGTTTTGAAATGGGTCACTTTTGAGGCTCCCCCACATTCATCTCCCTGCAGCCGCCCTTTACAAAAATCATTATAAATGTCACATTTTCATACAGAAGAGTTGTTGGGCTTTCCGTTGATATCAATTTAAATCATGAATATTTTATTTGAAATGCTAAAAAATCCTCCCAAAAGCTCGAAAAAAATGCAACGCTCTGATTTTTTGTCAACTCCATATCTTTTTGTCTGATTTCACACTCGGCCCATCTCCATATTCCGGTTCGCTGCACACACCCCATTTGCATAATCCTTACGATTAATATGCCATCGTAAGGAATAGATAATTTCCATTAAAATGGTATCAACAATTTTGATGAATGGAATGGGTGGCAGCATTCAATAGATTGTTAACCTTTAGAAAACTGGTCAACACAGTCTTGCACTCGTAAATTGAATGCATTGGGGCCATTTTGCGAGATTTCACTTCCTGCCTCCCCCTATTCTCTGGGCTACTGCAATCGCCCCAATTGCATAATCACTACACATAATGCATCGTTTGAAAGGTATATAATGAGGCTTTATTGTGACACCGATTTCGAGTATTCTTATTTAAAAATACGAGAGATATGATCGATGAAACTTGAGTTTCCGAACTTTTTTTGAGGGGTTTAGTTCGTTGCTCCTTTGCAACAACAAGTGTAATTACGCAGGGAGCTAAATAAAATGCCTTTTGAATACGTCTTTGCTCCTTATCTACAATCGGTGTCATTGTGTGGACGAATACATTACAGGGTTAGGGGATGTATAGAAGAATTATCATTTCTAGATTTCTCACTTTTGTCGTTATGTTATGTTGTAATTTTATTTCGGTGTGCAAATTGATAATTGGAGAAGATGTGTGATGTTTGCAATCGTTGGAAATTCATTTTTATAGTCAATTTTGAGGAAGCATGTACCCAATGCCCCCTACCTCCTCAAACACACACACACACACACACACACACACACACACACACACACACACACACACACACACACTGACTTGCGCGCGCATACCAATGGTGGTTGTGATTATATATCGACGACCACGTGTGGAAATGCCCAAGCTTATCCTACATAGCAACAACAAATGAATGCAAATGGAGTTCGTATTGGAACGCTTTGTTCGGTTCTCCTACATAATTACATGCACACAAACAGTCCCACACACACACATTGACAGGCGCGCGCATACCGATGGTGGATGTGATTATACATGTATCGACGACCACGTGTGGAATTTCCCAAGCTTATCCTACATAGCAACAACAAATGAATGCAAATGGAATTCGTATTGGAACGCTTTGTTCGGTTCTCCTACAGACATACACACAAACACTCCCACCACACACGCAAACACACACATACACATACACACACACACACACACACATTGACAAGCGCGCGCATACCAACGGTGGTTGTGGTTATTATATCAACGACCACGTGTGGAATTGCCCAAGCTTATCCTACATAGCAACAACAAATGAATGCAAATGGAGTTCGTATTGGAACGCTTTGTTCGGTTCTCCTACATAATTACATGCACACAAACAGTCCCACACACACACATTGACAGGCGCGCGCATACCGATGGTGGATGTGATTATACATGTATCGGCGACCACGTGTGGAATTTCCCAAGCTTATCCTACATAGCAACAACAAATGAATGCAAATGGAATTCGTATTGGAACGCATTTGTTCGGTTCTCCTACAGACATACACACAAACACTCCCACACGCACACGCAAACACACACATACACATACATACATACACACATTGACAAGCGCGCGCATACCACGTGTGGAATTGCCCAAGCTTATCCTACATAGCAACAACAAATGAATGCAAATGGAATTCGTATTGGAACGAGTTGTTCGGTTCTCTGCATTGCAACAACAGATGAATACAGAGCGTATTGAAAAGCTCTTGACTTCTAACCTTTTTTTACGATTTTAACAAACGCTATCCGTATGTCCGTAGATCAGACTCAGTCACGTGACAGTTATCGGTCTTAAAGAGATGTGTTGGAGCTTCCTCGTTTCTCTTCTAACGTGTTGTTTAGCTTATGGTAAGAGAAGAATAAAGTAGGGTTAGATTTTTTTTTCAAATTCCCCTTGAGTATGACGATATCTATCATTTAGCTCAAAAGCGTTAATTTACGGTCATAAACCTCATAAACGTCCGTTGTAAAAGCTGACGCATATTTTCGCTTTTTAAACCAGGAAAGCAGTGCTCTTTTTCAATGAAACTTTCACACATCATTCGGACATATATATCTTACAAAGATTTTGGTACCGGATTGAAGTCTCAAATGTCATGTTGGGCAATAACTGACAGAGCATTGTATGAAACAGACACCAGGGACATAGGGTGATTTCAAGTATGGTGTTTGGGGTTGGTCTTAGTGCTTATTAAACACTAACACCGGCCTTAGGCACCATATTTGGGATGACTTCGTGTTAGGATGGTATACAGTGACATTGGGGGATTTCAAATATGGCGCCTAAGGCCGGTGTTAGTGTTTAATAAACACTAACACCAACCCCAAACACCATATTTGAAATCACCCAATGTTTCGGGGTGTTGCCCCTCCCCCTCCCACAAACGATGTATTTTTAAAAGGTCCTTGACTATTATTTGTTGAGGGGGTTGGGTATTTGTTTTATTTCATCTGTTTCCCTCCCGAGTCCTTATGGCCCGGTCAGATATCAACGGATAGACAATTTGCGAAATTAAATTATGCGGTGATGAAAGTCGTCTCTATTGCTTCATGTACAAAACATAGAACAACGTACATCACCGGACAAGGAACGGACAAGAAACGCACAGAATAATTTAATGCCGTGTACGCAGTAAGTACAATGAGTTAGTGAATATCACTTTGCATTTTTGCTGATATCTCAGCCCAAAAATAACATCCTATTAACACATTTTCACACATCACTCCAATACACATTTTATTAATCACTCATCACTTTTTGCACTTGCCAGCAAAGTTACTTGATCCCACTACAAGCCCCATGACAAGTTATGACACGCGGACTCTTACGATCGATCACACAAATGTTATCGATCACATATATGTTATCGATCACTCTGGTGTTATATCTTAATCGATAGTAAATGATTGTCAACTTGAGTGTTTCATTCGTGACTTTTTCTTCCGAATATAAATTGCTAAAATATTAAACATTCAAGCATGTACATATTTGTTGTATCCAATTATAATACGTGATGTAGATGGGTGAAAAATATTGGCGTACATTTGATAACTATTTTCAATCTATAATGTATTTGTATGGCCAAATCTTTTAATAACCATAAAAATAGATAAGTTGGTCACTATAAATGTGTAACGAATTCCTTATTTGTTTAACCTATTGTACTTGCTATATAATTTGTTATAAAAATTATTTTGGCAGTTTTGAGCATTTGATGCTACAAAACTAAATTTAGAGGGATAGTTGATTTTCGGTACAGGGCCCGTTACACATTCACGCTGCCAACACGGATGACCACGGATTGACGGTCCGGGGTACTCCCAGTTGGGTCCGGGATGCTTCGTGTTGCCTCCGGCGTCCTCCGTGTTGCCTCCGGCGGCATCCTTGGGCGCAGCAGGGAAAATTAAACCTGCTTAATTTTCACCGGAAGCTCCGTGTTGAGACCGGCCAAAATTCTATTGTTCAGCTCATCCGTGTTGACTCCGTGTTGCTTCCTTGCTTATTCGTATATACACCGTGTTCGTACCGTACTTATCCGTGTTGGCACCGTACTTGGACCGTACTGACACCGGCCCTCGATCCGTGTTGACACCGTGAATGTGTAACGGGCCCTTTAATAGAGTACAGTATTGGTCAAGCTGAATTCTTTATTTATTTTTTTTTCAAATAAAATTTATTTTATATTCTCAAAGCAAGTTAACAAACATATTATTAGTACAAAATACAACATAATGTATGTGATGTCAACTGTTTCTTAAATAATTAAAATGATAATTTACCATTTGTACACTTTGTAGAGAATATATAATATTTTGCGTATACATACAATAACAAAATTCAAGTGGCAGCATTGCCTCCAGAAATTCCAAATACATTGTATAAATGTATTCATAGTCAATATAATTTGGTCATTTAAAGTGTGCTCTTGAAATTGTAATATAAATTGATGTGTTACAGGGCAATCGCTGAACAAATGTGCGATTTATTCATCACTATTTAAACAAAAATCACATTGATCAGAATCTAATATGCCTACCAATTTAAAATATTTATTTTCCCCAAGAATATTATGTAATATTTTAAACTGAAAGTAACGCAATTTTGTTGATAATGCATATTTAAAAGGAATAGCGTACATTTCTTTCCAATCCATAATCGGTTCCAATAAAATTAAGGTCCATTTTCTTTTTAAATTGGAACTTGAATTATTTTATCAATGCATAATTTATGAATAAATTTACATATTTTAGTTTTCTTTTTCAACGTACTAATTAAATGTTCATGCTGATTCATATTTGAAATGGGAGCATGTTTAATAATGTGTTTCCATTGTAAAGGGATTGCGGATATAACATAATACAACTCCATAAAATTACAACAAATATGGTATTTTTGTACAAATTCATCATAACTCAAAAATTACCCATCTTTGTTTAATAAATGAAACAATTTTATTACGCCATTATTTATCCAATTAGACTTATAAACAACATTCCCATTTATTTGAATACATGAATTATTCCAAATTACTTGATTATGAATAAAATAATCATTTGGGTTCTCACAAAAAGTTAAATCACTCCAGGCTACTAAAATGTCTTCTATAAAGGAGTTATCAATTTCTATCAATTGCTCTTTACTTTTTAAATTACAAGTCGTAAATAAATCATTCCCTAAATTTATCATATAAAATTCAAAAAAACATTTCCAGTTGCCTTTATTTTCTGTATTTAACAATCTCAATACCCATGCGATCCAGAGTCCTATAATAATTGTTGATAAATGTAAAATTTTCAAACCCCCTTCATTATAACCTGCTATAATTGTTGCCGATTTATCTTATCTGGTTTACGATTCCAAATAAAAGAGTATATAATCGATTCAACTTCATGAATAAATACATCAGGGGGCTTCGGTAATACCGATAAAAGAAAAATAAGTTGGGAAATAGCAAACGATTTCACAATAATAATTTTACCCAGTGGTGTTAAGTCTCTCATCGACCATATTCCCAAAATTTAAACGACTAATTGAAATGCCAATTATCATTAAAAAAAAAAGACAATTCAAAGAAATGGTTTCAACAATTTTTCATACAAAATATATGTGATTTTATGTTGAAATAATGATTAGATAAAGAGATCATGAACAACTAGTTAACATCTGTTTTGAAAATCTTTGAACAAGTATAGGCATTTAAAAAAATGAAAAAACTAAAATTGAATAAACCTAGTCCCAATATTAATTACGATTGGATATGTTTACTGATAATTCATCCGTTTCTAAACCGACATTGTTAAACAAAACGTTTATTCTGTCATTTATATTGTATTCTCTTTCAAATTATACAGTTTTTTTTTTCATTACCTCAAAAACAAAATATTTCGTGCAGCGCCCTCTATACCAAAATTGTACTTCTCATTCAGTATCATAAAAGTGTCGAAATAATGCCATGTAGATTTTGTGTAATGATTAATAAAAGATGAATTGTGTTTAAATATGTGAAATGAATTTCGTGTCCCAGTGCAAGCCCTTAGATATTTTATTTACATTATGTCAATCGAGTAGAGACGATAACCACATCGAATACTTTTTAACATGATTTCTCCATAGACGCCTCCCGAGTAGACCAGTCCTGAGTGGGGAAATACCAATATATACGCGCAATAACACTCCAATATACTTGTTTAATAAAAATGCACAAAGGATATAATTTATGTATATAGTTATATAGTCACATGATACCTTCCTATTTGAAAATGCGTTCTATCAACTGCATCATCATGAATGCATCGTGTTACGGTGTAACATAATTGTGACCAGCTTTATCAAACCCCACCATATGTCGGTAATTATGTTTAGTATGTCTCAATGACGATGTTGACATATACCCAGGGAGCAAACACCCCTTTTTTTAGGATATCATACATGGAATGTTATAAAAGTTTGTTCACTAGAAATGTCTTCTAGGACCTTCTAGGATCACAACCTAGGTGGACAACCTCGCGATCTAGCTACTGGAAGTTCACAAAACGTGTACAAACGATTTAACCCATAATGTACGTTAATAGCGCCTTAAATCCTTAGGGTTCATGAAGGCTTGTCTGTGCTATTTACAAAATTACACTACAAAGCATTATGATATCATCACATCGCTTCAGATTTGTATAATCAATCATATCTAAAGCCAAACGAATATTTTCTACAATATAACGTCCTTTCATAAACCCAGTCTGGTCACAACTTATAATTTCAGATAATACATTTCTTAGCCTATGTGCTAAGCATTTAGCTAATAATTTATAATCAGTATTTAAAACAGAAATGGGTCTCCAATTTTTCAAAAATAAGGGGTCTTGATTTTTCTTTGGAATAAGATTTATTATGGCTCTTCTTTGATCAAGGGACATTTTACCACAATGAAATGAGTAATTAAAAGTTTTTAATAATAAGACGCCCAAACCTTTAAAAAAAGAATTTATAAAATTCACAAGGAAACCCATCAGTACCAGGTGTTTTATTATTTTTCATAGTTTTAAGCGTATTTAAACATTCATTCAATGTTAACAAACCTTCACACTTTTCTTTGGAGTTTAATGACAATTCAACATTCTGACAGTCTTGAGGTAAAATGTGTACAACATTAGCTAGTGAAGGGTTATTGGAATTATACAATTTTTCATAATACTCTTTAGCTGTTTTAAAAATATCTTTATTTGACTGTTGAATTTGTCCCTTTTCATCATATATTTATGTAATTAGTTTCAATCTTTGATTTCTTTTTTCTAAATTTAAAAAAGTGTATTTTTTCACTATATTCAATCCAATTTGATCTGGATCTTATAAAAGCGCCATCAAATTTCTTTTTATATAAAATATCTAAATCTTCTCTACATAATTTTATTTGGTCTAATAAAAATTCAGTTGGATTTTTACCGTAATACAATTCAAGTTTGTTTAATTTTTCAACTAAACTTTTTCTAATATTTTGTTGGGCTTTGATAATAGAGAAATGAACGAGCTTTCTCTTTGTATTATTCATATAACTGTATATCTTATTGCTGAGGTGTAGGACTACCAACCCACAAATATGTGGGACTCCGTCCTTGATGGGTTAAAAGTTAGGCTTGACGGAAATATATGTAAAGTCATGTGTTTATATGTAAGATGCATACACAATCTTCAAAATACATGTACAACATACGATCTTGATTAAAGGGACTTAGTAACTTTGTCCAAATCCTTAAAAAATTATTTGGAACTCTAGTGGTTCTCTCATACATAATCATATTATAAAAGCACGGTTCAGGTTTCGGTTTTGCACATTTTGCATTTCGTTCAATAGATATTTACGATTGAAGTGTTCAGATTGAAGTGAAATTGTCTACGGGATAATTTCATGCCGTGTACACAGTAAGTAAAATGAGTTAGTGAATATCACTTTGCATTTTTGCTGATATCTCAGCCAAAAAACATCCTATTAACACATTTTCACACACCACTCCAATACATATCTTATTAATCACTCATCACTTTTTGCACTTGCCAAGTTACTAGATCCTTTTAAAGGTGAATGACAGTAGTGGGAAACGCCCCACCCCCTAAAAATGAAATGTACGCTCTTATTACCAACCATGTGAAAGAATATAGTTTTACTAATATGGGATTATACAAATTTGGCCAAGAAACCGCCTACTAATTGATATATTTGCAAAATTTTAAATTGATCTGTTGCGGATTGATATCGCCAACGCGGAATCGCGCATACGCTACGTGCAAATGACCGCGTGCGTTCGCTATACGGGCTTGTCCCCAGCTTGTCGATATCTCCAGTCCAGCGCTAGCGGCGCGGACAGGTGCGAACGGGCGGTGGATTTATACATTTCACGGGCGGGTATTGGATTTCTTCCGATATCTCTGTATTTAACGATGCTTAGGTTCGGATTTTACCACACAAGCCCTATTTAAATACTTATTTAACAATATTGATCAATATAGATGTTTTCGGCTACTTTCCCAAAACTGGTATTGGGCTTTAATAAAGGGACCGTAAACTCGCAAATCGTGGGGGATTGAAGCGTGGCCCGACTCGGATATTCGGATAATATTCGGAATTCTCCGTACATCTTCGGTAAACGACAGCGCAAATGCGGTGATGCAGGCAACCCGTACGCATGAATAGACCGCTTCTGTAATGTATGAAAATAATATGCGTATGACAAACGACTCTCCGTTGGCAAGCTTAACAATAGTAACTAGGTCCGGCAAGCTAAGTTTGCCGGAGCTTGCCGGACATATCGTTAAGCTTGCCAACGGGGAGTCTGACGTCATACGCATCATATTTGCATACATTACAGAAGTGGTCTATTGTGTGTAACTATACCCCTATGCAGCACGCATTCAACCGAACAAAAATGAACTCAACAACCCCACTAGCAAACCACCCCACCCTCGGCTGCAGTTTTGTTAGCATATCCAAGATTGCCGTTGTGTGTACGGCTACAATAGGCTACAATAAGCGAATGACATTGAGCGTACACGGATTGCGAGCGGACGCTCCCTTTAAAAGCTCAATGCAAGTTATGATGCGCGGACTATTATGATCGATCACATATAATATTATCGATGTTAGATAATAATCGATAGTAAATGATTATTAATTTTACTGTTTCATTCGTGACTTTTTTCTTCTGAATATAAATTGATAAAATATAGAACATACAAGCATGTTTACAATTGTTGTGTCCAAGTTCAATATGTGATATAGATGAGTGAAAAACATTGGCGTACATTTGATAACTATTTTCAATCTATAGTGTATTTGTATGACCAAATCTTATAACAACCATCAAAATAAATAAGTTGGTCAGTATATAATAAATGTAACATATTACTTAGTTGCATGAAACATCTATAAAATTAGATTAAACTATTTTGGCAGTTTTGAGCACTTTATGCTGCAAAACTATATGTACGAGGGATACTTTAATTGTGGTAAAGGAGAATACAGTAATATATATTGGTCAAACTGAATCCATGTAACCAAAATCTGCATCATTACGTTGCAAACTTGCAGTTATAACTTCACAAAAATGCTCGAAAGGAATATACTATTACGTTTTTGTGATATGTCTTAATGAATCGAAAGCTAAACCTGAAGATCATTCTCAATATAAATATTCATATGAATTTTACATCATAATCATAATAAAGCACTTATTATGATATGTATCATGTAAGTTAATTGGTTGACATCACATACATTATTGTGTAATTGGTACTAGCTTGCTTTGAGAATCTTGAATAAATTTTATTTGAACAAAAAAAATAACAAAATAAATATAATACGTGTGGTTTACGGTTGCAACATGTGAGAGGGGTGGATTGGTGAGTCCTGAAAAGGACTATTACGGTAGTCCTAGAAAGGACTGTTGGTAGTCCTAGAAAGGACTGTTGGTGTAGTCCTGAAAAGGACTGTTGGTATTCTTTCTAGGAGAGTCCTAGAAAGGACTGTTGGGATAGTCCTGGAAAGGACTGTTGGTATTGCGAGGAGAGGGTGGATGGTAGGAGGGGCTCGACGTTTCGAATAGGTTGACTATTTAAATATAAATCATATGTTGGAAAAGATCGGAAAGTGGAGTAATTTTGTGACAAAGAAACTGCACAACATCATTTCTTTTCATGTCATAGGCATAATGCCATCTGTCCTGTTTCCTAAACAAAATGGCTGATCTTTTATGGTTGTGCTAAAAGTGTATTTTGATGCGATGTGATGACACGAACTTATCTGGATTTTGTTGTATACATGGAATCTGAACTTACAGCAAATTAATTTGTTTCGATGAATTAATTCTAAAGAGAGAAGGAATAAGAACCACTTAACGAAAAATGACCGAGAACACATTTTAAAAAAAAAAATTACGAAAAGTGACCGATACGAAGCTCAATTGTCTACGGGATAATTTAATGCCGTGTACGCAGTAAGTTTTACAATGAGTTAGTGAATATCACTCTGCATTTTTGCTGATATCTCAGCCAAAAAACATCCTATTAACACATTTTCGCACATCACTCCAATACATATTTTATTAATCACTCATCACTTGTTGCACTTGCCAAGTTACTAGATCCCTTTAAGAGCTCAATGCAAGTTATGACGCGCGGATTCTTATGATCGATCACACATAATATTATCGATGTTAGTTAATAATCGATAGTAAAGGATTATTAATTTTAGTGTTTCATTCGTGACTTTTTCTTCCGAAATATAATTTGCTAAAATATTGAACATACAAGCATGTTTACAATGTTTGTGTCCAAGTTCAATATGTGATGTAGATAAGTGAAAAATATTGGCGTACATTTGATAACTATTTTCAATCTATAGTGTATTTGTATGACCAAATCTTATAATAACCATCAAAATAGATAAGTTGGTCACTATTAAAATAAAAATGTAACACCTGAAAATTAGTTATAGTCGATAGCTTTTTTTGAGCTAAATAAATATTTTGGCAGTTTTGAGCATATGATGCTACAAAACTAATTATTGAGGAGGTGGTAACCAAAGAGGGTAGCGCGGCGCTCTAGCGGCGCTCTAGCGGCGCTCTATAGCGGCGCTCTAGCGGCGCTCTAGCGGCGCTCTATACCCTCTTTGGTGGTAACTGAATTTTAGAAACCCAAACCTGCGCTTCATTACTATTGCAGACTTACAGTTATAACTCCACCATGCTCGAAAGGAATACTAAATTACAAATGACTAAATAAAAAGCCTGTTATCATTCAAAAAGAGCAGTTAAAACTCAAGAGAGCACTCTCTAAAAGCTCACTGGCCCGTATTCTCATCAGTGGCTCAACTTGCGCCCGGTCTAAAAAGACAAAGACTTCTGGTAACACTTTGCACCAGTGGACCTATAGTTCAGACTGTGAACGTTTTATACCGCGCGGAGCCCACTAGAATGCATCCATCACACTATCGCTACATGCCCACTAACAATCCATCCCACTATCGCTCATTGAAGTATACCACTACTTCAATGCTATCGCTACATGCCCACTAATTAATCGCGCAATGCCCTCTGATCGCGCGACCTGGTACGTACACGATGATTACGTACGTGCGTTTAAAATTGTGTAATACGCGCGGGGAGAGTACAAACAGCACTAAGGCAGTAAGCTAATGTAGCAGTCACACCGCCAAACCGAATCCAAACCGACACGAGACCGAATAATTCGGGGACGTTTCGGGGACGTTCGGGGTGCTAGCAATTGGTGTCGGAGTGGTATCGGAATTGTCGGTCTCTTTTGTTGTGACTGCTAACCCCAGTTCGGGCTCTTGTCGGTGCCCGATAAAGTGGAAGTTCGGTCTGGTTTCGGTTTGGATTCGGTTTGGCGGTGTGACTGCTACATAATAGACATTGATCTCGTAACTATGGTCCCCGGAGATATTCTAATGGTAACAGACTGTGTGCTAACCCCTCAAATTCTCTCTTTTCGTGGTCCAAAAATTTGCACCACATATTGTATAATTGTAAAATATGTATAAAAATGTATGTATATATTCTTCAACAGATCCGAAAATGAAATAGGGTTCGATATTCCGAAGGTTCGTTTATCCGAAAATTAAAAAAGGGTTCGATCCCGGTTCGATATTCCGAAGGTTCGTTTATTCCTTTTGAATTTGACTTTTTAAATACTTCCTCTAATGTTATTGTAAATATATTTGGAGGTGTCTCCCTGTCGGACTCCCCTTTGGATCTTGACTTCATTTGATCCCCATTTGATACATTATTATCAATGTGGAGTCTGGCTATTGCGCTCGTATATATACAGACGACGATGGTAGATTTATTTCGGAAGGTTTACATATAATGAAACTTTTCATTATTTTCTCAACACTAATCACACAAATGTACTAAAAAAATAAGACAAGTTTCCAAGGTTCTGTTCTTTTATTTCATATGCATGTAAATGTTGTTTATAATTATGTTCATGTGTGGGCTACATGTGGTAATGGTATTGATGTTTATATTATAAACACACGTGCTTAAAAATACAAAATGGCCGCCAACCTGTCTAAAGTGGCCACCTGTCTATAGCGGCCACTTTTGAAGTTTCCCTTGAGTGGCCGCTATAGACAGGTTTGACTGTATGTGTGTTTACAAGGCATAGGCTAGTTGAAGTTGGTATGTATTTGCCTTCTAGATAAGCTGATTTATAGCTTGTAAATGGTCTTTGTCATGAGAATCTAGCTCTGAATCCTGCTTGTACTGTAGGTTTATTTGTGTCTAATATATCTTTGATTCTATTTTGTATTACTTTAGGGGCCTTGCAAAGTTAAACAAATTCCAACCGTCCGAATAAGATTTGGAAGTGGGTGGGTGGGTCCAGGGCCATTTTGAATTTTTTGTTGATATAAACAAATTGGAAAACCCCACCAAAAAAAAAAGATGTAGCGTAAAAATCTAAATGTGAATCCGCACCGTAATATGTGTACGTATCATCTAGCCACTAAACGGGACGGGTAACTGTTCTTCACACAACGTACGTATATAGTAATAAAATGACTATGGTAGCGGGCCGGGTCTTTTCCAATGAAAACGATACAAAGAATACTATTATTTTGGTCGTGTAGTTTTTGTCTTAGGCTAGGGCGCTCTGAGTGACACCATGTCAGATTCCCATTTGTTTCAATTTTTACAAAGTCAGTGCCTGATGAATCGCACTTCCTGCCCATCATAGCATCGAACAACCATGCCCATTCTCTCAGCACACTAACAATAGCGCGCGTATTGCTCGTTGTTACATGCTATGACGGGCAGTAAGTGCGATTTATTAGGCACTGACTTTGTAAAAAATTGACAAAAATGGGAACCTAGCATGGTGTCACTTAGAGCGCCCTAAAACAAAAGCTACACGACCAAAATTACTGTTCTTGGTATCGTTTTTCATTGGAAAAGATACCCTCTCCGATGAACATAATCACTTTGTTACTTTATTTTGGGAAGTGCCCCGTTCCGTTTATTTGGGTCACCTTGTATAAGGGTCTGTTCTAGCCTGGCCTCGGTGACTCGGTCCTACTAATATAATTTGCGCGAACAAATAAGAATAAGTGCGAACAAGCCGTCGATATAAACAAATACATATCGGTAATTTTAAGTTTGAGTGTGACTATAACCTACATTTCGATGGCATTAAAGCGCGAACAAATTTGCTGTGAACAAGGACGAACGGATTTACTGGAAACAAGTGCGAACAGGATTTATACAGGGTGGCCCAAAAAAAGGAACGGGTCACTTGCCATAATAAAGACACATGGTGACTGGATTCACGGGATAGGGCATCTTTTACAAGGACAACATTATACCAAGAACAGTAATTTTGATCGAGTAGTTCTTGATTTAGGATGTCTTAGTGAAACCATGTCAGGAGCCTGATCAATCGCACACTCATAGCAACAACTCCCGGGGGTACTCACGTATATTGGTTATGGGATGTGCCGCTGGGAAGGGTGACTTTTTTTTCAAGAAAGATCCTTAGACATGGGTCCCCTTTTCATAACAAAAACCCTTAGACATGGGTCGCTTTTTTCATTTATTCCTTTGCCTTCTTTTCTCCCTCATTTACTCTGGGATTTTGGGATTTGCCGATGTGAAATTGCTAAAAATGCCTAATATTTCACAACCTCGGGTGTTTATATTACCCTTCATAACGCCGTATCATAAGACATAACACGAATATACCCATACAATAATATTGAAACAAATGGCAATTTCCCATGCTAAAATTGTTAAGCTCGCTCCGCTCGCTCGCATACAAAATATTTCACAAACTCGGGTGTTTATATATTATCCTTCATAACGCCATATCATAAGACATCAAAACGAATATACCCATACAATGATATTGAAACAAATGGTATTTTCCGATGTGAAATTGCTAACATTTCAAGCTCGCACCGCTCGCTCGCATTATTCATATTTATGCAAATTACCTTACCATAATTGAAGACTATTCACTGTTTTTCTATCATTTGAAAATTTGAGAATTTCACCTCCGACATGCACCAGATAGCTCCATTATAGTGTAAAAACTGCCAAAGCTTCCTAGTGTGGAAGGGGGGGACACGCCCCTCTCACATCCTCCCCCCGCTCGGTCGCTTCGCTCCCTCAAATTATACACTTTCGCTCTCCCTAAGAAAATACCCTGGCGCCGCCCCTGTAGTATGGTACAGTTTACTAATAAAGAATTGTATAAAGAAATTGCAAAATGATTGGCCATTGTATTATATTACAGCTTTAACAAAATGTAATACAGTCAAACCTGTCTATAGCGACCACTCAAGGGACCAGCGAAAAGTGGTCGCTATACACAGGTGGTCGCATTAGACAAGTTTGCGGCCAATTTATGATCGCATATTGTGCCTATAAGTATGCATATAATATGTGTAATTAATAGGCAGCTGTTCACGCGCGTGTCCATAGTTTCAGTAGTATTGTTGCATGCATAGGCTAACCACAACAAAAATGAAATTATATAATATTGGCATTCTAAATGATATTAAATGTTTGTATTATCCTTTTAAGTGAAATTAAAATTGCAAAATGTGTCAATGTGTCATTTTTTGCTTTCCTCATCATGAGAACCTGACATGGTCTCACTTGGACATCCTATAACTTAATAACTACTCCATCAAAATGATTGTTCTTGGTTTCATATTTCCTTGTAAAAGGTGCCCTATCCCGTGGACCTAGTCACCATGTGTCTTTATTATGGCAAGTGCCCCGTTCCGATGTTGTTGTTGTTGTTGTGTTTTTTTTGGGGGGGTGGGGGCACCCTGTAAATACTGCAAACAAATTTGTTCGCAGTAAAATTACCGATCGAATGTTTTGAAAATTTAAAATATTGAATTATTTTGTTTTCTTTTTATTTCAATTTTATGTATAAATTTGTTTTTGTTTTTAGAGCCGGAAAGGGGAGCAACATTATATACGATTCCCCACAACAACAAAAATGAAAATAATTGTCTTTGGTAAAAAAAAATACTCTAAAATGTACTATTGTTATAGGCCTACATCGCAGAACAATGCAACATCTGTGATGATCGACATGTTTGGCAGAATAACGTACGTGGGGATCGGTATTGAAAGCACAATAACACGTTCATGTGTATAATTTCTATTTCATTATTATTCTATTTAATAATTTTAATTAATAATTCATTTAAATTAATAATTATTAGTAATTTTCACCAGCACATTTTTATTACAGAGCTTGTTGATGACAGCTACCGATGAGGGCAGCATGCAATTTAAATCGACGACTTGCATTCCGCTTCCAAAAATCGGTGTTTTGAAGAAATGGCGAAAGACTGAACGAAGAAAAGTGATAAACGACAAGGATTCCATTTTTAACCGATCATGGTGGTGAAATTGTAGTAAGTAAGGACCAAAGACTTTGTTGTGTGATGTGTTGTTGCTGTATGTTCGTTTATGAGATCAATGCATCAATGGTTTTATCGGGTCTTTGCTTGTAATCGTGATGTTTTGCTGATTGTTCAGTCCCATACCTTCCAATCTGTGTAGTGTGTAGTTTGTCTCGTGTAACTAGGCGATTAAAATAATTTCGGGCGTATACTACTAGTATTACTATTACTTTTACTAGTATTTCGCGCATCAGTCACATGAATTATTAACAACTTAAAAATACAGCAAAGGTAATTGCGGGCATTATACTGTGAAAGAGAATACATACTAGTTAAAGTTATAGTAGTGCAACGGGATTCGCTCCCGGGTCTTCCAATTCTCACCACAGCCATCCACTCGCTGGTCACACCCGACAACAACATCCCGTTTAGTTCTTTTATACTCTAGGGATTTGCAGCTAACTCTCCCCCAATCAGACACATCACACAAGTAACTTGCCTTTATAGCGGCCCTTGCCTTTATTCTTGCCAGAGGACTCCTAATGTTTGTACAGTCGATCAGGCGCACATCTCGACTATGCGCCTGATTCCGTCTCGGTGCATCCAGCTAGCTCGCACACACGTCTTGTCCTGACAACGGCCTTAGACCCAACTCCCAAATTTAACTATGACGTGACTCTATCTATCTTCCACACACCGCCGGCGTACTCCGATATCCACGTCCGTCGGATCAGTGCGCGTGTGGAGATCGTGTGTGCGCGCTAACCAGCTATACCAAGCTCACATGAAATACACATCAAATACACATCATACACTACTCTGATACACAACTAAACATGCCCTATCCACAACAGTACATCAGCTCGCAGCATGCAATACGGTATAACCCTTTTCACATCTGTGACACTACAATTTACAACGGTTCAGGCACTATGATTAAAAGCGCAGTTACAATTTCGTCACATAACCCCCTCCCAAGATAAGTCTGTCCTCAGGCTTACATGGCTATACGGAAAGACGAAATTCTAACTTGCACAAACATTTTCAAAATATCTACTAATAATGTTCACTTAAGCATTCTCCTTTAAACTTAAAACATAATCAAAACATTTCTCAAAACACCCTTATGCAATTCCATATCCAACTTTTCCAACCGAAACTGTATGTCATGCTCATCAAGCATTACAAACTAAAACATCCACATATATACAAATACCTAACCCCATTATTAACTTTCCTTATTTCCAATAACAAACATGTTTTACCCAATCACATTAAAACAATACAAACTGCCGACTAAATCACTTTAACTTGTTTAACACGATCTACCAAAATTAACGCCAAACGATTCAAATTCACTTACAAGATCGCATGCAAAATCGTGCAATTTTCTATTTACAAACAACAATTAAAACCACTTGTAATCATATATGCTTGACTTTAAACATATGTCTATATATATACAACATTCAACAATACGCCTGACAAAACTACTGCTCATTGACCACATGCAAGGTCGTACAAGATATCTCCAGACACAAAACGAATGGTAGCCGAACGGTCACATCAATGGCATTTCAATAAATTCTAATAGCGTTTTGGGCATAAGAAATCAAACTATACATCATCAAGACTGTACTACATAAAACTTAAATCTTAGCTCTGTCTTACTCCAATACTATCTCCTAAACAATCTGAGGTATCAGTCTCAATAAAACATAAACAATCATTCAATGCGAATACATACAAGTAAAACACTGCAAGGTACTAGTAAACTAATCAATGGTAACGTTTCATGTTCTATTCAAAACATAACTAAATTTACAAATCCACGAATATAACAATCTTTCCAGTTTTCTTCAAACTCAAAAGAAATACACAATCATGAGAACAACAACTATCACAACGATAAAAGGAAAGAGCTACTTAATGGAAGCCCTTATACAATGCTATATACAATACACAACATAACAAAACGACTTTCAATCAACAAAATGTCTCTGGGTTCTGGCAATTTTAAGAACAATGGAATGTCCTTAAATCAAGTTAAGAGTTCTCGTACTTTGAGGACAACGGGATGTCCTTTAATCACGTAAACCTAATGTTCAAAAATTCAAGCACGACGGAATGTCCCTAAACATTATAATTTAACATTTCTGCAATGTTCAAAAACCACGGGCTGTCTTTAAATCATTTCAATCGCAAATCCCGGTATTGCGTTTATCTAATGTTCAATGGGTCCGTCTTCGGTGGTCTCGCTTCGGTGAAAGGCTTGCCCACGCGATCTCCGTCCGCTATCTGTATCCAGGTGTATATCGGATCATTGGAACTGTAGAGCCATCTCCGCTTCCGACACATGCCGTTCATCCGTTGAGGACGCCTCGCTCAGTCTCCCCCTCCTAGTAGTCAAGACTACTTCGGATTCCTGGATCCACGACTTTGTCGACATTCCCTCCGGGTATGGCTTCAGATGCTTCGTATGGACTACCCACTTCCATCCGATCGGTGACTTCAGACAGCATGTGGATAATCGGGTGAGGGCCTCTCTACTTTCGTGGTCATCTAAAACTCTGCCTCTTGGTGCTGACAGGATTGGAAAGCCACGCGGACACCCTGACATGGAGCTGAGATATGGGAGCCTTTCATGTCGTCCTTCCGTGGGGAGCTTCTCGTTTGTGCACGCATTTCGTCCTCGCCATTAGACCTGATGTCCGCACTACATGGCCTGTAATACCACCAATTGCCCCTCGTGTGATTCCTTCATCACCCCTGTAGGTCGACACCTGTGGTATTCGCATGTGACTCTGCGACATATCGTCTCCGCGATATCCATGCTGCACTAGAGCCTTCTCCCTTGTGTGGCAGTCACTTCCTGCCTCCGTCACCAAGAACACGTCGTCCGTCATCTCCTGTTCACCGAGAAGACATCGTTGACTCAGTCTTGACGTCACTAATCCATCACCCCTTCTGGTACTGGTGCACACTCTGCCACTCTTCCCTGTATCTGTCTACCGCATACACAAACTGGAACGGAAGAGTGTGTGCGCCGTTAATCCTGGGTTCACATGTGGCCATCAACTATCTGTAGGGACGGGGTATGGGGTGTGTGCCCTTTTTCAGGCTAAACCGTGCACTCATGTGGGGCTCCATCGATGTGAACGCTGCTATATCGTCTTCAACGTCAAGCTATTACGTTTTCATCACGTAGGTTTCATCAGTTTTAGCCCTCTCGGCTAGCCATACAATTCCCTCGGGATATCTAGGCGTACAGCCTGGCCGGTCGGCGAATGTACGTGATGGTGGCGAGGTCATACGACCCTGGTCAAACCCAATCTCCACCCACACTGCACCTTGGCTGCACTCGTATCAATGGGGGACTGTGTATGGGGGAGGTTCTTTCTTGATTAACATCTATTTTACATCAATATGCGTGTATACACCATATACATCGTTTATGAGGGCGATCTCTACAACCCGGGTTTGGCTATCGCCTGTGTGTGTGGTGGGTGAGAGTGTCGGGGGTGTGCGTGGAGGCTATAGCCCATGTAGTGCTCCAGCATCAGGTTTGACCTGGCATACCCACTGTATGGAAGCGCATTCTTCTCAGTGGTATAACGGATGTGTGCCGTTGTGTCTATCGCCCGATCTGTGTGTGGCGGGTTGAGAGCGTCGGGGGTGTACGTGGAGTCTAGCCTGTGTGGTTTGTATTGAAGCGCATCCTTCCCGTAATATCTCGGTGTGTGTGTCTACAACCTGGGGATTCCCATCGGCCGGTTCTCTGTGTGCGTTCCCACACGTCCGCCATTTTCTCTGGCCCTTTCTCAGGCGGTGTATCCCTCAAGCCGTATTTCAGGCAATTCAAAAGACTTCTGGGCAATCTTTCAGCCTCAAATTCTCGGTATCTCCTGCGGGGAGTTTCGGCCAATCTTTCAGGCGCTCTTTGTAGCTTAAATCCTCGTAGTGTATCCCACCGCTGCCACCAATGCAACGGGATTCGCTCCCGGGTCTTCCAATTCTCACCACAGCCATCCACTCGCTGGTCACACCCGACAACAACATCCCGTTTAGTTCTTTTATACTCTAGGGATTTGCAGCTAACTCTCCCCCAATCAGACACATCACACAAGTAACTTGCCTTTATAGCGGCCCTTGCCTTTATTCTTGCCAGAGGACTCCTAATGTTTGTACAGTCGATCAGGCGCACATCTCGACTATGCGCCTGATTCCGTCTCGGTGCATCCAGCTAGCTCGCACACACGTCTTGTCCTGACAACGGCCTTAGACCCAACTCCCAAATTTAACTATGACGTGACTCTATCTATCTTCCACACACCGCCGGCGTACTCCGATATCCACGTCCGTCGGATCAGTGCGCGTGTGGAGATCGTGTGTGCGCGCTAACCAGCTATACCAAGCTCACATGAAATACACATCAAATACACATCATACACTACTCTGATACACAACTAAACATGCCCTATCCACAACAGTACATCAGCTCGCAGCATGCAATACGGTATAACCCTTTTCACATCTGTGACACTACAATTTACAACGGTTCAGGCACTATGATTAAAAGCGCAGTTACAATTTCGTCACAGTAGGCATCACCAAATGAAAATGAAAATTGTGCGAAATTAATGCAAATTATATTCTATGAGTCGGGACTGACCTGATGTAGATCATTATGCCCTTTAAAATCCAAACAAATACCGATATTTTGCCAAAATATGGTATTTTACCCATTTGTTGTGTCACAATTTTCGCCATTCACTTAATGGCGCGCTGCGAGCTTACCTTTCGTGTGCCCGACCGATGTCGCTCGCTTGGTCTCTGGCTCGCACGCGGCGTGCGCTCCCACTATCTCTGCACGCAATTTGAATACCCGCTCGCGCGACAGCACACGCGGCGGGCGCGGCGCGCCGGCGACGACGGCTAAAATCACCGAATCGAAGCCCCAAAAGCCCCTGTTCGAGCATCAAAATGATGATGTGAGACTGCTTGAGGCGGACAAATCTTCCGAGAATATATCGTAAAAACACCTGAATCATCCAAAAATGTAAGTTTCCAAAGTGCAGACTACTGCCGATTGCTCGAAAATTTGAGATTTCAACAAAGTTCACTGCGAAAATGCGGCAAAAAATGACTTACGGAGGTTGAAATTGGTCGAGTTTCTCGATTCAAAACACGAACCGGATCTATAATCATCGCAAGCATCTCTTGTGTATACTTCACATGCATATTACGTGGTTCAATCAGCTGTTTGACCGCATTACATTTGGAAAAATAGTATATCCCTCCACCCTTGCAATAGCGAAGTTGCATTGCCCACAGCCAAACATCGCGCAAACTACGTGTACAAAAATATGGCCCATGCGCGCACGCCATGTAACGCCGAATGACGATGCCTAGTTATAGTATACTTACCCAAACACAAAACAATCGGCAAACCAAAAAGAAGGTTAAAAATTAATTTCACGAGGCCGAGAACTGTCTAAGTAAGTATGGTCCAGTCAGCTGGACCATTTACACGCCATATACGCTAATATGCTGGACATAAGCATACCGCCCATTCGTACACTGTACGTACCGTTCAACAGTTGAACGCTATGTTTTAGGACGCATCGGTAAGGAAAACGGACAGGAAATAATCATTTTTTTTCTCTACATTTTGCGGTCTTCAAAACAACCGAGTCGGTAATTATTATCAAAGTATATGAATTGTGGATCACATAAACAAAAGTTTGTTTGCATTTGCTGGTAAATGCACACATAGGTACATTACAGTAGCATTGTGTGGAGATCAACCTCTTCCGCCTGCTGCACTATCCAAAAAATAAACAATTTTTGTCGGCCGATTTCTCCCTAAATTTACCAGCAAATGCAAAAAAACTTTTGTTTATGTGATCCCTAAGTCATATACTTTGATAATAATTACCGACTTTGTTGTTTTGAAGATTGCAAAATGTAGAAAAAAAACGATTATTTCCCATCTGTTTTCATTACCGATGCATCCTAACACACAACGTTCAACTGATGAACGGTACAGTGTATGAATAGGCAGTATGGTAATCTCCCGTGTATTACCATATATTGCGTGTAAATGGTCCACCTGAGTGGACCATATACTTTGTAGATGTGGGTAAATGGGCGATTCCATGCATGCGGCAGATTTGACGCGTTAGTGGTTTTTTCTGTACCATGCACTAAACGCGTCGGATCTGCTGTTTAATTGGAATCGGCGGGCGACTTGAATGGAGACCAAAGCGAGATCATCTCGGCTGGTGCCGAAATCACAGATTTTAAATGAGAAATGAGCTACAAATCATAAATTTTATCTAGCGGCAAGTTACATCACATATTTGTGCAGGAGTAGATGGTAAGTATCGTATCATATATAATATATTTCATTAAAATATAGTGCACACAAAAGTGCAAGTTTGGGGCTGTTGTTTGTTGTTGTTGTTTGATGTTTATTGGCGGTTCATTCAATTTGAATATTTTCGCTTCAGTAGGTGGTTGTAGAGTTATGTCAAGGCTGAAGGCTGACTGAAAATGAAATCTGAATGACTATGATTGAATTCATTTCAACAAGTTCAGAAGAAAGTTTGTAATTTTAGAGACATGTAAGTACACACTTACATTTATCATTCAGACATTTTTTGACATGATATACCAACGTTCTGAACCAAAGTATTGCAAATCACTGTGCACAGATACAGACTACTGTTGTTTGCCAAGAGAAAACAAAAATAAATCGTACCAGAGTAAATTTCTTATCTGAATTTGTTCACGAGTCAGAACATGCAATCATTATCTTTGACTTTGTAATCTACAGTCAAACAGGCAAAATAATCCATAAAAACAGTACCTTTTTAGCAATCGGCTGTGTGATAATCCAAAAGATGTTGAAGCATGAAAGTGCATGAAGCACAAGTGCGAGTGTGCAGTAGCGCACTGGCGTGTTAGTAATGTACAGTGTATACTATCGGCACTTTCATGCTCAATCGGTTCTGGATTATGAAGCTAAAGGTCCAATAATTGTATTAATCGCGAAACAAATTAAGCCCTGGGAGAAATTAACTGAGGGACGATTGTCGGTAAAACAAATTTCAAAGGTATAACGTCTTTGACTCCAAAGAAGTCTGAATGTCATGTCTAGCAGTATATGTCTGAATGATAAAATGTTACATGTCTTATGAATACAAACTTTCTTCAACACTAAATTACGAAAGTGGTTGATGGGAATTGGTTGAGGGATTTCGTTACATAAAATAAATGTTCAAATTGTTTTTGTTGCATTTCTAAAACAGATAGCTGCCATGAGGATTCTGAGGTGATTTTGTGTCAAGAGACTACATGCTGGTCCTTTCCTATAGTTGCTGCAAATTTCAAGAAATACAATGGTAAGTTATCCCAGTCCTAAATCGAATAAATCTTTCATTTTCAGGGCCTCTTTTAAAGTTACTGGTCGAGTGTTAATTAGCCTTCAGCAACCCGTTGGGCAGCTTGAGTTAGTATGCTCCCCTGGGAGTTGAGATGGTGCACAATATAATTGTGTGGGTTTGAACTGATGACCAAGGGTAATAATGCGCCTCTGAATAGGGTAGATACATGGCGCTCTATAAATGCTATATATTATTATGATTATTACTGCAGTCTTAAAAACTGTCTGCCCTAAAGTTCTAACAATAGATTTTCCTAATATTACATGTATTTGATGCAAGGCAATTTCCGCATACATCACAATCGCATGTGACTTACGGATGGGCTGTGTTAGAGGTTTAAAACATCCTTTTAAATGTGTTTTGCATAGATTCTGTACTGCCTAAGTTCTTATTGTAAATTTATACACAACAAAAATACTCATCAATTTCATGTGCTCCAAGTGCTACATGGCTCCTATCTTTGCGGTATGTTTACTACTTCTATACTTTTTTTTTTAAAACAAATATATGTTTAACAAAGTCACACAACTAAGTTTAGCTTACCGTTGGTAGCTTTCGGAGCGCATCCGTGCTCCTTCATCAGCCTACTGACTGCTTTCGGTTGCGATTGGCGCTGGATCAGTCACGTGACGCTGGCGTCGGGACGCATCACGTGACTGACGTATCAGGGATCCATAAACGGGTGGCAGGAAATAGCGTCCTTTGTCCCGGTTGAGATCAGGATCGAGGGTGTGAATGCTGATGGCCTCTTTCACCCCTTCTATACTGTTTTTTTGCGATCAGCTGCGATGTTTTTCAAACCATCATTCAAACTTCCTGATCAGTTTTCCTTCTCTGTCCTACCCTTACGTATCATATCATTCGTTAAAGGGACTAATTTGTCCAAATCCTCAAAATAAAATTTTAATTCTAGCGGTTCCCTCATACCTTGTTGTATTCGTATTAACAATAAAATCATGGGACCGGTTTCGGTTTTTCAAATTTCCCTTTCGTTACAAAGATATGTACAATCGAAGTATTCAGATAAGAAAAACTCCCCCGGAGTTTTGAAACCGTGTACAAAGTGAGTGCAATGAGTTAGTGAATATCACTTTGCATTTGCGCTCATTACTTGGCCATGCAATGTCCATTTGACTTGAAATTTTCACACAATACCCTGTGGACATATGAGATAACAACAATATACATTGCATCAACCCTTCATCACTTTTTGCACATTTATGTCAACAAAGTTACTAGATCCCTTGGAAAAAGTGATTCTGCTGATTTTCACATGATATTGAAGTAAAAATTATTACCTTTAAAATTATATTTTTGTCATATTTGCACTAAGCAAACCCTCTCAAAATCAGCACCAAAGATTTGGAACATGGCTGAAGCAATTTTGAAATGATGGAGATGATAACATGCTGCTTCACAGATCGGCGTCTATTCAGGCGCTGCTTTTTCAATATTTTTTTTTGATGAAAAAATCATATCTAAAGACATTGTACAGTTCTAAGAAAGATTAAGGAGCCCTCGTTCAGGAAATACCAAAATCCTGAATGTCATACTTCAAAAAGATTTGACTATTCCAGCTCATAAAAGAGTAATTTTATACAGTTTACATTCATTTACACTTAAGTTTGTACACAGGGCAATTTTATACAGTTTACATTCATTTACACTTCAGTTTGTACACAGTGCAAAATTCAGAAATGGTCTAGTTTGGATGCCCGATCAGGTACAACTACGAGAGAAAATAGAATTTAATTTCTTATTTGTATCTCATCTCATCTAGAAAAAAGAGAGAAATTTGCCAAGAAGAAGAGCTACATGTACCTAGCACAATTCATTTGTATTTATTTTCACATTGCTTTCTCGGGCAAGTCAATTTTCTGTTCCAAGGCAAGAAAAATGTTTAGTGTGACTGTGGAGAATTGCTACATACATATCATAAAATGAATTTTTTTATTTCAAATAACTCACAGTCCAAGAAAAATTCAGAGTCGGTGAAGGTGGTTGTTCGATGTCTTCTGATGAACCAGAAGAATGGAAACATACATTACTCTCTTCTTTAATGATTTTTCACAATTGGAAAAAATTAATATTTGTATTTCGGGGGCTCCCTTTTTTATTTTATGGAAGTTTTTCGGGGGCTACTTTTTATAATTTCTCTTTTTTTGAATTTCAGGGGCTACTTCTTTTTTTCGGGGGCTCTTTTGGGCATTTCGGGGGCGAATTCGCCCGCCGCCCCCGTGTAATTTTTCCCTGTTTCACATTTCTGTATTTAAGTACATATTTACAGTATAAATTTCAAAATTCATGTTTATCGAGTCCAAGAAAAATTCAGTGTCGGTGAGGATGTGGTGACCAGTGCGATGTCATCCACTAAACAAGAAGAAATTATAAATTTTTCTGTTGCTTTTATCTTAATTTGATAAAATTTACGTTGTTTTTACTTTTTTTACCTTAAAATGAATGTCCATTTCTTATTTCGCAGTGCAAGAAAAGTTCAGAGTCAGTGAAGGTAGTGGTGTGCCAGTGTTCACTGAACCAGAAGAAATTAAACAATACTCTCTTAATTGTGTAAGATTAATGATTTAGAACATTTATGTAATTAGTCAATTATTAATTTCAAAATTCAGAGTCGGTGAAGGTGGTGTTGCGATGTCGTCCATTGAACCAGAAGAAATGAAACGTTACTCTCTTAATTGTGTAAGATTAATGATTTAGAACATTTATGTAAAAGACTGTAATTAGTAAATTTTTATCATTAATTTCAAAATTCACATTCATCCACAGTCCAAGAAAAGTGCAGAGACAGTGAAGGTGGTGGTGCGATGTCGTCCACTGAACCAGAAGGAGATCAGCCAGGGGCACGAGAGGGTGGTCGACATGGAGACGAAGAAGGGTCTGGTGGAAATACGGAACCCCAAAGGAACTCCGGGGGAACCCCCAAAGTCTTTCACCTTTGACACGGTTTACGATTGGAAGTAAGTTCATTGACCTTTTATTACCAATGGTGATAATTATGATGAGGATGAGGACGATGATGATGATGATGATGATGATGATGATGATAATGATGACGATGAAATCATGATGGTGATGATGAATGATGATGATGATGATGATGATGATGATGATGATGATGGTGTAGATGATGATATATGATGATGATGATGGTGATGATAATGATGATGATGGTGAAGATAAAGATGATGATGATAGTGAACCGTGAAGATGATGATGATGAGGATGATGATGATGATGATATATGATGATGAGGGTGATGATGATGGTGATGATGGTGATGATAGCGAATATGATGAGGATAAGGAACCCCAAGGACACGCCAGGGGAACCCCCAAAGTCTTTCACATTTGACACGGTTTACAATTGGAAGTAAGTTCATTGACCTTTTAGGCTTAATTCAAATTTGTATTGTTAGAAAACTGCCAAGTTTAACATTACAAAACTATAAATTTGTATTTGAAAACTCATTACCATGATGATGATGGCATTGAAGATAATGAGCACTTCTGGTATTTAATGTTTTCGGATGTGATAATGATGTAATAATTTAGGTGAACTAAATAAATAGACATTTAACAATTTGGTAATGATAATGATGATGATGATGACGATAATCGCCATGAAGATGATTACATCTGCGAGTGTGCATATTCTATTCACGCGTACGTTTGGAGACAATAGAATCGTGGACGATGCGTTCGTCCTGGACAATAGATCTAATCTTTGTTTACAGACCCATGAACACATGTATGCTTAGTATGGTGACGCGTTTTCCAATTACATTCATGATATATAATTTGTCTAGAAACCTATTTTACTGAACATGTTGGTGGAATGGACTACTAAAACTGTTACCTTTCATTTATAAGAATATTATTTTGGGGTGTTGGTTCCCTTTAATAGCCCGGTCACATATCAACGGAATTGCGCAAACGTATGTCAAACGGAGAGCTAAATTTTCCATCCGTTCTATGCGTTTCTTGTCCGTTCCTCGTCCGGTGATGTACGTTGTTCTATGTTTTGTACATGAAGCAATGGAGATGACTTTCATCACCGGAGAATTTAATTTCGCAAATTGTCTATTCGTTGGGCATACATTTCCGCTATCCGTTGATATCTAACCGGGCCATAAATTACAGGACCTTTTTTTGGTGGTTTTTTTTGTGCAAATATGACAATTGGCCATGATCAAGTGAAAATGGTCTCATCTAGTCATTCACAAGTAGCATGCTGTGCAGACATAAGTTTGCTAACACCTACATGTAACTGCATTCTATTGAATACTTGGCAGACCTAAGTATACAAATGCCAGAAAACATAAAAGTGGGTGAAAGCATTTAGAATATATGAGAAAGTTATGTAACGAGAAATGTAAAGAGTGAGGATACACGGGACGAGTTAAAGGGGACCACCAGGCAAAGAACAACACATTATTATATGTTTTGATACCGTTTTGTGATATCAAATAGATACCCAACATTTTGCAAAAGGTTGTGTAATTCATAAACAAAGCAATGAATTTCCACCACTTACGGAACCACTACTATTTCCTGGTTCCATACTAGCCAACCATTTGCGAGTGCGCCAATGCTATTCACGCGTACGTTTGTAGTCAATAGATTCCCGGGCGATTCGTTCGCTCTGCACACATTAGTCTTCGCAATTCAGACCGCATGAACGCATGCTTTAGAATGGTGATGCGTTTTCCAATTTTTTTTTCTTTTCTGGAAACATATTTTTGTGAACTTGTTGATGGAATGGAATACTAAAGATGTTACCTTTCTTAAGTATGTTATTTTTGGGTGGTGGTACCCTTTAAGAAAGTGATGCAGTGAGAGGCGGGAGAGAGACAGATAGAGCAGAGGAAGGTTTGCGTACAGTACATGCCGGACAGCATTCAAGAGTGGGTAAAAGAAAATGAGAGTGACAAAGAGAGAGAGAGAGACACTGAAATGGTGAAAGCAGGGCTCGACACTAGCACTTGCCCTATTGATGTCGGGCAAGTGAAATGACATTAATGGTCTAGGTTGGTTGCCCCATCTGGCAACTAACATTTCTGTTCAACTACGAGAGAAAAATGTGTAAATCTTATCTAAAATTTGCCGCCAAGCCTATCGCGCTACCCTAGGTAGCACAATTCATGTTTCTTTATTTTACATTTGAAAATTTTTGATTTTACTTGCTCAAATTGGCAGTCATGAAAAAAAAAGTTAGTGTGGAGGCTTGGGAGAAAGAAGAAGAAATAGTAATGAGAGACACGCAGCGAAAAAATTAATATTTTTATTTCGGGGGCTCCTTTTCGGGGGCTACTTTTCCAACTTTCGGGGGCTACTTTTTCAATTTTCGGGGGCTACTTTTATCATCTCGGGGGCTACAAATTTCAGGGCTCTTTTTCGAATTTCAGGGGCTACTATTAAGCTCTAATGCTGTAAGTGATCATCTTATAAGAATTTGATCGACACGGCACAATTTGTTCTTGCAATTCATCTACATTATCCTGCCAATTGAACCATTTTCTCAAAATAATCAGAGCTAGATTACTTGCCCAGATCTTGCTAGATTACTTGGGCAGGTCACTCTAAATTGCAGGGTAGGAAATATACGGGTTCTGAGGGCGATTTTGGCCCGTAATTTTCAAAATAGCCCCCTAAATTCAGTAGGTAGCCCCTAAAATTACCATTATATAGGACTAGTATTATGTTAAATATTTTGTGATATCCATTTATAAGATTAAAAAAGTAGCCCCCTAAAATACGAAATTAATTCCTGCATTGCTGAATTTTACGTGCCCTCTACCGATTTCCACTTGCCCTGGCCAAGTGGGCATGTGGGTTAGAGTTTACATACAGGTGGAGAAACAGAGAAAGAGAAAGAGAGAGAGGAAGGGAGGAATAAGATGGAGAGTAGGATGGAGAGAGAGAGGGGAAGACAGGGAGGAAGAAGGAGAGAGACAGTGTACATGTTACAGGCATTCAGAAATACTGGAGAATTTGGATACATTCTATTCCATTATTAGCATTTCAAATCTCTATGAAATCTCTTGCCTCTGGAGTTTATAAACATGTAAAATGCACCCCAACCATTGCTTTAAATGTGGGATTTATGACCTGTAATTATACATTATGATAGTTGCTAGGAGATGCTATAGTGCACACTAGTTTGAATTAGGTGATTGACAACTTGAAATTTTAGATTTTATTAATTAGCATTTCAAATATCTATGGAACCTCTAACCAGAATAGGAAAAAACGGACGTCACAGGTACATATAGTGCCATGCACCCGTACCAAATGTTGGAATTTATGACACACATTCAGATCATAGACGCTATATAGTGCATGCATACAACATGTACATGAATTAGGTGATGACTCACTCGCCCTCCTCACCCGAACATGACGACGACGGTACCCCATTAGATGAGCTGAAAAACCGAATCTCAACAAGCGAGACAATTAATTTCACACAGTGCGAATGTACCATGGCTCATGGGCATATTATTACAAGTACTCTATCCTTTGTGTGGCGTGGGCTTAATAGGATTAACACAAGTCTCCACACTAACTTTATTTTCTACTTGCCCGTTTGGGCAAGTGAAATCATTATTTTAAAAATTGTACTTGCCCGAACAGGAAATTTACTTGCCCGAGAAAACAATGTGACAAAATAAAGACAAATGAATTGTGCTAGGTAGCTCTTCTTCTTGGCAAATTTCTCTCTTTTTTTCTAGATGAGATGAGATGAAATAAGAAATTATATTTTCTCTAATTGTTGAACAGAAATGTTAGTTGCCCGATCGGGCAACCATTTACTAGACCATTTATGAATTTTACATCAATTTTTACTTGCCCTGGAAATAGGGCAAGTGCTAACTTGTCGACCCCTAGCTAAAGCAAGGTATTGGTTTAATAGTCCCCCACTCGCATCTCGACAAGCGAGACAATTAATATTCTAGTCTCACATGCGTACATTGCATTTATAGCCTTGGGAGGTCTGAATAATTATTGGGGTACTCCCACCGCCTGAGTTTGTCTGAGATTTATCATTTATCATTATGGATCATGAGAGAGTCACTTATTAAAGTTATCCATTTAAAACTTAGAACTAAGGTTTTTTACTGTACAATAGAATAGTGTTTTAGAACGTTTTTTTCTTCTTCAATTTAATCATAAATGCAAAGAACAACACATAATAATATGTTTTGGTACTGTTTTGTGATGTCAAATACATGTAGATACCCAACATTTTGCAAAGAGTTGTGTAAATTCATTTTTCAAACAAAGCAATTAAATTAATTACCGCCACTAACTCAACCACTATTATTTCCTGGTTCCGTAGGTGCCAAGCATTTGCGAGTGCGCCAATGCTATTCACGCGTACGTTTGGAGACAATAGAATCCCGGACGTTTCCTTCGCTCTGGACATAGTTGTCTTCATACATGCAATGCATGCTTTAGAATGGTGATGCGTTTTCCAATTATATATTTTTCCCCTGGAAACAAATTTGTGTGAACCTGTTGATGGAATAGACTACTAAAGATCTTACCTTTCAATTTCATTTATAAGAATATTACTTTTGGGTGGTGGTACCCTTTAAGATCTCCATTTAATTAAATTAATTAGGGGAGACATCTCATTTTTCTGTTATCATAAGCCAAACAACAATTATAAGAGAAATGTAAAAGCTTCAAGTGATTTTGGTTGAATAAGACACAATTTCATGGGTCACTTTAATCCTGTCTCACATACATGTATGCATTCTACCGCAGGAAGGTTAAATAATTTTAGAGGTACTTCTGCATAAGTTTATGAGTAAATAAGGTTCAGGGTGACAAATCCTTTATACATTGCCCATCTTTTGTGAACATGATTTTTGAAGTATAATTTTTAAAATGGAATTACAGGATGCACACATAAAATGGCTCAAATTTCAAATTTTTCTAAATCTAGCAGCCCAAAACCTAAATCTGGGGCTGCTAAACATTGAAGAAAACATAACAAATGATGTTATTTGGTGGCCCAAAGGCAATTTTTAGTTGCCGTGGGCCTGTGATTATGATAAGCATTGCTGTACCAGTCATTATCTAAATTCAATTCTTGTTCTTCTTTTGATTTTGTATTTTGTCAGTCTACTCCAGCACGCTGAATTCCCTTGTCTTATTTTCAGTCATGAATTTATTAGACTATCTAGAGTATTCCCCTTCTCCTCTTCACCATCATATTCCTCCGTGTCCTCCTCCGCCTCTTCTTCCCCCTTCTCCTCTTGAGTCCTCCTTATTCTCCTCTTCCATCTCCTCCTCCTCTTCCTCCTTCTCCTCCTCCTCCTCCTCCTCCTCATCATCATCATCATCATCATCATCATCATCATCATCATCATCATCATCATCATCATCATCATCATCATCATCATCATCATCATCATCATCATCATCATCATCATCATCATCATCATCATCATCATCCCATCTTCCTCCTCCTGACCTCCATCTTCTTGTCCTGCCCTCTTTGTCCTCATCATCATTATCTTTTTAAAGGGATAGTTGAGTTTTGGTAGAGAGGGCGCTAGACTACTTATTTTTTTGTGAGGTAATGAAAAACTGAGTGTAAAATTTGAAAGAGCATAATATTTAAATAATAAAATCATCTTTGTTTGATCAAAATCGGTTCAGAGACGGCTGAAATATCCATAAATATAACAATTTGTAATAAAGCTGGGCCAAAGCCAGAAGTATGGGCAAATGCGACAGGACGGAATTTGATAGCTATTTTGATCATGCAAACAAAAATAAAGATGTGACTGGATAAAATTTGGTTGTTACATGGACATGGTAAAGTGATGAATATTATCAAACAGAAAAATTGAAAAATTTATGAGTCTGTTGCCATGGTAACTACATGTTTTTGAAGCGCGACGGGACGGAACGATAGAATGACACAATTTTTTGTTTTGCAAACAATGTTGTTTTCTATCAAAAGTAAAATCCTAGTTAAATCCTGCCATGTATCATAAGAAAGGTATGAATGTTCAGTCTCAACACAAGAAAAAGTGAAGCTTCCACATCATTTTTTCTTTTTTTAATTTAATTTTTGTAATGTGGTGTCGGCGCGACGGGACGGAAACGCGACGGGACGGAAATTTGGTCATGTACAAAACAAATGGCAAATTTTTCAATTGCAATAATTTTCAATCCCTCATGAATTGTTTTGCCATTTTAAACATTTATTTCACCTAATGGCCAATAAAAAATAGTTTTAAGCATATTTAGTATTGATATCACAGTAAAAAAAGAAAATTACAAATTTTCCCCATTGGACCATGTACAAAACAAATGGGATTTTTTTTAATCAAAATTTTTTTCCTTTTTTTTAAAGTTGTGTTTCAGATTTATTAATGTTTTAAGATAAAAATGACATATTACTAGCCAAAATAGCATTCTTTATCATTTGCTGCTTGGATTTCAAAATAAACTTAATTCAGGAAAAATCTGAAAAAATGTGTGTATACTTAATGTGAAAGCACTGCTGTATATATCATATGGAGGAGGGTTCCCACCCAAATAATGTGAATATTTTCCTCTCAAAATAAATTTTAGTTAATTAGCAAATTAGTTCATTTTAAAGCAAAAATACATGAAACTGTATTTTATTCTCTTTCAACTATACAAAAGAAAGAAAATTTGTGATGAAATTGCATTGAAAATGGGATTTAATCTGGATTAAATTCCGTCCCGTCGCGTAATTTCCGTCCCGTCGCGAAAATGTCAAAGCCTCGTAGAATTTTTCTGAAAAGAGGAAATGAAATTCTAACATCATAAAAGTGTTCGGGCATGAATTCATTGATACTTCAGAGAAGATGGCAATAAATAACTGCTCTAATATTGAGTGACGCTAAAAAATGGATGTCAAAACGCGACGGGACGGGAAAATGTCAGAATAAGGCAATTTTTTGCCCAACTAAAGAGGGCAGTATTATACGAAATGTGTGTGGTACAATTGTCCTATGCATGAGCTATCCAAAAACACTTCTATATTTCTAGAAAGAATCTTAGTTTTTTTATAAATCAAATTTTTCAGAATTCCGTCCCGTCGCGCTGTGAGGGCGCTTTTCATTATTTAAAAGTGTATTATAGGAAATCCGAGAGACGGTATGCTTAGCCGAACACAGTTCCGGAAACTGCAGATACTCACCTTTCCTATCATACATGAAAGAAAATATTTTTTTCAATTTGAAATTTTCACCCTTGGGTTGACTACTTCTGGCTTTGGCCCAGCTGGGGCCCCAGGTTTATTAGAGAATTTTGAACCAGCCGTTAAAAATTCAAAAAAATGCTTCCTCTTTTCAAAAAGTTACAAAATAGGTATTTAAATAGTTATTTAAATAGTTGTTGGTTATTTCTCTATCTAATCACTATTTCAACGAAGCATCACATGCACAATATTTTATTCAAAATGGTTGAAACCGATGAGTGTTTAGAGAGCGCCCTCTTACGTTTTAACGGCTCTTTTTGAATGATAACATGATCTTTACTACGTCATTTGTAATTTTGTGTTCCTTTCTAGTTATAACTATTAGTTTGTAATGTAATGATGCAGGTTCTGGTTACTAAAATTCAGTTTCACCAAAACTACTCTCCTTACCAGAACTCAACTGTCCCTTTAACATATCTTCATCATTACTTTTATTCTTCCTTCATACAAAATCACTGTCATTTCATGCCCATGTACATGTAGTCCTACTCTACACAGTATGTGTACACTGTACTGTAGGGGTTCCCAATTAAATTAATTCTTAAAAAGCTCTTGGATTACTTCGTTTTAATAGATAAATCAAAATAAAAATTGGGAGAGGGGCATTTCATACCATTGTAAGTCTTCATCAATAATTACCATTACATACCTAAATCCACTCGACACACAAATTCAAACCTAATGTGCATTTCATGTTAGTGCAATGTACCTGTGTGGAGTGTACAGTGCTCAAACATTTGCCCAGAAAAAGGGTTTGTTATTGTAAAATTTATAAAAAGAAGAAGCCATTAATGAGATTTACATCTCCAGCCTCTTGAATTCTTGAGAATGTAATTAAAATCTGAGACACGGTCACCTTTAATGCGATGAGCGTCTCCTTAAATATGGACTATAGAGTATAGACCTCTCCGGCTCTCCCAGAAATGTAATTAAGTTCTTCACCAGTTGTTATGCATCACTGAACTGAACGCATTTTGACATGCTGCCGTACAATTTTGATTATGACCTCAGATTGGCTGACTAGTTTGAAGGGATTTAGTTTTGTTCTTTTGTATCCAGACCGCGTAATGTCTGCAATATTTTTGTTGTATTATTGTTATTTTAAATTAAAAATAATTTTAAATCATATCCAATTTAAAACAAATGTTTATATTCAGACATTGGAGATATTGTTTTTATCAAGTGAATTTCTTAGTGTCATCACTATAGTATTTGTATTAATTTATTATTTAATTTATTGAAAACCATTCATCAGGGATCAATATTAAGCTTTGTATGCTGGCCCGGGGCCACCAAAATTGAGCTAAAGCCCGGCGCAGACAGAGACGACTCGACCCGATCCGACTGGTTTCAATCAGGCTAGAGTTGGGCCCGGTCGGTCGGAGCAGATTTATCGTGTTGAATCGGCCCCAACTGGCATCCGACTGTCTCTCGACTGGCAAAATGTGTGTCGCGAGGCACTGAAAACTGAGCCGATCGGAATGACACCCAGTCGAGTCGGCTCTGTCTGCGCCGGGCATAAGGGCCACCAAAATGTTGTACGTTAACATGTTTTACTGCCCAACTTTAAATTATACATTATTCTTTTTATTGCCTCCTTTTCTGGTTTTGGCCTAAATTTTTTTAGAAAAATTAGAAAAATCTTGATTTTACTTTAAATTACATATCAAGCCATCAGAGAGAACGTAATCAATTTGAAAGATTTGTATTTTATTTATTTTATTTATTCTCCACACATGGGATGGATTGCCCTTGTCAACTACAAGCTGTTTTTCAAAGGGGTCCAGTGTTTCATAACTTGTATAATTAATACATTTTCTAAACGTATGTCATGTACAACATTTGTATTCAAAATATCAAATATCAAATTTTACTTGCCTGACTAAAACAGATTCATGTTTTTCTTTGTTTTGGGCTATCCAGTTCTGGTTTTGGGTAATCTAAATTTGATAAGTCTGTACTCTACTGGCCGGAACTTTTTTTTTTTTTTTTTAGCAATGCATAATGTCTAAATATAGAGCTCTTGATTTATCTTTCTTCTCAGGCTGTTGCAACACTGAATATGATGCTAAATGTATTTGTTCTATTTTGTTTTCCTTTTTCTTTCTAAAGTTCCAAACAGATCTAGATCTCTATAATCAATGAGACTTTCAGACCGCTAGTGGAATCAGTGCTTCAAGAATTAATCTGATGGAACAATTTTTGCCTTCGGTCAATTGAAGTGTCTTCAAATTAATTATGGATTCATACCTAAACTGTGATCTCTTTTCTATTCTTTATCTTTTATCTTTATTTTAATTGATACATTTGATTATATAAAGACCTGTACTAGATACATAATCTTTCAACTTGTTTTTCTTTTCTTTCTGTCTAAAGTTCCAAACAGATAGATCTGTATGATAAGACGTTCAGGCCGCTTGTTGAATCGGTGCTCCAGGGTTTAATCTGATGGAACAATTTAATGTATTTTTTCTACTTTCTATCCTTTTTTCTTTCTAAAGTTCCAAACAGATAGATCTGTATGATGAGACGTTCAGGCCGCTGGTGGAATCGGTTCTCCAGGGATTCAATGGGACCATCTTTGCGTACGGACAGACGGGGACAGGGAAGACATTCACAATGGAGGGTAAGTGGTTGACCGCTCTTCTCTGCTTTAAAGGGATGCCTGTAAAGTGTCTAACTCCACAAAAATTACTTGGAGCTTCCTCGTTTCTCTTCTACCGTGTTGTTTAAGCTTATGGTAAGAGAAGAATAAAATAGGGTTAGATTTTGTCAAATGCCCCTTTAGTATGACGATATCTATCATTCACCTCAAGAGCGTTAATGAACGGTCATAAACCTCATAAGCGTCATACAGTAATTAGTTGTAAAAGCTGACGCATATATTCGCTTATTAACCAGGAAAGCAGTGTTCTTTTTCAATGAAACTTTCACACATCATTCGGACATATCTTACAATGATTTTGGTACAGGTTTGAATTCTCAAATGTCATTTTGGGCAATATCTGACACTTTACAGGTGCACCTTTAATGTAACAACCATAGTTATTATCATTATACACATAATTTATAAAGTTGTTCTAAATTATGAATATCTCATTTCTTTACAATACAAAAGAAATTGATTATAATTGTGTTTTCTGTAAAAAAAAAAACTTTTGAAGGTATCAGTCTAACCCAGCCCTTGCGTTAAAACTGATGACATCCTTGTTTGTTTAAACTATAAAGACATCATGTGAAATTCACACATGTTCTCATAATATTGCTGACATAGATCTATCAAAAAGTATACACATATGTGACCGGCTATATCAAAACCTGGCACTAGTCGGTAAAAATCAAAATGTTGATTTTCATACCATTACAAAGGCCTCCTCACAAGAACAATGATTGTTTCAATTTTACAATCATAGGTCTTTTACACACTTTGTGTGAACTTAAAATGCCCATTTCTTCAAAACATGAATTGCCGACAAGTGCCGGGTTTTGCTATAGCTGGTCACTTATCTTTATTTCTCAAGAAAATGTACTATATTTTGTTTCTCTACCCTTCACTTCTTGCAGGCGTTCGGTCAAACCCTGAGCTACGCGGCGTCATCCCAAACTCGTTTGAGCACATATTCACTCACATAGCGAGGACAGAGAACCAACAGTTTCTTGTCCGAGCCTCATATCTGGAAATCTATCAGGTAAAAAGCAAATTCATGATTAATTTGATTTAATTGTTTTAATCTCATTGCAAACATATTTGAGCGCATCTTCACTCACATAGCCAGGTGGGAGAACCAACAGTTTCTGGTCAGAGCCTCATATCTGGTAATCTATCAGGTAAAGGGCAAACTTCTGTTTTAATTTGATTTAATTGTTTATTATGTGTACTTAAAAGGGAGTGTCCGCCTTTTACAAATCGTCTGAACCGTTTCCAGTAGACGGATAAGGATGATTGTAACACCCACGTAAAATTTCAGATAGAACAACCCTGTAATTTGGATTCTATGAATAAAAAACGAATGTGTAGAAATCATCCCTTCATCAAACTACAGGATATATCGGCCAATTAATGTGTTTAACTGATTTAGCATAATATTACAGTAATATTGTAGTTATTCTTATCAAGGTATTGTATAAACGACATTTTTGTGAGCGTATGCCACCAAAAAAGGTCTTGAAAATAGAGAATAAACAATTACATAGACAGTTTTACTGGTCAGAGCAGTATCTGGAAATCTATCAGGTAAAAAGCCAATTCGTATTTGTACCAGTTTTTTGACCAGTATGCTTTATTATCTTTAAACCTTTCTATACATATCTAAGCTTGACCAGTACGCTTTATTATCTTTAAACCTTTCTATACATATTCTAAGCTTGACCAGTACGCTTTATAATCTTTAAACCTTTCTAGATACATATAGATCCTTTTCTCATCCTGATTGTGTCTTTAGGAGGACATCCGGGACCTACTGAGCAAGGACCAGAGCAAGAAACTGGAACTCAAGGAAAGACCAGACACAGGGGTCTATGTCAAGGTAGGACCAAGGGGTTTATCAGTAGTCGGTCTAACTCTATTTGGTCCAGGTAGTTAAAGAAAGGGTAAAAACTAAGGCAGTATTGGGTTTGGTTTTGTTTTCATGAAAGAAGAAAAATGGGACCTACTGTGTAAGGACCAGAGCAAGAATCTGGAACTCAAGGAAAGACCAGACACAGGGGTCTATGTCAAGGTAAGACCAAGGGGTTTATCAGTAGTCGGTCTAACTCTATTGGGTCCAGGGCCCCGTTGCAGAAAAAGATGCAATCGATTGTAAAGTTGCAATTAAGTCCGGTCATGTGACCAAATGCGCTCATCTGATTGGTTCAGATGCGCAAATTTTCTGACTTGCAATTAATTGCAACTTTGCAATCGATTGCATCTCTTTCTGCAACGGGACCCAGGTCTTTTTTACTCCGGCCTATTTTAATTTAGGAAGGACTTGTTGTTGATTAATCTTGACATGGTTTATAGGAGTTGAAAGGAAAAGAAGTAGCTAAAGAAAGGGTCAAAACTAAGGCAGTATTGGGTTTTGTTTTGTTTTCATGAAAGAAGAAAAATGGGACCTACTGTGTAAGGACTAGACCAAGCAAATGGAACTCAAGGAACGACCAGACACAGGGGTCTATGTCAAGGTAGGACCAAGGGGGTTATTTCAGTCAGTCTAAATCTAGTTGGTCCAGGTCTCAGTTACTCCAGCCTTTTGTTTTTAAAGGAAGGCCTGGTTGTTCATTAATCTTGACATGGTTTAGGGTCGTTGGAGAAAGAACCCTAATATTTTGGGTGTACCTATTTTTTCTGAACTTTTTTGTGTGAAATGGACTACTAAAACTATTTATTTTTCATTTATCAGAATATTATTTTGGGGTGTTTGACTGCATTTTAAACCAATCTTCACAATATTTGTTTCTACTTTCTTGTAATTTAGGATCTATCATCATTTGTGACTAAGAGTGTAAAGGAGATTGAACACGTCATGAACGTTGGGAACAGCAACCGTTCTGTGGGGTGAGTAGAAAGTTCTTATATCTCACTTTTTACTCTTCACTATAGAGGTATTCGAGCAACCTTTCATGGAAGTAAGCCCTCTATGTTCTAACTGGGGGCTTCCGCGCGCCCTTTTCTCCCATCCCGCGGCAGATTATGCACAGCATTGGCCTACTTCCTTATTGCGCGCAGTATGCGCGCACTGTAACTGGGGGGGCTCTGGGGGGTGGCATGTATACAAATCATCCAAACCGAATACGTCTATACTGTACATGTAAGAATACAATGCTGTACAAATGTATAGGTAATGAACAAATTCAAGATTTTCACAGATATGAATCAAAACAAACGTCCCTTTTAATAATTATTTCACCAGTCCTCATAAGCACACTTCTTTTCATCGTGTCTACTCTAGCCTGCTCAGACTGTATTACCCTCTCCAACTTTGGATGTCCCCCCTTTGGTTCTTATTCACCCTAGCCTCTACCTGTTCCAACCTTCTCCCTACCTGTTTTAATGTATAGAGTTCTACAGTTCATGCCAGCGAAAAAATAAATATTTTTTATTTCGGGGGCTCCTTTTCGGGAGCTACTTTTCCAACTTTCGGGGGCTACTTTTATTATCTCGGGGGATACACATTTCCGGGCTCTTTTTCGAATTTCAGGGGCTACTATTAAGAGCTCTCTAATGCTGTAAGTGATCATCTTATAAGCATTTGATCACGATCCAAACAGAAAAAGAAAGAACCAATCTTTTTTTCAGGGGCTACTTTGTTTTTTCGGGGGATCTTTTGGGCATTTCGGGGGCGAATTCGCCCGCCGCCCCTGTCTATTTTATTGCTGGTTCATGCCCAGACGAAGGATCTGCTAGATCTGAACGCTCAGCCATCTTGACCCATAATAATGATTTAAATGTTGCTTATTTTAACTCGCCTCGACCCGCACCCGCATAAATCATCAGACCGGCCGTTGCAAGTCCGAGTTACATCACTGGTATAGAGTTCTACAGTTCTTGTCAGTTCACACCCAGACGAAGGATCCGCTGGATCAGAAAGCTCAGCCATCTTGACCCACAATAATGATTTAAATGTTGCTTATTTTTCATGATAGGGCAAACCAACATGAATTAACTCGCCTCGACTCGCAACCGCATAAATCATCAGACCGGCAAGTTAAACCGGCCCGTTGCAAAACCGGCCCGTTGCAAGTCCGAGTTACATCACTAGTATAGAGTTCTACCGTTCTTGTCAGTTCACACCCAGACGAAGGATCCGCTGGATCAGAAAGCTCAGCCATCTTGACCCACAATAATGATTTAAATGTTGCTTATTTTAACTCGCCTCGACCCGCAAACCGCATAAATCCTCAGCAAGTTAAACCGGCCCGTTGCAAGTCCGAGTTACATAATAATAAAATAATAATAATATAGGATATTTATATTGCGCAATATCCACATCACTGGTATAGAGTTCTACACTTCTTGTAAGTTCACGCCCAGACGAAGGATCCGCTAGATCAGAAAGCTCAGCCATCTTGACCCACAATAATGATTTAAATGTTGCTTATTCTTCATGATAGGGCAAACCAACATGAATTAACTCGCCTCTACCCGCAACCGCATAATTCCTCAGCAAGTTACAGTTACATTACTAGTATAGAGTTCTACAGTTCTTGTCAGTTCCCGCCCAGACGAAGGATCCGCTAGATCAGACAGCTCAGCCATGTTGACCCACAATAATTATTTAAATGTTGCTTATTTTAACTCGCCTCGACCCGCACCCGCATAAATCCTCAGCAAGTTGAACCGGCCCGTTGCAAGTCCGAGTTACATCACTAGTATAGACTTCTACAGTTCTTGTCAGTTCACGCCCCGACGAAGTATCCGCTAGATCAGAAAGCTCAGCCATCTTGACCCACAATAATGATTCAAATGTTGCTTATTTTGTTCATGTTCTAGGGCAACCAATATGAACGAGCACAGCTCCAGATCTCACGCCATCTTCATCATCACAATAGAGTGTAGTGAGGTATGTTCAATTTTTGTAATCATTTTCTTTTTCTTTATGTTATTGGATTTACTTATTTTTCATAACAATATTGAGTATAAATAACGCAGAGGTACGCTGTATGGTAATAATATTTTTGATTTACTTATTTCCACACTATTTACAAACAATAAAGAGTATATGTGACCTTACACCACAAAACGACCGTTATGTCGCTGTGGTAGTTTCTCTTTTATTAGCTAAAATAGTCAAATTTTGTTCAAAATATGAGATTTAGGATTTTGGTATTTCCTAAATAAGCATATCTTAATCTACCTTCTGGGAAATTTTGAGCGTCGGAAATCAAGTTTAAATATTAATTTTTAATTTAATAAATGTGATCGTATTACAGCACTTGAATAGACACTGGTCTTTAAAGCGGCCCGTTTCTCCCTTATTTTAAAAATGCTTCAGCCATATTCCATATATTTGGCATTCATTTTGAAAGGGTTTGCTTAGTCCAAATATGACAAATTATATACCATTTTAAAGGTAATGGCTTCTATTTTAATGTTATATGAAAATAAGCAAAATCAGTTTCCCCGACTTATTGGTCGTTTTGTGGTGTAAGGTCACATATAGCAAAGTTACAAGCTCATTTTGCCAGTGTCAGAGTGACGTTATTCTTATAGCGCCAAAGGAAAAAGGAAAAGCTTGCACTTTAGGTTGATCAACAAATGCAGCTTTCCTTTGGTAGTAAACAAATATACCATGCACTGAGAGCCTCTAGTTGAAATTATGGATTCCGAGGTGACAGGAAAAGCACTATGTTCTGAGGGTCGTAGACCCGAAGAACATAGTGCTTTTTCTGTCACCGAGGAATCCATAATTTCACTAGTGGCTCGAAATAGTGCATGATATATTTGTTTTATATCCTTCGCATAATCATAATCATCGCAAAAATAAATGATTTCAATTAAATTAAATAAAAATATAAAGAAAAACAAAGCATTGATCATGGAACCATCACTGCACTGACTATGTTCTGTTTGTGACACTGACCCCCTTTGCGCAATAGTCCTAGCGCAGAGCGCGTATTGCGCTATTTTTCCATTCATGGTTCCGCGCCTTAACAACTAATGCGCACCCAAATGCAAAACGCGCGCATCAAAGTGAATAATCAACCTGCTTTACATTACTACACACGTGTAATTGTATGGAGAAACTAGTTATTCGTACATTAAACATACAGCTAGTTTAGTGCACACCGCGGCCAATTTTCTAATGACGATTAGTGTCACGACCACAGAAGGACAACGATGCACAATGTGCACCATTGTCGTAATTTTTAAATTCGAATACCGCTACGTTATACATGAAATGCATCTCTAGAATATTCTTTGGAACTTATTGATATTCACGGGTGAAAATATGCTGTATTTCTTTTTAAATAACTCTTTGAGAAATCTCGTCGAGCATCTTTCGCAAGATAAAACAAGACCTCTGCTCGCGGGGAAGTTTTATAACACGCATCTCTATGGGCTCAGTATGATCACCCGGCGTCTATGACGTCATTCATGGAATAGCATATTTTTCTCCATGGGCATTACTATGTTTGGTCACATGACGCTATGTAGACCAATCACTGAACAGGATTTCATTCATGTATGATATAATCACAAATAATGTATTTCTTGACGCATGATTCAGGACTAATAGATTTTGTTATAACATGTATTCTCCATAGACCCATGTCCCGAGTATTTTGAGACCAGTCCTGAAGTGAATGGGTCAAGATTTTGAAGCTGATGTTGTTGTTGTTGTTGTTTCTATTGTTTAGCTTGGGCCTGACGGTGAGAATCATATATACGCGTAGGTAAACGGAACTAGGATGATCAACAATAATTGTAGCTTTTATTGGCTTTCAATCCGAAAATTTTCTTGATTAGAGGCGAAAACACAACAATTCTAGAGGACAGATGACTATAAGCTGACTTTGTTGTTGTTTCTATTGTTTAGCTTGGGCCTGATGGTGAGAATCATATACGCGTTGGTAAACTGAGCTACAACCATTGTAGCTTTTATTGCGTCTTTTATAAATTTGAAAATGAGAGTCAACAGGGCATTATCCTCATCATGACAGCAATTCTAGAAGATACACGACAATTTGTAAGCTAACTTTGTTGTTGCTGTTTCTATTGTTTAGCTTGGGCCTGACGGTGAGAATCATATACGCGTTGGTAAACTGAACTAGGATGATCAACCATTGTAGCTTTTATTGCGTCTTTTATAAATTTGAAAATGAGAGTCAACAGGGCATTATCCTCATCATGACAGCAATTCTAGAAGATACACGACAATTTGTAAGCTAACTTTGTTGTTGCTGTTTCTATTGTTTAGCTTGGGCCTGACGGTGAGAATCATATACGCGTTGGTAAACTGAACTAGGATGATCAACCATTGTAGCTTTTATTGTGTCTTTTATAAATTTGAAAATGAGAGTCAATAGGGCATTATCCTCATCATGACAGCAATTCTAGAAGATACACGACAATTTGTAAGCTAACTTTGTTGTTGCTGTTTCTATTGTTTAGATTGGGCCTGACGGTGAGAATCATATACGCGTTGGTAAACTGAACTAGGATGATCAACCATTGTAGCTTTTATTGTGTCTTTTATAAATTTGAAAATGAGAGTCAATAGGGCATTATCCTCATCATGACAGCAATTCTAGAAGATACACGACAATTTGTAAGCTAACTTTGTTGTTGCTGTTTCTATTGTTTAGCTTGGGCCTGACGGTGAGAATCATATACGCGTTGGTAAACTGTAAACTAGAATGATCAACAATTGTAGCTTTAATTGTGTCTTTTATAAATTTGAAAATGAGAGTCAATAGGGCATTATCCTCATCATGACAGCAATTCTAGAAGATACACGACAATTTGTAAGCTAACTTTGTTGTTGCTGTTTCTATTGTTTAGCTTGGGCCTGACGGTGAGAATCATATACGCGTTGGTAAACTGAACTAGGATGATCAACCATTGTAGCTTTTATTGTGTCTTTTATAAATTTGAAAATGAGAGTCAATAGGGCATTATCCTCATCATGACAGCAATTCTAGAAGATACACGACAATTTGTAAGCTAACTTTGTTGTTGCTATTTCTATTGTTTAGCTTGGGCCTGACGGTGAGAATCATATACACGTTGGTAAACTGTAAACTAGAATGATCAACAATTGTAGCTTTAATTGTGTCTTTTATAAATTTGAAAATGAGAGTCAATAGGGCATTATCCTCATCATGACAGCAATTCTAGAAGATACACGACAATTTGTAAGCTAACTTTGTTGTTGCTGTTTCTATTGTTTAGCTTGGGCCTGACGGTGAGAATCATATACGCGTTGGTAAACTGAACTAGGATGATCAACCATTGTAGCTTTTATTGTGTCTTTTATAAATTTGAAAATGAGAGTCAATAGGGCATTATCCTCATCATGACAGCAATTCTAGAAGATACACGACAATTTGTAAGCTAACTTTGTTGTTGCTGTTTCTATTGTTTAGCTTGGGCCTGACGGTGAGAATCATATACACGTTGGTAAACTAAACCTGGTTGATTAACAAATGTAGCTTTCATTCGGTAGTTTACGCAGCAGTCACAAAAGATGTATTTTTTTATTATTTTAAATCTGATGTTATTGTTGTTGTTGTTTCCATTGTTAGCTCGGGCCTGATGGTGTCAGAGAAATCAAGAATCATATAATATGAGTTTGATAACTAAACTGTGTTGCTTTTATTTTATAGGAAGACTACATTTAATTGCAGTTCATGTACAAACATAAGAAAATATTTGTGTTGTGTTTGTTTAAATTGATACTGCAAATAAATATAAACTATTAACTGTTTTGATGTTGTTGTTGTTGTTTCTATTGTTCAGCTTGGGCCTGACGGTGAGAATCATATACGCATTGGTAAACTGAAGCTGATGTTGTTGTTATTGTTTCTATTGTTCAGCTTGGGCCTGACGGTGAGAATCATATACGCATTGGTAAACTGAAGCTGATGTTGTTGTTATTGTTTCTATTGTTCAGCTTGGGCCTGACGGTGAGAATCATATACGCATTGGTAAACTGAAGCTGATGTTGTTGTTATTGTTTCTATTGTTTAGCTTGGGCCTGACGGTGAGAATCATATACGCGTTGGTAAACTGAACCTGGTCGATCTGGCGGGGAGTGAACGGCAAGCAAAGACTGGCGCAAAGGTATGCATGAAGACAAGATTTTAAAAACAATTTTATAAAATGACATAGAGTGGTGAGGTGTGACGTCATCAAAAATCTATTTTTAGATTTGAACTTCATTTCCAGAAAGAGCATCAAAAATAATGTCCAAATGTCAAAAATCAATTGAATATGTTAAGTATTGGCTGAGATATGCCCATCCGAATGAATTTTACTTCAATGGGCAATCAGTGTTATTATAGTGCTCTGGTTCATAAAGTTATGATTCAGAGCACTATAACACTGATTGCCTATTGGAAAAATGGGTATATCTTCGACATTTGGACATTATTTTTGATGCTCTTTCGGGAAATGAAGTTCAAATTGAGAAATTATAAAAATAGATTTTTATAACGTCATACATGTAGCTTCTGTACTCTATAATGCATGGATAATAATAAACAATTTTACAAAATGATTTGTCAGTTTGTCGGTGCATACATCAGTGATAATAATGATTTATTATCAGAATTTTAGTTTATAAACCTGGCGCTAATCCAAGGACTCTTGGGTTCGTACATCGTTTATATAAATTTTTGATGAAACGAACAGGTCGGTCGGTCAGTCGGTACAGGATTCATTGGCGATAATAATTGATTGCTCAAATTAATCCCTCTTTGGACAACCATCATCTCTGTGATGAAACGTGACTGTGTTGGCCCCAAACATAGAATTTCATTAACAATTAAGGTTTTTTTGGTTGCCCATTTGGTCAAGTTGAATTTAGCATCAATGAAATTTGGTGGCCCAAAACCAAATTCAGGTTTTCCGCTTTTTTCTCCGATCAATTTTTTTATTTATTTTTTTATTTTTTTTATAATCCTCTCTGCTTGCTGTTAATGATAAAAATGTTTGCCCAGAGCCTGTTTTAGTATGTGTTATGCTAAATGAAATCCTCTTACTCCAGATTCTTATTAAATATATTTTAAAATCTCACCACGGAATGCACCAGATTGCACGATTCTGAACCCCAAAATTAAAAAAAATCTCCCTACTGTGGAAGGGGGGACCCCCCCCCTCCCACACCCTCCCCCCCGCTCGGTCACTTCGCTCCCTCGCAGTAGTTCTCGAAAGATTTTCAGTGTTTTTTATGAACAGTACTTTTCATGCCTGCAAATTACAGTGGCCCCAGACAGGGCAAGCAGACCTGGGCTGATTTAGAGCATTGATGAGTTATATTATATTTGTGTCATTATATTTCGTTATTTCAGGGTGATCGTCTGAAGGAAGCGACCAAAATCAACCTGTCTCTGTCTGCGCTGGGAAACGTTATCTCAGCATTGGTGGACGGTAAGTCATGTGACTTGTTACCATGGAAATTGTCTTGTATATTGTGTTGTTAATGTTTAATATTTATCTGTTACTTTAAAGATCTAGTAACTTTGTTGACATGTGCAAAAAGTGATAAATGGTTGATTCTATGTTTATTTTTGTTATCTGATATGTCTACTGGGTATTGTGTGAAAATTTCAAGTTAAATGAACGTTATATGGCCGGGTAATGAGCAAAAATGCCAAGTGATATTCACTAACTCATTGCACTGACTTTGTACACGGTTTCGACGATCCAATGGATAGTTTAACATCTGAACACTTCAATCGTAATTATCTTTTGAACGAAAGGGAAATTTGAAAAACCGAAACCTGTCCCATGCTTTTTTTGGTTATATGAACACAACAATGTATGAGGGAACCGCTAGAATTCCAATTGGATTTTGAGGATTTGGACAATGTTACTAAGTCCCTTTAAACAAGTGTCAGTGACAGGACATAAGCTATTGTCATTTTATGTTTGTACACTTACTTTCTACTTATTTCTTATTTTGTCGTTATTATGTTGTTATCATTGATTAACATTTATTATGACTATAATTATTGATGATACCGTTTATGGTATTACTGAATTTATTGCTGTAAAAAGTTGGGAAAGTTATAGTAACCAATTTGAGTCCCCTCTTTATTTAAAGATTTTACCAACTTTCTTAAATAATTATTATCAGGCAAGAGTACTCACGTGCCGTACTGTGACTCCAAGCTGACCCGGTTATTACAGGACTCCCTCGGTGGCAACATAAGGAGAGTCATGGTTGCCAATTTGATTCTTCTCTTTATTAAATGACAAATTATTACTATCTCTCTATTTTGATTAAGTATTCATTATTATTTTGTATTATTATCATCATTATTATCAGGCAAGAGTACTCACGTGCCGTACCGTGACTCCAAGCTGACCAGGTTATTACAGGACTCCCTCGGTGGCAACGCAAGGACAGTCATGGTTGCTAATGTGGGTCCCGCCAGCTACAACTTCGATGAGACCATTACTACACTCAGGTATGTCAATGCTCAAAATTAGCTCAGGCCGCTGGCCCGAGGACAAGTGCTAAAATTGGGCCACCGGAATTGCATCATGCTGAATTTAACCTGACTAAAAGGGCAAAACAATATAACAGACTTGGTTATATTGTTAATAGGTTATTTTCTTTGTTTTGGGCCACCAGAAGCAGGTTTCAGGCCACTTATACTTTTTCCTAGTTTATATGAATTATTGGCTTGTTGTTGTTAGCTTTAAACAAACAAATGTTTTGGTGCCTGTTCTGATCTTGGAACCACACTGCAAATGCATTGATAAACTAGTTTTACATAGTTATTGTAATGTCTGCGTACAAGGTCATGCAATGTATATTTTTGCGCAAAAATCATATATTTGTGATAAATCAACATTAGTTTCCGTAAGACTTTGTAGTAGTCCGAACAATTAAGCAACAAAGAACAACAAATTGGAGATCGTCCTTATTCCTTATACGCCCACCCCCTTAACCTTTTTAGGGTTAATGCATAACCAATATTATCATCATTTCTATCGTCGTTGTTTGTCACAGGTATGCGAACAGAGCTAAGAACATCAAGAACAAACCAAAGATTAATGAGGATCCCAAGGATGCCCTGCTGAGAGAGTTCCAGGAAGAAATCATGAGGCTAAAACAACAGCTGGATAAGAAGGGTCCTGGAGGAGGGGGAGGAGGAGGAGGCAGGAAGAAGAGGAAGAGGAGAAGAAAACCGGGAGAAGGTAAGGAGCATGAAATTTGTTGAGGATGAGGAAGATAAAGAGGATGTGGAGGAGGAGGATGAGGAGGTGAGAAGACATGACATAAATAGTAACATTACAATGAATTATAACAGAGCCATCATAGAGTAATGAAATTGCACTAAGGAGAGGACTGACTGTTAGAAATCATGAGACTAAAACAATAGCTTGACAAGAAAGGAGGAGGAGGAGGAAAAGAAAACTGGGAGAAGGTAAGATATTCAAGAGTAAATGAGGAGTAGGATGTGGTGGAGAAGGAGGGAGAGGAGAAAGAAGTGGACAAGGAAGAGGAAGAGGAGGAGGAGGAGGGAGAGGCAGATGAGGAAGGGGGAGGATGAGGAGGATACAGATATTAAAGAGTACAAGAAGGAGCATGAAAGTTGTTGAGGAGGAAGAGTAGAAAGAAGAGGATGTGGAGGAGGAGGATGAGGAGGTGAGAAGACATGACATAAATAGTTACATTTACAATGAATTGTGAGAGAGCCATCAAAGAGTACCTGTAATGAAATTGCACTAAGGAGAGGATTGACTGTTAGAAATCATGAGACTAAAACAATAGCTTGACAAGAAAGGAGGAGGAGGAGGAAAAGAAAACCGGGAGAAGGTAAGATATTGGAGAGTAAAGAAGGAGAATGAGGAGTAGGAGAAAGAAGAGGAAGGGGAGGAGGATGAGGAGGTGGAGTAGGAGGAGGAGGAAGGAAGAAGAGGAGGTGGTGGAGAAGGATGATGAGGAGAAAAAAAGAGGACGAAGAAAAGGAAGGGGGGAGGAGGAGGATGAGGAGGTAGAGGAGGATAAAGATATTAAAGAGTATAAGAAGGAGTTGTTGAGGAGGAGGAAGATAAAGAGGATGTGGAGGAGGAGGATGAGGAGGAGAGAAGACATGACATAGTTACATTTACAATGAATTATGCGAGAGCCATCATAGAGTAATTAAATTGCACTAAGGAGAGGATTGACTGTTAGAAATCATGAGACTAAAACAATAGCTTGACAAAAAAAAGGTGGAGGAAGAGGAGGAGGAGGAGAAGAAAACCAGGAGAAGGTAAGATATTCAAGAGTTAAGAAGGAGAATGAGGAGTAGGGGGTGGTGGAGAAGGAGGGAGAGGATAAAGAAGAGGAAGGAGAGGAGGAGGATGATGATTGAGGAGGCAGGAAGAAGAGGAAGAGGAGAAGAAAACCGGGAGAAGGTACTAATGATTACATCTTTTAAAAATATCAAAAGATGAAAACAGTCTTCTTTCTTGATGTTTTAATTGTGTTTGGTAAAAAATAGAAAATGGATAATCACGTGTAATATTCCTGAATTAGAAGAAATATAAAAATCAGACACTCTTTTTTTATAAATTTTGTTTTTGATTCAAGAGGGTGGAGATGACGATGAGGAAATTGATGAGGAGACAAAGGAAATGGATGAGGAAGAGATGTATAAAGAAGCTGGAGGAAGAGAGGAAGTTCAGACTAGATTTATCAACCTAATTAAAGCAATTTTCCATCCTTTGAAAATGTTTAATTTGTTTTCTGTTTGATTTATGGTTTTCTCAGAGGGTGGGGATGACGATGAGGAAATCGATGACGAGACGAAGGAAATGGATGAAGAAGAGATGTATAAAGAAGCCCAGGCTAAACTAGATTTATCAACCTAATGAAAGCAATCTTCCATCCTTTGTTAATGTTTAATTTTGTTTTCTGTTTGATCTATGGTTTTCTCAGAGGGTGGGGATGACAATGAGGAGATCGATGACGAGATGGAGGACGGGGAGGAGATGTATAAAGAAGCCCAGGCTAAACTAGATTTATCAATCTAATAAAAGCAATTGTCCATCCTTTGTTAATGTTTAACTTTGTTTTCTGTTTATGGTTTTCTTAGAGGGTGGGGATGACGATGAGGAGATCGATGACGAGACGGAGGACGGGGAGGAGATGGATGAGGAGGAGATGTATAAAGAAGCCCAGGAGAAGCTGGAGGAGGAGAGGAAGGCCATCATGGCCAACCAGAATATGATTGCCGAGGTGAGAATAACTCATGGCTGGAAATTATCCCATCAAGGAAGAGAGTAACTTCTTTTTTATTAAAGTGAGGCCTGTAAAGTGTTAGAAATTGCCCAAAATGACATTTGAGACTTCAATTCTATACCAAAATCATTGTAAGATATGTCTGAATGATGTGTGAACGTTTCATTGAAAAAGATCACTGCTTTCCTGGTTAAAAAAACGAAAATATGCGTCAGCTTTTACAACGGACGTTTATGAGGTTTATGACCGTTAATTAACGCTTTGGAGCTGAATGATAGATATCGTCATACTAAAGGGGCATTTGAAAAAATCTAACCCTATTTTATTCTTTTCATACCATAAGCTAAACAACACAGTAGAAGAGAAACAAGGAAGCTCCAAGTAATTTTCGTGGAGTTAGACACTTTACAGGCCTCACTTTAATGTTATTTAATCGTAATTTGTAATTGTATAATTTACTGTATTGGGGCCTCAAACACAAGCACATGCTGCTTCTCCGAGGTCCCCGCTATTATTTATAAAGTGTAAATTTGATTGTTAACTTTGTATTGTTTTATTTTGCCAAATAAATTGAACCTTGAGCTATTTCAAGGCAAAACTGATCATTATTTTCCTGAACAAATTGGCAACTCCTAATTTGTTTCTGCCTTTTAATGACATAAATAAGGTGGAAAATATTAAGTTATTAAACCTAAGACAAATATGAAGTAACTTTGCCGCAAAGTTGCCAATTTGATCACCAAAATATGTTTTGAAAATATGACAATGTGTTGCCATTTTCTTAAATTTCTTTTCTTGTTTGTGCGCCCTTCATAACACTGATTCAGTGTGTATTACACACTGTGTGCAAGGCGTTCACCAGATGGCGCCCCATATTAAACGATGTGTGTGTTCATCGACGTGTGTAGCTCAGGGGGGGTAAACTCAGCCGCCATGTTGTTTTGGCCGTCACAAAACGTCATACACAGGTCAACGTGTCAGTCATTGACTGTGTGAGGGACAAAATATTGTTATCAAGCGCGTATCGCGCAAAGGCATACTGTACGCGTTTGTGACATTTTTGTAATAGAAATAGTACAGTATGAATGCGCCTAGTAAGTGCGCAGTACGCACATTCTCAACATGCGTAATTACGCACATTGATTGTGACGTTGCAAAATGCCTTCTAATCGGCTTCAAATTTAACCCTCACCCGCCATTATGTTCATGTACAAAAGTATAGGCTACGGTACCTGCGGGCGGTATAGTTTACCTTTTAGTTCTACAACGGCAGTGTTGGAGTCATACTTCTATGGTGTAGCTACCCCTTAACGTCTAGCCTAGACATTTAGCAATTTTGAAGAAAAAAATTAAGTGAAAAATTAGATTAGATCAAAAAGGGACACATAACTTAAATTGTAGAATGTGTCCGTTAAGAGCCTTCATTCAGGCCCACAAGCTACAAGATTTGTTTTCCCACCTGGTTTGGTGGATGCAAATGTGTTACACTACCTTTAATGGATCACTTTAACTTGTTTCTATGTGCAATAGAAGCAGAAATTATTGTGGGCTAAAAAAAAATCCAAGGGGGGTCAGGAAATGTCACATGAATTATTGGCGGCCGTCTCAGATGGCTCTGGATATTTGAATTTAATTAAGAAGTGTAGTTTTTAACAAGTAATAACATAATCTCCCGGAACATTTGACAAATGTTGATACCATTGATAAGTTTACGATTGCTTTAAAGACATACTTATTTAATATTTAATTAATGCATTTTTGTTTGAAACACAGTAAATCTTCTATTTGTATTTTGTTGTCTTTTTATTTTTTCTCTTCAGCGCATAGGGACACGTTTAAACACCATGTGTTATGCGCTATATAAAAACTGTTAATTATTATTAACAATTTTGACTGTTGTGTTTGATTAATACGTTCTTAGGAGAAGCAAGAATTATTGGCGGCCGTCTCAACGCGCCAGGCGGAGATTAAGAAAGAACACCAGGTTAAAGAGCAATTGGAAAAGAAAATCCAGGCGATGGAGGGCAAACTCCTCGTCGGAGGAAAGAGCATCGTGGATCACACCAACGACCAGCAACGTTTGATTGAGGAGCAGAGGTTAAAACTGGCTGAAGAAAAGGTTAGTTTGGTGATGATGATATAATGGTGGTGATAAGGTTGGTGGTGGTGATGATGATGATGATGATGATGATGATGATGATGATAATAAAAAAACATGGATCTTACCAACCACCAGTTAGTTAGTGATGATGATGATGATGATGATGATGGTTATGCTGGTGACTATTTTAGTGATTTCGACAATAATATAGTTGATGAAAGTGACCGCGATGATGAAGTTGATAAGTTGACAGCAGTGTTGATGGTGATACTCATTGTGATGATGATCATCCTCATTTTGTTTTCATTATTAGAATCGTGAGCGAGATATAGAGACGAAGCTGAAGGAGCAGGAAGATAAGACGATGGAGATCGAGGGAACCTATTCATCCCTTCAGCAGGAGGTGGATGTCAAAACAAAGAAGCTCAAAAAGGTAATGTAACATTCAGTGGCATAAATTATATAAAAGAAAAAAATAACAATTGCAGTTTCAAAAGAGAAGGGCATGCCAGTAAGAGACAATAACTAATTTTTAAAAAGACACTATAAATTCATCCTTCTTTTGGAAAACGACAACATACTATGTATGTTAGTATAGTACTTTAAAATGTGGTTTTTGTTGAGTTTTGATTGCCTAGTTTTTATTTTAGAATACATTGAGTTGTTTTTTGTTTCTTTGTAGTTTTTTCCAAGCTACAAGCATACAATAGTGATATTCATGATTTACAAGAAGAGCATGCCAGGGAGAGACAAGAACTAATAAAAATTTTAAAAGACACTATAAATTCATCCTTCTTTTGGAAAACGACAACATACTAATGTGTTTTTTGTTGAGTTTTGATTGCCTAGTTTTTAGTGTTGGATACATTGAGTTGTTTTTGTTTCTTTGTAGTTGTTTGCCAAGCTGCAAGGCTACAAGAGTGATATACAAGACTTACAAGAGGAACATGCCAGGGAGAGGCAAGAACTGGAACAGACACAGAATGAGCTTCTGAGAGAACTCAAACTCAAGTAAGTTATGTCATTTTTCTAGCTTCTTTTTTTAGCCCCCTTTTCCATTTGTATGCCTCTGCAACGAAGTGGCCTGAGGCATTATGTTTTCAGGTTTTCCGTCTGTCCATACGTACGTACGTCCCGTTCTTGTTAACGCGATATCTCAAGAAGGGTTGACGGATTTCAACCAAACTTGGTACATGTACATGTATGTATCTTAAGGAGCCAACAAACTTATTAGATTTTGGGATCATGAGGTCAAAGGTCACAGGGCTCATTAGATATGCAAAAATAGCTTGTTATCGCGATATCCCAAGAACCAATTGACTTATTGTCACCAAACTTGGTACATATATGTATCTTGTTGCCTCCTTTCTTTTCCTTTGTAGCACCAAAAATATGTCTGTAATATATATTTTGAGTAAATTTTAGAGTTAAAGTGGAACCTTTTCATAGAAAGCAATTAAGATTGTTCAGATTTTGTAATCGGATGCGTGATGCCATCTTGTGCATGGTACGGCATTCCCACTGGCTCAGTGTTATAAGTGACCGGCTCGGTAAAAATCAGAATGTAGATTTTCATACCATTAGAAAGGCCTTGTCACAAGTTTTCATTTCATGCTTTGTTCTAACAAATTGGTCAATAATTAGCGAAAACATGATTGTTTCAATTTAACGAGCATAAGTCTTTTACACACATTATGTGAACTTAAAATGCCAATTTCTTCAAAACATGTATCACCGACAAGTGCAGGGTTTTGCTTTAGCCGGTCACATATAGTGTGCACAAACTAGCCTAGTTAAAAATACTCAAATTAATTAGTCGACTTGACTAAGATCCTGCTGGGATTGAAAGTTAGGCTCTATACGACTCTTATTTTCCACATTGGCGATATTTAGTAGATTTTCAGATTTCAGATGTAGCAGTTTTCAGCAGTATTTGCTTAATTCAAATTGATTTTTGGCCAGTGTGCCCTGCTGTCAACTCAAAAGCTAGGGGCTTGGAGGTACCCGGAAGGGAACTGGAATGCGGTTCCTTAGCACTGCGTGTGATGGTGATAGTATTCTTTCATTTTCTCCCTCTTTTTATCCGACAGAAAACTGATTGCAGATAACTTCATCCCACACGAAGAGAGGACGAAGATCACATCAAGAGCGGCGTACGATGAAGAAACTGAGGAGTGGCTGCTAACTCTACTAGCAAAAGCTGATGGGTGAGTCAGAAATATATGAATTTAATAATATATGTATCTATTTATTACCACCACTCAAAGAATAACACAGGGTTATATGTTGTGGTACCGTTGTTATGCCTCCGCCAACGAAGTGGCCGGAGGCATTATGTTTTGGGGTTGTCCGTCCGTCCGTACGTCCGTCCGTACGTACGTCCCGTTTTCGTTCTCGCGATATCTCAAGAACCGGTTGACGGATCACGTTCAAACTTGGTATGAATGTACATATTGGGGTGACAATGATCTGATTAGATTTTGGTGTTCATGAGGTCAAAGGTCAAGGTCACAGGACTCAATATATGTGCAAAAATGCCTTGTTCTCGCGATATCTCTAGAAGCGGTTGATTGATCTATTTCAAACTTGGTATGAGTGTACATATTGGGGTCACAATGATCTGATTAGATTTTGGGGTTCATGACGTGAAAGGTCAAGGTCGCAGGACTCAATATATGTGCAAAAAAGCATCCTTCTCGCGATATCTCAAGAACCATTTGACGGATCAATTTCAAACTTGGGATGAGTTACATACACATCGGGGTGGCAATGATTGGATTAGATTTGGGGGGTCATGAGGTCAAAGGTCAAGGTCACATGACTCAATATATATGCAAAAATGGCTTGTTATGGCAAAATCTCAAGAACTGAATGTCAGATTTCAATCTAACTTGGTACCTGAATATTTCTTGGGAGCCAATGTAGCCATCAACATTTGGAGTCTATGGTCAAGGTCACAGAACTCAAAATATATATGAACATTTTTTTTTCCAGTGCACACGTTATTTTGGGCTTGATATTAAAAATCGCGTCATAGCGGAGGCATAATTTTCGACTGCGCGCAGTCGAAGATCCATCTAGTTTGTTATGAAATAGATGTCCAACACTGTGCAAAGGGTTGTGTCATTCATAAACAATGAACTAGTCTTAGTCTGCAGTCCCATGAACAATTACTATAATATCGTGATGGGTTTCAAATTTTATAATTTGTCTGGAAACCAATTTTTCTGAAGTTGTTGGTGGAATGGACTACTAAAACTATTACTATGGGAATACTGTATATACCATATATTTTTGCAAATCGGGACTTTACAAACATTTTGTAAGTGGTTAAATTCGCGTTCGGCTGTTACATGCATGTAGCGGGCTAGCGTATGTGTATGACTGTCTTGAGAGAGATGATATTGCATTAATGCATGCAATGTATTGCTTTGCATTTGGGGTCAATATTTGAGCATGTTGTTAATTTCGCAATTCAGACCCTCGCGGAAATATATGGCGTATACATTTCTTTATTGACTTCAATTTGTTCATTTCCCCTATTAATATGCCTTTCCTTTGTTTTTTGTTTGCTGTAGACCTCAGCAAATGGCGAAGAGACCCACATCGGCAGTCGGGAATAGGCGGCCGATAACAGACTTTGCTCGTATGGCTTCACAGATGGGTGGAAACCCTAGATACAAGGTGAGCATTGTTATGATGATGGTGATGGTGATGATGATGGTGATTGTGAGGGTGATGGTGATGGTGATGGTGATGATGATGATGATGGTGGTGAGGATGGTGATGACGATGATAATGATGATATGAAGAAGAAATTGTAAAGGTGATGATGATTTTTTTGTTTTGGTATAGTGATGTTGATATTGAAAACAAAACTTTTCCTAAATGGCTGGTCTGTTATTTTATTTTTTTCTTAATCTTAACTAGATATTATCTTCTTTCTTACTCTAATGTGCTCATACATTTTTGTATGTCTAATATTTTCACTAACAACTAAGTTTCCTGTCTTTATGTTTCAGGCTGAGAAAATTCTTTCATTTGTGATAGACATGTGTTTATTTTTGTATCGCTAATATTATTACTAACAACCTTTCTGTTTATTTTCTTCTTTATGCTTCAGGCTGAAAACATTCTGTCGGTTGATCTGGACATGCCCAACAGGACGACGCGAGACTACGAGGGACCGTCGGTGGCCCCCAGAGTCCAGGCCGCATTAGATGCTGCCCTGCAAGACGAGGATGATTTGGACCTAGAAATTCAGTAAGTCGCAATTTAAAAATACAGATAGTCGTTTTATTGAAACTGTGACCCTCTCACAGAATAAGGCAGTAGTGATAATTGTCAAATATAAACTTAAACAAATAATCCTCAAATGCAAACAAGATTATATTTCATTTGTCATTTATTTAAAAATATTGTTCTCTTTCTTTTTCTCTGCAGACCGGAGGTATTCAAATCCAATGCCAGAGCAAAGAAGGATAAACTCAAGTAAGTAAATTGTTTCTTCTTTATATTCTCTTTTCACCTTTTCTTACATGATATCATATTTCTAGCTACAATTTGTATTTTAGGTCATCTATATATGATATACAGTATACATATCTCCAATGTCTGTGACCTCAAAATCTATATTGCGCTCTAAATCCCAATCACGGGGAAACCTTTTGAGTCAATCATGCATTGTTTGTACACACTGCAAGGGACGTTTTTTATGCGATAATCATAGAGCTGTATAATGGGGAAGATATGCTCACTAAAAGGACTCAGAGCGCAAGTGATTACTGTATACAGGATACTATGCCTGCACACACGACATTGTGAAGTGGCAGTTGGCCACTAGTTATTTGTATTCAGCATAAAGAGGAAAGTAATGGTACACCACATCAGATATAAGGGCCTTTTCAATTGCATGTTTACTAGTGGACTGGTACGTGATGACATCACAATAAGATCCCACCCCCACAGTCACCCATTGTTTGGGACTAGCGTCTCAGTTGGGTACAATGTTTTATTTTTTCCTGTATTGGTTTGGTACTCGTCTGAAACATTTTGACTGAACATTGGGTAAAAACAGGGCCTTACCATGACATCACTACGGCATGCAAGTCGGAAAGTACACATTTTTTTTTTCAAGTAGTGGTCATATTAAAAGGACTCATCCAACTTTGAATCAGTATTATTCTAATTATAGTCAGGAGAATGAGTGTCGAACCTACATAATTGGTAAAGAAAATTATGAATGTTTACACAACACTTAGTTCACTGTATGTTTTACTTTCTTTTCTTTTTTTTCATCTTAAAGGAATAAGACTAAGAGTGGAATGAACTCCCAACTGTACCCTCAAGCCCGGGGCCTGGTGCAGAAATAAGGTCCAGAACTCAGTCCAGGAGGTCAGTAGGGTCCTGGAATTGGTCCAGGTATTGGAACCAGATTTCATAGGCAAAAGACTACAACTGGCACAATCTCACAGGTACATGTATATTCAGCACACGGTCTAGAGCAGATACATGTATAAGGTCCTGAACTCGGTCCAGGAGATCAGGAGGGTCCTGGAATTGGTCCAGAACCTGATTTGTAGTTCATAAGACTAAGACTTGCACAATCTCACAGCTATTGTCTTGAAGTTCATGGCCTAGAACAGAAATATGTCCCAGATAATAATCTGAGATCTGTCAAGAAATTAGGGTCTTACAACTGGTCCAATTATTGGGACCAGATTTCGTAGTTCATAAGACTAAGACTTGCACAACCTTACAGCTACATGTATATGCTCAAGCCCTCGGCCTGCTACAGGAATAAGGTCCAGATAATAATCTGGGATCTGTCAAGAAATTAGGGTCTAACAACTGGTCCAGTTATTGGAACCAGATTTCTAAGGCTTATATATAAAACTACAACTGGCACAATCTCACAGATATATCCTCAAGCCTACGGCCTGGTACAGGAATAGGACCCTAAAATAAGTCTAGACATGGGTCCAACAAAAGAGGGGGAAAAATGTCTGGTGTCTACAACTACAGCTCAACAGTTTGTTTTATATATAAGAAGAAGACATGCACAATCTCACTGATACATGTATACCCTTATGCTTGTCTGGTACAAAAAATGGTCCAGAAATTAGTCCTGGGCCTCATTGCAGAAAGAGATGCAATCTCTTGTAAAGTTGCAATTAATTGTAAGTAAGATCGTGTGTTCTAAATGTGCAAATCTGATTGGTTGTTGAAATGCGCACATTTTCTGACGTATTGCAACTTGTAATTGCTTGTATCTCTTTCTGCAACAGTTCCCTGGGCCCCGTTGTAGAAAGAAAGATGATTAATTGTAAGGCCGATCATGTGTTCTAAATGCGCAATTCTGGTTGGTTGAAATGCGCACATTTACTGATGTACAATTAATTGCAACTCGCAATCGATTGTAGTTCTGCAACGGGCCCTGGTGTAGCAAATATGGCTAAATATATATAGCTAAAATTTGTCATGATGTCATCGTGGTATTCTGTGAAGATAAGATGTGAAGGATATTGAAGGAAAATTACACAAATTGTTTGTTTGATTATGAGGACCAAATGGAATAGAGTACAGAAGCTATGACGTCATACAAATCTATTTTTAGAATTTCTCAATTTGAACTTCATTTTCCGAAGGAGCATCAAAAAGAATGTCCAAATGTTGAAAATTAATTGTATATGTAACGTATTGGCTGAGATATGCCCATCCGAATGATTTTTTTCCCAATAGGCAGTCAGTGTTACAGTGCTCTGGTTCATAACTTTATGAAACAGAGCAATATAACACTGATTGCCCATTGAAGTAAAATTCATTCGGATGGGCATCTCAGCCAATACTTAACATATTCTATTGATTTACGACATTTGGACATCATTTTTTATGCTCTTTCGGAAAATGAAGTTCAAATTTGAAAATGCTAAAAATAGATTATTGATGACGTCACACTTCACCACTCTATATGAGGGACAGGATTAATGTTCATAAAATTGTTTGTTTTTTTCACAAAAATAGAATTAATGTTGATAAATTTTTAGTCTTTTAAATCTGACATTTCTCTGCGTCTATAATTATGTACAAATGTGCACAGAACACAACTATACCCAATATTGGTTGTACAGCATTTCAGCATCAGCATTCATTTCAAGTATTTCTGCAGTTTTTTAAGCATTTGAGCAATTCAATTCAACATTTCTTTTCAGCATTCATTAATTAAATGTTTTTTTTGCATTTTGAAATAATTATTATTATTTATTCGGCAAAAGAAACGTACAAAAAACAATCATCAGTCAAAGTATAAAGATTGTACAGTTATGTAGCAGGAAGTTTCTTTGGGGTATTTAAGCATTCAGTCACACACAAAGTGCCTCTCTGTGTTCATGTATTTTTCATTCAAATAACGTAGGCTTGAGAGATATAAATCATTGTCTTATCCAAGATGACTTGTAGATGGGTGTTAAATTAGATGCTTTCCCAATCTCAATGTAACAAGGGATTCCAACAATATGTGTGGAAACTTTTCCGTATTCCCATGTTCTGTTCTAGTAGAGATCGCGTAAGATGCCCGGAAATATTACAGTTGTTGAATGAATTGTTAAGGAACTTTACTTCTTAGCAATTGAACTTGGCCCTCAGAGGGTTATTACTAATTGTTTTTTTTTTAATGCAGTTTCATTGAAAAGAATCGCTAATATAAGAATTGGGGATGTCCCTGATCACTTTTTTGTCATTAACTGTAGAAAGATCTTAGGGGTGTTGCCTAAAGAGTTGCGATCAGTCGTAAAAATGTGATTAAAGGGATAGTTGAGTTTTTTTGTGAGGTAATGAAAAACTGAGTGTAAAATTTGAAAGAGCATAATATTTAAATAATAAAATCATCTTTGTTTGATCAAAATCGGTTCAGAGACGGCTGAAATATCCATAAATATAACAATTTGTAATAAAGCTGGGACCCCAGGTTTATTAGAGAATTTTGAACCAGCCGTTAAAAATTCAAAAAAATGCTTCCTCTTTTCAAAAAGTTACAAAATATGTATTTAAATAGTTGTTGGTTATTTCTCTATCTAATCACTATTTTAACAAAACATCACATGCGCAATATTTTATTCAAAATGGTTGAAACCGATGAGTGTTTAGAGAGCGCCCTCTTACGTTTTAACGGCTCTTTTTGAATGATAACATGATCTTTACTACGTCATTTGTAATTTTGTGTTCTTTTGCTAGTTATAACTATTAGTTTGTAATGTAATGATGCAGGTTTTGGTTACTAAAATTCAGTTTCACCAAAACTGTGCTCTCCTTACCAGAACTCAACTATCCCTTTAATTGCAAGTCAAATAATGTGCAAACTTTTCTGACTTGCGATTAGTCGCATCTTTGCCATTGATTCCGACTCTTTATGCAACACTTCCTGTTGTGTTTCGTAACATTTGATTAAAATGAAATTTTGTCTGTATAAAAATGTCACAAGTTATTCATTCATGTATGAATGATCATAAATTGTATGCACATGTATAATTTACAGCAGTTCTACCAAATAATTGGTCATTTTATGTTATGTTGTACAAAAAACTGATACAATATTGTATATAATGCAGATAAAAAACCTATGTATATATTGTGTGTGTCGTGCAGTAGAGTGTATATGCTATCACTTATAAAAAGCAGAATTACTATCCATAATAAGTATTCATAATTTATTCACATTTTGCATGTTATACATGTACATGTTATTCGGTATGAAATTTAACTTCATTCTTAAATTGTGTGATGTATTATTAAACAGGGATACCCGTTTTCAGGCAAAAGCCTAAATTCAGGCCCATTTGTGCCATTTTGCTCACAAAATCACTGCTTAATTGACATCCCCTGGTATATAAAAAGTTATTGTTCTCTAGTATGAATTACCAAATCTATCAATTCTTGGATTTCTGTACACAAGAGAAATGTTTGTATTTTGTATTATTTAATCCATAATAATACTTGTATTCACAAAAATATTTTGGTTTGGGAAAAATCTCAATACCTGTACTCAGTACATGTACCACTAGTATTCACAGGGAGTATTTGGGTGTGTATGACATCTCACTTTGGTTTGAAGGTCTATTGATATTTGGGGTAAACATGTCCCAACATGTCCCAACAATGTGTGCAAATCAATGCAGGAATTAGTTTTAAATTAAAGGGGGCTACTTTTTTCAATTTGATGGATATCACAAAATATTTAACATAGTACCCTTCAGTAATTTAAGGGGCTACCTAATGATTTTAGGGGGCTATTTTGAGATTAGGGGGCAAAATCGCCCCCCAGCCCCCATACATTTCCTACCCTGGTGCAAATCTATCGATTCTTGAATTCTAGCCACCTTTTGTTTTCTTCGAAGTATTCAAAAAAGAGCTTTTGGGGTTTGTAGGAAATCTCAATTTCAATATTTAGGGATAAGAGCGCCATCTAGTGTCTCGTATTGAGATAAGAATTGAGAAAAATGTACGTCTAATCCACCGCGTTCATGCAATTTTGTATCTTTTTCTGTTCGATTATTACAATTTTGTTGCTTTGTTTTATATGATTTGAATGTGTTGAATCTGTTTTTTATATAACTTCTAAATCTTGGTTTGTTGCAATCTTCCATTTTCTATATGTACATGTATGTATTTTCTATATATACATGTACAGTATGTATTTTCTATGCCCCTGTATTATTTCTGTTTTGTGTGTGTGTGCTTTGTGTTAAGAAAGGGATCCAATATTCAGGTACGTGTCAAAGTTTTATTATTTCCGGCAAAAACAAATTAGATAATGGAAAAAGTATTTAACTTATAATTTGTTTTATTTGGTTTTAGATGATCATTTTAGACAGTTTTTTTCAAATGGATACATCGTCTCAACTTTGTATAGGTTTATTAACCTGTTCTGGGGGGTCTGTTGCATGAAGAGTTATGATTAATCGCAAGTCAGCAATTGCGCCTGAATGTGCTAATCTGATTGGCTCAAATTGGCTCGTATTTTCTGACATGCAATCAATCAAAACTCTTTATGCAAGACCACCCAGGGCCCCCTAAAATAAATATTTACAATTAATCAATTGGTCATATTATCAATCAATTCATTGTACAATTAAACGTGAATCTTGATGTAACAGGGCCCGTGATTGGTCCAAACATTTTAAATATTCAGGCTTTGGTTTACGCAGAATGCATGTGATACAATTTTCAATTATTGAAATAGCCATCTGTATTCATATTTGCCCTGTTTGTACAGTATACATGTAGTTGTCATGTGACCTGGGAGTTACCATGGTGACAAGTTTCTAGCTCTCCTATTGGTCAATATTTGATGTCCGTCCTACTATTTTGTATATTTGTCCAGCCTCACTGCTTTGCCATATATCTACATGTTACATTCCCGTGACCTGCCAAGCATTATTTCTAACAAGTGCAAGATTAGATTCATTTCATTCATAGCACTAAGTATTATTTGTAATTGAACAAGCGGGATTAAACAATTTTTTTGGAAATTGAGCATTATGTATAATTCATCATTAAACATTTTTAAAAGTGTATGATTACATTCACTGCACACAATTTGGACTATGACTTGTTTAAGATGCTTTTTAAGTGCAAGATGTTATTAATTTGAGGGATCAACAATATATATAACTATTTGGCCACTAGAGGGCCTTGAATGAAATAAATGAAATGCTGGTTTCTGATTGGTTGACGCGCGCTGTTGGTTCAGCGGGTCCAGCTTCCGGTTGTGCATTTTCTATGCACGTACGCCGAAACACACAAAGTTTTGCCAGCTAATTTTATCATTTCATCTGCAACGGAACCCCATAACAAACATACTTTTAAAATACTTTTTAAACTGTGATTTAAATTCAATGTTTGAATCACTTTTCGATAGCGTTTTAGACCCATTCTAAAAAACGACACATCGCGATTTCGGCTAATTTCAATAGGAAAGCTATTCATGCGCGCCTGTACCGGAAGTAGGCAGCACTACCAAAGTAATATAGCGCCACCTTCGGCGAATATCTTACAGCTATTGTCGATCCCTCGAATTGAACACCTATTTATCATTCATAATTCATGATTAAAAAGTGCAGGATTTTAACAGTCCTAACGGGTCAATCAATCATAAGAATATAAAAGTGCAAGATCGGATTAATTGAACACCTAATTACAGTATATTGAATATATATGTTGCACAATCAGCATTTTTGTGAAAGGAGGGGACAGGGATCCTCTATTTCTATGTATTCTATTCATACTCTTGACCATAATTTATTCTAAAATGTATTAAACTTTTTTTATGTGCTATGTTTTGCAATCAATGTTAACTCTTTTCTTGTTTGTCATTTTGCTTTTCAATTTTGTATTCAAACTCTAGACCATAATTGATTCTAGAAATTCATTCAAGCATTGTTGTATGTGCTACATTTTGCTATCAGTGTAAACTCTTTTCCCTGTTGTCTTTTTGCTTTTCATGTCGGTTGTTACAATTTTCTATCCTTTGTTAATTTTTTACCATTTGCCCAGTGTACAAGAAACGTGTATTTTCCCACATGCGACAAACGTCAAGAAATTTAGTGATTAGTATCATTTTTCTTTATTTATGATGTAACATTAGAGGTTTATAGCCTTGTTTCTTCAGCAAGTTTGTCATATACCCAATTGGTTGAATTTCATAAGTCTAAAGCAGTATTTTGCATCAAGTCTAAAATGAATTAATATAATACCAAATTAGTCTAAATAAATTTGTTCTACAGCCAGTTTAGTGTAATACCATTTGATCTAGAGCTAGTTTTATACAGAATGTGTCTAATCCTATTTGTTCTACAAGGTATTCCCATACCAAATGGTCTAACTCCATTCTTTCTGCAGCGATTTTTGTCTAATCTATTAAATCGGTCTAATTCCATTTGGTCTACAACCATTGTTTATTACCAAATATGTCTAATCACTTTAAATTTCATTTTGTAAAAACTGTGATTTTGTCTAATGCAAAGAACATTAGACTTAATAAATGCCTATATAGACAAACAAAGAAATAGACAAATTTGCACTAGACCAAGTGGATTTAGACACTCTGGGCTGTAGACAATTTAAATTCATAATTGTATAGATATATTTGTGGCACCCACAAACTGTCCTGCATATTCCCTGCATAAAGTACTGATTGTTTCAACTGAATCTGTCATAATAAATGTTACAATGTTTATTCTATGAAATATAAAAGGATTGTGTTGTACGTGTTCTTCTTGTCTGAATGTGTGAACTCAGTTCAAACTCATTATAAAGAGCTTGGATATTGAAACAAAATATCTTATAACAAAGCAATTTTACTGGTTCGATCATTATCATCATGATCATTATCATCATGATCATCATCACCATCATCTTCATCATCACTATCACCATTACCATCATCATAATAATGATCGTCACCCTCATGAACATCAACATCATCTTATCATCAACATCATCATCACCATCATCAACATCAACGTCATCATTAGCATCAGCATCATCATAATTTTGATTTACCTATAAAATGTCTAATATTCCCTGCATAAAGTACTGATTGTTCATCAACTGAATCTGTCATGAATGTTACAATGGTTATTCTTTGGAATATGCAAGGATTGTGTTGTGTTGTGTTGCATATATGTGTTAACGTTTGAGCATCATTATAAAGAGCTGTGATAAAATTCCCTTGTTACCCCAAACACATCTGTCTTCTGATAATTTAACTGGGTCATCGTCATCATAATTTCATTAACATTTCATTTCAGTTTATTCTACCATAAAATCATCATTGTCATCATAATCATCTTCATCACCATCATATTTCATGTCAACAGTCATAGTGTATTGCAATATTTAAAGCACTTCACAATCATTATTATCATATTTTCACGTACTAGTATAATAAAAATGTCAAAATGTGAAATAAGAGTTGTACATTTTCTCACTTTATTTTTCTCGCTAATTACTAGTCCACACAATACTATAAATACAACTGATTACTAACATTATTGAAAAGGTAAATTGCACTGCGTTATTAATCATATCAATTTTGTATGTCACACATACATTGGAATCTCACTATAAAGAGCTCTGATATAATTTTTTTGAAACCTCTCATAACCAGGTAATTTTACAGGCATGAGCCATGTATATTCTTTTGTTTCAACCTTGATATTACACAGTACTTTTTACTGTTATGCTTATGCACAGCTACATATATATTGCAATGGAAATACATACACAATATTACAAATATTCATAATTCATCATTTGTGACTGGATATAGCAAAACCCTGCACCTGTCGGTAAAAGATTTTCAAGTCATGAGAAAGGCCTCATCATAAGCTTTCATTTGATTCATTCTAAACAAATCGGGACAATATTGGGCAATGCAAAGATACGATTGTTTCAATTTTACAAACATAGGTCTTAAATTACATTTATGCCCATTTCTTCACAACATGAATTACCAACAAGTGCAATACTAGTATTTTGCTAAATCCAGTCACATTTCTTTGGGTTTTCTTTACGCTCTAACATTTTCACCATAATGCACATTTTTCTTTGCTCATGTTCAATCATTTAAAATATTTCTAGTCAGTTTCCTCTACATGTTTGAATTCAATTAATAAAAAGCTGCATCACTTCGTGTGATCCCGCACACTTTCTCTAGAAAAGTTGATCTAATTATCCTTGGGTTAGTGCCCGGTTTATATAGCTTCTGACTAATCGAGCAATGAAAAGGGTTTCATGGGAACGTCCCCTATTCAAGGGTCTTGTGGCTCAATGGTAGAGCACCAGTCTAGCAATCCGGAGGTCTCGGGTTCGATTCCCGGCGAAACCCATTTTTCTTTGCTAATTTTCAATGACTAATGCTAGGTTTACACCATGTCCCCGGCGGCCACGGCAGCCCCGTTTCAGGCCACCGTGGACAAAACGGGATGGACGTGAGACAACGCGGGGGGACGGAATAGGCAAACGTGACTGCCGTGTATGCCGGGCCAGATTTTTAAACTGTCAACAAATTTGCCACGGCAACCTAGCAGGCCGTAGTAAAACGGGGTGAACGCAACAAAACGTGACAGGCCGTAACAAAACTTGGAGGCTGTCCGTAGTAGGACGGGAAGACATTCCCCGACATCTCACGGTTGCGTTCACCCCGTTTTACTATGGCCTGCTAGGCTTCTCATCCGCACCGTGACTGCCATGGGAACTTTTTTGACAGTTTAAAAATCTGGCCCGGCATCCACGGCAATCGCGGCCTGTCACGTTTGCCAATTCCGTCCCCCCGCGTTGTCTCAATTCCATCCCGTTTTGTCCACGGTGGCCTGAAACGGGGCTGCCGTGGCCGCCAGGAACATGGTGTACACGCACCATCAGTGGGGGGAAGGGGCTCTTCCCCCCACGGCCCGTCACGGATACCGTGAGAGACCGTGAGAAAACTTGGCAAGACCTAACAAAACTTGATTACAGATGAAAAAATTGTCAAAATCTTACGGCGCACTACGTTTTGGGCAAACGGGGCTGCCGTGGCCGCCGGGGACATGGTGTAAACCTAGCATTACATTATAGCACAATACCTCAACGTGCTACTTAACCCTAACAAAAGTAAATTAGTTAATCCAAAAAAAAGAAATCCTGAAATAAATCATCAGTTTGATCATACAACATATCAACATCTACATCGTTTATTGCAATCTTACCAAGAAGAACAATCAATCTGATCTCAATGAAGACTTTATTTGCCATTTCAGTTTGATGAATTATTATCTCACCATCACATCAATACAATTATATTTCATGCCAAGTATTTAATTCATACATCAGAATTTACAAGAGAAATTGATTTTCTTCGACATGCATGATACAAAAGCATTTAGAGAAGGAAAGGAAAATGTACACACATAAAGTGGAGACCACTCATATGATATTTAGATTCCTTCACCCATGCCTTGTCTAGGAAGTGCAGACATCATTGCTCCAGTCCAATCTGAAGACAACCCAACTCCAGATGTAGATGAGGACTTTGTCGGCTGCAGCGATCTCGCCATCCTGGATGCTCGTTCCATAGCCTTCAGGTGCTTGCTGCTCCTGTAGTGCTGGTTAGCCGGAATCTCGCTGCTGAAAGTCATCCGACAGACCTCGCAATCCAGGGATACGTCCTTGCCCTGTTTAGCCTCCCCCTGGATCTGTGCCTTCTGCAGAACCTTATTGTGGTTTTTGCCTGCGTAGTGCTGCCTGGCCGGCTCCAGACCTGATAATGGGACATCGCAGACCTTGCAATGATAGAGTTCCTCCGCACTCAAGTTGGCACCTGTTGGGAAAATAGTTTGTAAAGAACATAAAACAATTAAAATGAGTAATGAAAATCTGGCTTCACTGGGACGGAATCAAAAATTGTGCATCGATGCCTTCCTGGCATGAACTAGTGCGGCCTTGTTGGTCGAGGTCCTGAAAATGGGACATTACAGACATAGCAGACTTTGCAGTGATGGAGTTCATCTCGACTCTCGAGTTGGCAACTGCTGGCAACTGTTGGGTCAATAGTTTGTAAAGAAAATAAAAACAATTAAAATGAGCAATGAAAATCGGCTTCACTGGGATGGAAAAAAAATTGGGCATTGTTGTCGTGCTGTCATGAAGTTGAGTGGTCTCACGTCACTGCGGTTTGTGTATATGCAACTTCAAAACACGTCCAAAATCTGGACTAGTTCAAAGACATGATAATGGGACATTGCCGACCCTGCAGTGGTGGAGGTCATCTCGACTCAAGTTGGCAACTGTTGGAGAAAATGTTATTTAATACAAATTATGTCTGTTAGAATGTAAATACATTTAGTAATCTTGATAAGCAATTCCCGTTAAAGCCCTTTTTCATTGCTCATCATTTTCATTTCATTCTATTTATTTCACATTTTTCTAAAATGAGACTCATACGTACAATTTAGAAGGCCCCGAGCTATACAGCAAAGAAATAATGTATCAAATTGGAACAAGCGAACACCGAGTAAAAGCAGGTTACAAACTTACCTGACATGTGCGATATGGTGACGGTACTGGCACGCAGACCTCCAGAAGGATGTGTAGGCACATGCATTCCTCTGGATGAAGCTGAAGGCGACTCATCATGGGATGTAGATGAATACACCTGGTTTACTGGCTGCGGTGATTTATCCCACCTTGATTCTTCCTTCGCAGCTTTCAGGTGTTTGGCGCTGATGAAGTGATCATTAGCCGAGATCTCACTGTTGAAAGACTTCCGACAGACCTTGCAATCCAGGCCGGATACGTCCTTGCCCTGTTTAGCCTCCCCCTGGATCTGTGCCTTCTGCAGCACCTTCTTGTGCTGTTTACCTGCGTAGTGCTGCTTTGCCGGCTCCAGACCTGATAATGGGACATTGCAGACCCTGCAGTGAAGGAGGTCCTCTGGACTCAAGTGGGCAACTGTTAGGGAAAATAGTTCGTAAAGAAAATAAAACAATTAAAAATGCATGAGCAATGAAAATCGTGGTTCACTGGGACGAAATCAAAGTTGTGCATTGTTGCCTTGCTGGTCATGAAGTAGTGCCGCCTTGCCGGGTCAAGGTCCTGATAATGGGACATTGTAGACCCTGCAGTGGTGGAGATCCTCTGCACTCAAATTGACAACTGTTGGGGAATTTTTTTTTTTTTTTTTTTTTTTAAGTAATACAAATGTCTGATAGAATGTTAATAGTAATCTTGATAACAGGACTGCACCATTCCCTTTGAAGCCCTTTTTTTAATTGCTCATTTTCATTTTATTCTATTTATTTCACATTCAGAAGGCCCGTGCTATATATACGGCAAATAATTAATATACAAGATTGGAACAAACACTGAGTAAAAGCAGGTTAAAAACTAACTCTACAGAGCGCGGCCAGCTGGCGCTCTGTAGAGTTAGTTAAAAACTCACCTGACATGTGCGATATGGTGACAGGACTGGCACGTAGTAGATCAGGTGAGGATGTCACAGAACTGCGAGAATTGGGGCTGCCAACGGCTGGATTAAATGATCCTGATCCTAGGTTTGGACTGAAACGTGATCCACATGCCTCCCGTTGTTGATCTGGAATACAAAAAAATAGGATACATTTATGTTGGATTAGCAAATGGATCAGAAGTTATAGAGTAAGGGCAACCGTTAATGGCACGGTCAGATATCAACGGATAGCGGAAACGAATGCCCAACTAATAGAAAATCTGTGAAATGAAATTATCCGGTGATGAAAGTCGTCTCCATTGCTTTATGTACAAAACATAGAACAACGTACATCACCGGACAAGGAACGGACAAGAAACGCATACGAACGGGGACGAACGGATGGAAAATTTAGCTCTCCGTTTGACGTCCGTTTACGCAATCCGTTGATATGTGACCGGGCTATTACAGAGGATTTAAATGATCCGGAGCCTACGTTGGGTCTAAATCATGATCCACTTGTATCCCGTTGTGCATCTGGAAGACAAAACATATATTATTTTTTAATTAGCAAATGGGCCAGATCTGAGGAGACTAACTGCAGGGTTAGATCCTAAACCTGGAGCAGATCAGAAGCGATAGAGTCATGGAAACGTAACAACTGGATTAAACTATCCTGGGGGGTGTTTCACAAAGATCCTAGGTTGAACTTATCTCTAAGTTGGACTTAACTATTATGGAAAGCCGTTAGTGTTTTTTTTTTTTTTTTGAAAAGTTTGCATAAAAGGCATTTAGAACAAATCATAATAATATTTTCTATTATCAAGTAGATTTCATGTTCTTGATCTAAAACTGATGAAAGTCTAAAATAATGACATTCTTGCTTTTGAATATGATTTATTCCAAGGCTACAAATGGCTTTCCATAATAGATAAGTCCAACTTAGAGTTAAGTTCAACTTAGGATCTTTGGGAAACACCCCCCTGATCCTATGTTGGGACTAAAACGTGATCCACTTGCCTCGATCCTTTGTTCATCTGGAATAGAAAAATTATCAATTTTAATTAGCAAATGGATCAGAATCGATAGAGTCATAGCAAATAACAACGGAATTAAATTATCAAGAGCCTATGTTGGGACTAAAATGTGATCCATTCACCTCCCTCTGTGTGTCTGGAAAAAATTAAAACATGGAAAAGGAACCAAATTTCAGAATTCATCTGTTCATAATTATGCAGGAATTTCTATTCATCACAGGGAATGAGAACAAGTCATACCCTCGAACAATAAATCAATACAGGTCTATGATGATGATCATCATCATCACCATCATCATCATCATCATCATCATCATCATCATCATCATCACCATCACCATCACCATCACCATCATCATCATCATCGTTATCATTATCATTATCATCATTATCATTATCATCATCATCATCATCATCATCATCATCATCATCATCATCATCATTCATCATCATCATCATCATCACCACCATCATCCTCATCATTATCAATCATCATCATCATCGATCATCATCATAATCATCATCATCGATCATCAATCATCATCATCAATCATCATCATCATCATCATCATCATCAGTCATCATCAATCATCATCATCATCGATCATCAATCATCATCAATTATCATCACCATCATCATCATCATCATCAATCATCACCATCAGCGATCATCATCAATCATCATCATCATCATCGATCATCGATCATCAATCATCATCAATCATCATCATCATCATCATCATCATCATCATCATCATCATCATCATCATTATCGATCATCAATCATCATCACCGATCATCGATCATCAATCATCATCATCATCAATCATCACTATCAGCGATCATCATCAATCATCATCATCGATCATCGATCATCGATCATCAATCATCAATCATCATCATCATCATCATCATCATCATTATCGATCATCAATCATCATCATCGATCATCGATCATCAATCATCGATCATCGATCATCATCATCATCGATGCCATCAAGTATGAAATTTCACCCACCGTCTCGACTGTCATTTCTTGATGTTGACGTTGCAACCCAGTGTGCGCTGTCCGCGTCTCCCAGATCATCAAACATGGCTGCCACAAGCCCACAACTTCACAAGATGACAATTGTATCCAACTCCGAATGTCTGGTTGTGTTGTTGTATTTCAGCTATTTCCAAAGACTGTAAACAAAAAGTTGGTTATCAGTTAACTTACAATTGCAATTTTCTTTCTCTCTTAACAATTGTCCGAAGGTTCAATAGAAAATATGTCAAAAGGTAGCAATCTATCTATTGAATTAAATTATGAAAACAGGTACATGAAGAGGCTATAGAGCCAGAGCAAGGTCCAATAGACCGCATCTACACACATTGTAAACATTGTGGGTTTTTTTTAATAGAGTTGATTGTTTAAATTGGGCCTAGGGTAGGGGACTTGGGGAATATTTCACTGAGTTATATGATTTATTTAAACTTTTTAAAGAGACAAAAAAATCTAAATTCAATCTTTTATCTTCTTCGCTATCTTCTTTTTAATTTTGAATGTGAACTAAAGAAATAAGGAATTGCATGATTACGATTTAAAAAAAAAAAAAAGCTGAAAAGATATACCTACCGAGATCCTTCTTTATACAGACGCGCCCAAGAGTAAAAAACATATCTTGGAATTCGCTCCCAAATTAATTTCAATTTCAATTTCAAGAACATTTATTTAGAATTCAGAATTCACACCGATAGGCCTATACAAATTTATCATAACTTTAACATTCAACAAAATAATATAATTGGTAAGTGAATTCAAGGAAAAAGGGAAGCATAAAATGCTTTTGTACTGTTTCCTTATCACAGACAAGAAAACAAGACAAAACAAGAACAAATAAATAAAAAATAATTGTACAAAAATATATATACAAAAGATTCAGCAGAATAAGTCATAACCAATACATAATATAAGTTAATAAGTAAATAAGCAAATAAGACAGGCCTAAATGCAGATATGCATGAGTAAATAAAATACTAATTAATAGCTGCTACTCAATTGGATTTTAAGTCTTTTCACAAATGTATTTAATGATGGAATGGAGCTTCCCTGGTATTTATACACAAGTTCCAATAATGGATTCCATAAGAAAAAATATTCTTTTTACATAGGGATGTTCATTTAAACTTTAAAATATACAAAATAATCCTTCCTCGTGTTGAATATAATGGACCTGCGAGGATGATCGAAAACAATCATGTAAATCTATCGGTAAACACTCCTTGACCTAGAATAGATCGACAAATCTATCGCTTTCATGGCCTTTTTGACATTATTATTGTTATTTTCACTGTCGGCATTCTAGCTAGAATGCTAGAATGCTAGAATGCCGACAGTGAAAATAACAATAATAATGTCAAAAAGGCCATGAAAGCGATAGATTTGTCGATCTATCCTTGACCTTGCTTGAATTTCCCAACATTTAGTTTAGATAAGATGATACAAATCTTTTATTTTCAATTCAGCAAATTATCCAATGATTGTGTCAATGTCGAGTAGTAGTACTAGTAGTAGCTCGTGAAAATCACGCTGCACCATGGAAAGCTTCAAATAACTTACATTTCAAACGTTTGCACCATCATAATCTAGATTCTAGTCGAGCATCCAGCATCCACAACAAACGGAGAACAAATGTGACTGGTTTAGCTAGCTAGAAACATTGCGACACGTCAGCTGTTCGCGGCCGGGGATTCCCCAAGTTACGTAGTCTTGACTCAGTTCGTAGTTCATATATTTCGCGGATAAACATGCGAAGATAAGAGCAAATCAAAGCACATATCCACATCAATTTAATATATGGGCATATTCGTGTATTAGGCCCGACCACTGCTATACTGTATACATAACCAAACAAACACATACAAATATACTTTCATCATTACATCAATAATGTGTTTACGGATAATATCACAGCGCTAGTAATTAGGGTCTAGATTGTTAGACTGGAAATAACACATTTTAACACGAGCTTGCCGTGCTCAAATCATGAATGCTACCAGCTACGTTACAAACATTATAGATTTCAGTGATGTTATTTTAGCATCGAATGGTACTTTTGACTTATTCCATCGGTCTAAAATGAGTTAGTATAATATAATACAGATAGATCTAATTACAGTGGTGTAAAACATTAGACTTATACCAAATTGGTCTAATTCCAATTGTTATACAGCTAGTTTAGTGTAATACATAATTTGTCTAATCCTATTTGGTCTACAACAAGTTATTCCAATACCAAATTGGTCTAATTCCAGTCTTTCTGCAGTCATGTCGTTTCGTCTAATATTGAATCGGTTTAATCCTATGTGTTATACAACCATTGTTTAGTACCAAATGTGTCTAATCACATTGAATGTCATTTAGTCAAAACTGCCATTTTGTCTCATGCTCAGTATATGGCTAATGTATCAACGTGTTCATATGTTACCCTTCTAATTAACATAACATTTGACCATTAGGCATTATTCTTGCAAAGAACATTATACTAAATGCATATATAGACCCCATATAGACAAACTAAGAATAGAACAATTTTCATCAGACCAAGTGGTTTTAGACACTGTATAATTTTTTAGATATATTTGTGGCACCAAAAAACTGTCCTGCATATTCCCTGCATAAAGTGATCAAAGTACTGATTGGTCAACAACTGAATCTGTCATAATAAATGTTACAGTGTTTATTCTATGAAATATCAACATCAACATCAACATCATTATAATCAGCATCATTTTTACCTATAAACTTTCTAATAAACTGTCCTACATATTCCTTGCATCAAGTACCGATTGTTCAACAACTGAATCCGTCATAATAAATGTTACAATGTTTATTCTATGAAATATAAGAGGATTGTGTTGTGTTCTTCTTGCTTTTGTGTCTACAGTTCAAACTCAATATAAAGGGCTTTTATATTTAAAAAAATATCTCTTATAACAAGGTAATTTTACTGGGTTGATCATCGTCATCATAATCATGGTCATCTTCACCACCATTTCATTTGATTTCAGTTCAGTTTTTTCAACCATCAAATCATTCATCTTAATCGTTAGCACCTTCATCATCTTAAATCGTTGCCACTATCATCACCATCATCATAATCATCATCTTAAATCGTTACCACTATCATCACCATCATTATCTATAATCTTAAATCGTTGCCACTATTCATCACCATCATCATAATCATCATCTTAAATCGTTACCACTATCATCACCATCATAATCATCATCTTAAATCGTTACCACTATCATCACCATCATCATCTTAAATCGTTACCACTATCATCACCATTATCATCATCTTAAATCGTTACCACTATCATCACCATCATCATAATCATCATCTTAAATAGTTGCCACTATCATCACCATCATTATAATCATCTTAAATCGTTGCCACTATCATCACCATCATCACCATCATCATAACCATCATAATCATCATCTTAAATCGTTACCACTATCATCACCATCATCTTAAATCGTTGCCACTATCATCACCATCATTATAATCATCTTAAATCGTTGCCACTATCATCACCATCATCATAATCATCATCTTAAATCGTTGCCACTATCATCACCATCATCATAATCATCATCTTAAATCGTTGCCACTATCACCATCATCAATCATAATCATCATCTTAAATTGTTACCACTATCATCACCATCATCATAATCATCATCTTAAATCGTTGCCACTATCATCACCATCAGCATCATCATTATATCACACCATCACCTGCAGTTACCTTATTTAATGTCAACAGTCATAGTGTATTTCAATATTTAAAGCACTTCACCATCATTATTATTGTACATGTACTGTCACACAAAATGAATATGTCCAAAATATGGAATAAGAGTTGTCGTACATTTTCTCACTTTATTTTATTACCAAGCTCATAATAACATAATTACCAAGCTTATGGCAACTCAGTTGCCATTTATTTGTAATTAACCTTTCAAATATTCAATGAGCTTCAAAACTAATTTCTGGCCCACGCAATACTATAAATACAACTGATTACTAACATGATTGAATAAGTACATTGCACTGTGTTATCCGTAAAAATCTATTTCTCATGTCACACATTATACAGTGCTACTGTTATGCTCATGCACAGCTACATATATATTGTAATTTAAATACATGAACAATATTACAAATATTCATAATTCATAATTTGTGACTGGATATAGCAAAGCCCTGCACTTGTCAGGTAAAAATCAAAATTGAGATTTTCAAGCCATCCGAAAGGTCTCATCATTTAAGCTTTCATTTGATTCATTCTAAAAAATCGGGACAATATTTGGCAAAGATATGATTGTTTCAATTTTACAAACATAGGTCTTAAATTACATTTATGCCCATTTCTTCAAAACATGAATTACCGACAAGTGCAATACTAGCATTTTGCTAAATCCAGTCACATTTCTTTGGGTTTTCTTTATGCTCTTACATTGCCACCATAATGCACATTTTTTTTGGCTCATTTTCAATCATTTAAAATATTTCTAGTCAGTTTCCTCTACATGTTTTAATTCAATTAATAAAAAGCTGCATCACTTTGTGTGATCCTGCACACTTTCTCTCGATAAGTTGATTTAATTATCCTTGGGTTAGTGCCCGGTTTATATAGTTTCTGACTAATCGAGCAATGAAAAGGGTTTAATGGGAACGTCCCCCATTCAAGGGTCTTGTGGCTCAATGGTAGAGCACCGGTCTAGCAATCCGGAGGTCTCGATCAGGTTCGATTCCCTGCGAAACCCATTTTTCTTTGCTAATTTTCAATGACTTACATTATAGCACAATATCTCAATGTGCTACTTAACCCCAACAAAAATGAATTATTATCTCGCCATCACATTAATACAATTAAAAGTAAATTAGGTTATCCCCCACAAAAAAATCCTGAAATAAATCATCAGTTTGATCATACAACATCTACATTGTTTATTGCAATCTTACCAATAAGAACAATCAATATGATCTCAATGAAGAATTGCCATTTCAGTTTGATGAATTATTATCTCACCATCATATTAATACAATTATATTTCATGCCAAGTATTTAATTCATAAATCAGAATTTACAAAAGAAATTGTTATTTTCTACGACATGTTGATACAAAAGCATTTAGAGAAGGAAAGGAAAATATACACACATAAAGTGGAGACCTCCCATATGATGGTGGATATTTAGATTCCTTCACCCATGCCCTGTCTAGGAAGTGCAGACATCATTGCTCCAGTCCAATCTGAAGACAACCCAACTCCAGATGTAGATGAGGTCACCGGATGTGTCGGCTGCAACGATCTCGCCAGCCTTGATGCTCGTTCCATAGCCTTCAGGTGCTTGCTGCTCCTGTAGTGCTGGTTAGCCGGGATCTCGCTGCTGAAAGACATCCGACAGACCTTGCAATCCAGGGATACGTCCTTGCCCTGTTTAGCCTCCCCCTGGATCTGTGCCTTCTGCAGCACCTTTTGTGCTGTTTGCCTGCGTAGTGCTGCCTGGCGGGTTTCAGACCTGATAATGGGACATCGCAGACCTTGCAATGATAGAGTTCTTCTGGACTCAAGTTGGCAACTGTTGGAAAAAATAGTTTGTAAACAAAATAAAACAACAGTTAAAAATGAGTAATGAAAATTGGGCTTTACTGGGAAAAAATCTGTATTGTGCATTGATGCCTTGCTGGCGCCTTGCCAGGTCAAGTCCTTAAATAATGTCAGGTCCAGACCTGATAATGGAATATTGCAGACCCTGCAGTGACAGAGTTCCTCCGCACTCAAGTTGGCAACTGTTGGGGAAATAGTTTGTAAAGAAAATAAAGCAATTAAAATGAGCAATGAAAATCGGGCTTCACTGGGACGAAATCGAAAATTGTGCATCGATGCCTTCCTGGCATGAAATAGTGCGGCCTTGTTGGTCGAGGTCCTGAAAATGGGACGTTGCAGACATTGCAGACTTTGCAGCGAAGGAGTTCATCTCGACTCTCGAGTTGGCAACTGTTCGGGAAATAGTTCAGAAAGAAAATAAAACAATTAAAAATGAGCACTGAAAATCAGTATTCACTGGGAATGAAATCCAAAGTGTGCATTGTTGCCTTCCTGGCATGAAGTAGTGCCGCCTTGTCGGTTCTTGTCCTGACATGGGGAAATCACAGACCCTGCAGTGGTGGAGGTTCTCGGCACTCAAGCTGGCAACTGTTGGGTTAATAGTTTGTCAAGAAAATAAAGTAATTAAAATGAGCAATGAAAATCGGGCTTCACTGGGACGGGAAACAAAATTTGGCATTGTTGTCGTGCTGTCATGAAGTTGAGTGGTCTCGCGTCACTGCGGTTTGTGTATGCAACTTCAAAACACGTCCAAAATCTGGACTAGTTCAAAGACATGATAATGGGACATTGCCAACCCTGCAGTGGTGGAGGTCAGCTCGACTCAAGTTGGCAAACTGTTGGGGAAAATGATATTTTTTTTAAAGTAATACAAATTATGTCTCTTAGAATGTAAATACATTTAGTAATCTTGATAATCAATTCCCGTTAAAGCCCTTTTTCATTGCTCATTTTCATTTCATTCTATTTATTTCACATTTTTCGAAAATGAGACTCATACGTACAATTTTGAAGGCCCCGAGCTATACAGCAAACAAATAATGTACCAAATTGGAACGAACACCGAGTAAAAGCAGGTTACAAACTTACCTGACGCCAGTATGAGTTAATTGTGTTCAATTAGTTGTAATGTGTTTGCCACATGTGGCGTTCCATAGATGTTATTGTTATGCATGTTATGCATTGAGATTACCGTTGACGTTGTCTCGGTCGCGGTTAATAAACAACTCCTAACCTGTACTCTTGATCGTCTGATGTTTCATCATTCTTTCCTGGCGTGACATGTGCGATATGGTGACAGTACTGGCACGCAGACCTCCAGAAGGATGTGCGGGCACTATTCCTCTGGATGAAGCAGAAGGCCACTCATCATCGGATGTAGATAAAGACACCTGGTTTACCGGCTGCGGTGATTTAACCCACCTTGATTCTTCCTTCACAGCTTTCAGGTGTTTGGCGCTGATGAAGTGATCATTAGCCGAGATCTCGCTGTTGAAAGACTTCCGACAGACCTTGCAATCCAGGCCGGATACTAGCTCCTTGCCCTGTTTCGCCTCCTCCTGGATCTGTGCCTTCTGCAGCACCTTCTTGTGTTGCTTGCCTGCGTAGTGCTGCCTGGCCGGCTCCAGACCTGATAATGGGACATTGCAGACCCTGCAGTGAAGGAGGTCCTCGGCACTCAAGTGGGCAACTGTTGGGAAAATAGTTTGTAAAGAAAATTAAATTAAAATTAGGAAAGAAAATCGGGCTTCACTGGAGACGAAATCAAAGTTGTGCTTTGATGCATGAAGCAGTGCTGCCTTGTCGGTTGAGGTACTGATAATGGGATATTACAGACCCTACAGTGACGGAGTTCCTCTGCACTCAAGTGGGCAACTGTTAGGGAAATAGGTTGTAAAGAAAATAAAACAATTAAAAATGAGCAATAAAAATCGTGGTTCACTGGGACAAAATCAAAGTTGTGCATTGTTGCGGCCTTGCTGGGCATGAAGACTGAAGTAGTGCCGCCTCGCCGGGTCAAGGTCCTGTTAATGGGACATCGTAGACCCTGCAGTGGTGGAGATCCTCTGCACTCAAATTGGCAACTGTTGGGGGAATTTTTATTTTTATTTTTTAAAGTAATACAAATGTCTGATAGCCCTTTTTTTTTAATTGCTAATTTTCATTTTATTCTAGTTATTTCACATTCAGAAGGCCCGTGCTATACGGCAAACAAATAATATACAAAATTGGAACAAACACTGAGTAAAGCAGGTTAAAAACTAACTCTACAGAGCGCCAGCTGGCCAGGTGGCGCTCTGTAGAGTTAGTTAAAGGAACTACAGCGTCGAGATGGCCTAATTTCACAATTCGGCTCTCTACATGTCATTTCTCATGAAATCAATCAATTTTGGGGTAATTAGTAAATATCTAATTGTCCTGGGAACGCCCCTTTTAAATCGCCAAAATGTGACGTCATCTAAAGAACGGACTAATGAACTAAATTCTGTAGATGACGCGTCATGACGTAAGCCAATGAATTGTCAATCACATGTCAATCACGCTGCCGATTCCGGACCCTAAATGTGGGTGGGGCGAAAATTGCCTGCTAAGTGAGATTTGGCATCAGAAAATTAGTCTTAAATCACTACTGTGTTTATTTTCATGGATTTTTTTTCGGCAGACCTATGTTTCAAGTCATCAACTATGGAATAAGTGTCAAAGTACGTTGTATTCTTTAGGTCCTTTAAAGGCAATTCAGACTGGTATATCAGATGCGCACTTTTACGGACGGTACGTAATCCCCCTTTGCTCAGTTATAAGTTGCGATCGCAAACTGTCTCAGTTCACGAACGACCGAGTCGAAAATGCATCGCTTTCGGAATGTTTGTTTACCAATTACCAAGGAGGTACATCTTATCAGAGATTTTTATGAGCGAAAGTATTACGTAACACACTCAACCGGTCTGTCATCAAAGTGCCGCCGCGATTTTATCAGCGCTGTATTGCCTCGGGGGACAGCTCGAGCAATGTACAGTTTATCAGCTGTGTGCTGCATGTAATTTCATATGAAGGCCCGTGTTCAGATATTTCGAGCACCGCTCTAAATCGATCCAACACACATCATGAGTTTACCTCGGGAGATTACGGTGGAGTGCGAGTTGGATTTTGCTGACTACCCATTTTAACCCACGCATATTTGCCTTTTAAACTTACCTGACATGTGTGATCTGGTGACAGGACTGGCACGTAGTAGATCAGGTGAGGATGTTACAGTACTGCGAGAATTGGGGCTGCCAACGGCTGGATTAAATGATCCTGATCCTATGTTGGGACTGAAACGTAATCGACTTGCCTTCCGTTGTTGATCTGGAATACACAAAAAAAAGGATACATTTATGTTTGATTAGCAAATGCATCAGAAGTTATAGAGTAAGGGCAACAGTTAACAGAGGATTTAAATGATCCAGAGCCTACGTTGGGTCACTTACAGCATTAGAGCTTAATAGTAGCCCCTGAAATTCGAAAAAAGAGGCCTGGTAATTTGTAGCCCCCGAGATGATAAAAGTAGCCCCCGAAAGTTGGAAAAGTAGCCCCCGAAAAGGAGCCCCCGAAATAAAAATATAAATTTTTTCGCTGTCCTGTTGTGTATCTGGAATATAGAACAGATCAATTTTGAATAAGCAATTCGACCAGAATCGATAGAGTCATAGCAAATAACAACGGAATTAAATGATCAAGAGCCTATGTTGGGACTAAAATGTGATCCATTCACCTCCCTCTGTGTGTCTGGAAAAAAATTAAAACATGGAAAAGGAACCAAAATTCAGAATTCGAACATCTGTTCATATGCAGGAATGTCTATTCATCACAGGGATCGAAATGAGAACAAGTCATACCCTCGAACAATAAATCAATACGTATACAGGTCTATGATGATGATGATGATAATACGTATACAGGTCTATGATGATGATGATGATGATGATCATCATCATCATCATCATCATCATCATCATCATCATCATCATCATCATCATCATCATCATCATCATCATCATCATCATCATCGATCATCATCATCATCATCATCATCATCATCATCATCAATCATCATCAATTATCATCATCATCATCGATCATCAATCATCATCAATCATCATCATCATCATCAATCATCATCAATCATCATCATCATCATCGATGCCATCAAGTATGAAATTTCACCCACCATCTCGATTGTCATTTCTTGATGTTGACATGGCAACCCAGTGTGCGCTGTCCGCTGCGTCTCCCAGATCATCAAACATGGCTGCCACAACTTCACAAGATGACAATTGTATCCAACTCTGAATGTCTGGTAGTGTTGTTGTATTTCAGCTATTGCGAAAGACTGTAAAAAAAAGTTGGTTATCAGTTAACTTACAATTGCAATTTTCTTTCTCTCTCTCTGAACAATTGACCAAAGGTTCAATAGAAAATATGTCAAAGGGTAGCGATCTATAGATTGAATTAAATTATGAAAACCGGTACATGAAGAGGCTATACTATAGAGCCAGAGCAAGGTCCAGTAGACCGCATCTACACACATTGTAAACATTGTTTTGTTTTTTTAATAGAGTTGAGTGTTTAAATTGGGGCCCTAGGGTAGGGGACTTGGGGGATATTTCACCGAGTTATATGATTTATTTAAAGGGTAAAAAAACACTAAATTCAATCTTTTTATCTTCTTCTCTATCTTCTTTTTAATTTTGAATGTGAATTAAAGAAATAAGGAATTGCATGATGACGATTGAAAAAAAAAAAAAAGCTGAAAAGATATACCTACCGAGATCCTTCTTTAGTTTATACAGGCCCAAGAGTAAAACAGATATCTTGGAATTCGCTCCCAAATGAATTTCAATTTCAAGAACATTTATTTAGAATTCAGAATTCACACTGATGTACAAATTTATCATAACTTTAAGTTTAACATTCAACAAAATAATATAATTGGTAAGTGAATTCAAGGAAAAGGGGAAGCATAAAATGCTTTTGTATTGTTTCCTTATTACAGACAAGAAAACAAGACAAAACAAGAACAAATATAAATAAAAATAATTATACAAAAATCAGCAGAATAAGTCATAACCAATACATAATATAAGTAAATAAGCAAATAAGACAGGCCTAAATGCATATATGCATGAGTAAATAAAAATACTAATAGCTGCTACTCAATTGGATTTGAAGTCTTTTTCACAAATGTATTTAGATAATTTAGTGATGGAGCTTCCCTGGTATTAATACACAACAAGTTCCAATAATGAATTCCATGCATATAAGAAAAAATATTAGTTTACATAGGGATGTTCGTTTAAAATATAAATAATCCTTCCTCTGAGAAGAACGTGTTAAATATGAATGGAACTGCGAGGATGATCGAAAACAATCGTGTAAATCTATCGGTAAATACTCCTTGGATACACATGATACATGAATTTCCCAACATTTAGATGATACAAATCTTTTATTTTCAATATTTTCAATTCAGCAAATTATGCAATGATTGTGTCAATGTCGAGTAGTAGCTCGTGAAATTCACGTTGCACCATGGAAAGCGTCAAATATCTTACATTTCAAACGTTTGCACCGTCAGAATCTAGATTATAGTCGAGCATCCAGCATCCACAACAAACGGAGAACAAATTACTGGTTTATTCAAGGTGTACGTTATGAGCTAGCTAGCGCTACACGTCAGCTGTTCGCGGCCGGGGATTCCCCAAGTTACGTAGTCTTGAAGCAGTTCGTAGTTCATATATTTCGCGAAAAAAACACGCGAAGACCAGAGCAAATCAAAGCACATTAGCACAATAATATATATTATATACCCACATCAATGTAATATATGCATAAACACATATAAAAATTCTTTCATCACTAAATCAATGTGTGTTTACGGACAATATCCCAGCACTAGTAATTGGGGTCTAGATTGTTAGACTGGAAATAACACATTTTAACACGAGCTAGCTAGCCGTGCTCAAATCTAATATTCTTTGGCTCAAATTATGAATGCTACCAGCTACGTTACAAACATTATAGATTTCAGTGATGTTATTTTAGCATCGAATGGTACTTTTTACTTCTATCAGTGGTTATTAATATCAAGGAGCTCCTTGTTAATATTTTTTTTAAGAAAATATATTTGAGTTGTGCAGAAATTTAGTGAAGAGTATATTTTGTCTTCATTGAGGATGTAACTTTAGAAGAGTATAGCCTTCTAGTCTACAGCAAGTCTTATACTGGATTGGTCTAATTCCATCGGTCTAAAATATATATACCAGATAGATTTAGTGTAATACAGAATTTGTCTAATCCTATTTGGTCTACAACAAGTTATTCCAATACCAAATTGGTCTAATTCCAGTATTTCTGCAGTCAGTTTAGTCTTATATTGAATCGGTCTAATCCTATTTGGTCTACAGCCAGTTAGTCTATTCCCAATTGCTCTAATTACAGTCTTTCTGCAGCAAGTTTAGTCTAATATTGAATCGGTCTAATGATATGTGTTATACAACCATCGTTTTGTACCAAAGGTGTCTATAATCACAAATAGTCAAAACTGCCGTTTTGTCTCATGCTCAGTATATTATGGCTAATGTATCAGCGTGTTCATATGTTACCCTTCTAATTAACATAACTTTTGACCATTAGCCATTATTCTTGCAAAGGACATTATACTAAATGCATATAGAGACAGGCTAAGAATAGACAAATTTTCACCAGACCAAGTGGTTTTAGACACTCTGGCTGTAGACAATTTCAATGTATAATATGGCAGCCAAAAACTGTCCTGCATATTCCCTGCATTAAGTGAAGTTAATCGATTGTTCAACAACTGAATCTGTCATAATAAATGTTACAATGTTTATTCTATGAAATATAAGAGGATTGTGTTGTGTTCTTCTGGCTTTTGTGTCTACAGTTCAAACTCATTATAAAGGGCTTTTATATTTAAAAAAAATCTCTTGTAACAAAGTAATTGTACTGGTTTGATCATTATTATTAGTATCATCATCATCATCTGACATCACCATCATCATACTAATGATCACCATCATGAACATCAACATAATCTTATCATCAACATCATCAACAGTCATCATCATCACCATCATCATCGTTTCATTAACATTTCATTTCAGTTTATTCTACCATAAAATCATTATTGTCGTTATCAACATCTTAATTGTTACCATGCACTATCATCACCCTCACCATCATCTTCATCACCATCATATTTCATGTCAACAGTCATGTATTTCAATATATTTAAAGCACTTCACAATCATTATCATACTTTCACATATTATAATAAATATGTCAGAATGTGAAATAAGAGTTGTACAATTTCTCACTTTATTTTATTACAGAGCTCACAATTACTTGCAACTCAGTTGCATTTCATTTCAATTAAACATACACTGTCAAATATTAAATGAGCTTTAGAGGTAATTACTAGTCCACACATTACTATAAATACATAAACAACCGATTACTAACATTATTTGAATAGGTAAATTGCACTGCGTTATTAATCATTTAAATGTTGTATTTCACACATTATACATTGGAATCTCACTATAAAGAGCTCTGATAACAAAAACCCTCTTATAACCAGGGGGTGTTTCACACAGATTCTAAGTTGAACTTAACTAGAACCTACACATTATGGAAAGATGTTAGTTTCTTTGTACATTTTGTAAACAGTTCTTTTTAAAAAGCATACATTTTGATACAAATCGGTAATATTTGTTATCAAGGAGCCTTCAAGTTATTGATATAATTGTTTTTAATGTTTTAATCCAAGGTTTAAATGGTCTACCGTCATGTTTAAGTCCAACTTAAGAGTTAATGTTCAACTAAGAATCTTTGTGAAACGGGTGTGTAACACCCCCGGGTAATTTGACAGGGACGAGCTACTAATAGTATTTATTTATATTCTTTTGTTTTTACCCTGATATAACACAGAAATGTATACTGTTATGTTCATGCAAAGCTACATATATATTGCAACTGAAATACATATTAAACAATAGTACAAATATTCATAATTCATTATTTGTGACTGGATATAGCAAAACCCTGCAACTGTCGGTAAAAGATTTTCAAGTTATGAGAAAGAACTCATCATAAGCTTTCATTTGATGCCTTTTTCTAACAAATCAGACAATATTTGGCAAAGATATGATTGTTTCAATTTTACAAAGAGGTCTTATACGTTAAATTGTATGCCCATTTCTTCAAAACATGAATTACAGACAAGTGCAGTATTTTGATATATGCAGTTTACATTTCTTTGGGTGTTCTTATACGCTCTTACATTGCCACCATAATTTATGCACAATTTGTTGCAATATATCGGTTCTTCTTAGGCTATGCTTAAAAAAACCTGTTCCAATTATTGCAGAGTTTATTATGATTTATGTACATGCATAAATAAATCTTAACCATTACTGACTTACAATGGATTGGATGTAGTATAACATCCATTCCAGAAAACTTGCATAGAACTATAGTGTTCTCTCATTCCTTGTTGTACATGTATTCATATTATTGGTAAAAAGATATTTACGATAGGAGTGCTCAGATTATTACAAATCCACTTGAAAGTTATTACTGTGTACAAAGCAAGTGCAATGAATCAGCGAATAACGCTTTGCATTTTTGTTCATTACTCGGCCATATAACATGAAATTTTCACACATTAATATAAGTGTACATTTCAGATCACATCAGAACACATGATACAGAGCTACATTACCAACATAGAAATTCAACAATCAGAAAGATTTAGGGAAATTTCCTCAGAAATCAGGAAGATATCTATAAAATGCATACAACCTAATGACAATAATGTGGATAATCAGGAAGATTAGCTATCCGATGCAGTAATCTTTGGTCTATTTTCACGAAGTCTTCTGTGAAATTAGGAAATCTTGGCAGCTCTGAATCCTCTGATGATATCAATCATTCATCGTTTTTGCACACATCAACAAAGTTACTACCAGATCCCTTTTATTCTGGTTATGCGAGCATGTGATAAAGGATGGAACCATCTGGTAAAAGGAGGGTGGAGGTATCACATCACCTCAAGGACTCGAGGACCAAAGGACTAGGTGATGCATCTGTTATATCTCTTGCTCCTCTTTACAAAGACCCATCTTTCTTCCTCTGAGCAAGTTTATTTGACATCTCATTGTAAGCATCTTTGCTTCCTGTCGTCTGACTCCTGTTATTCTGGTTAGGCGAGCATGTGATAAAGGATGGAACCATCTGGTAAAAGGAGGGTGGAGGAATCACATCACCTCAAGGACTCGACGACCAAAGGACCAGGTGATGCATGTCTGATGTCTCTTGCTTCTCTTTACACAGACCCATCTTTCTTCGTCTGAACAGGTTTATTCCACATCTCATTGTGGGCATCCTGGCTTCCTGAAGTCTTGTTCAGGTTATTCTGTTTGGGAGGGGCCGTCAAACCACTGACCAGAGATCCATGGGCAGAAACGTCATCATATAAGGGCGGCATGCTCTGCTCAGAGCCAAGAGAAAGGGCATCATCCCTCTCCCTGTCACCAGAAGACCCTTGACCAGATCCTCCATGAAAGATTTCCCCTGGCCCTGCACTCGAAGGCTCTGAGGATGGGTGACATTGCATGGGGAGGGCGGTGCTCCTGTCACTCTGGCGTACTTGAATTTGATTAGATACCAAAGATTTGATATCATATTCTGCTTGGAAGGAGCCACCTTGCCCTTGAAGGGAGATGCTATCACTTGGATTTCTGGATGACCCCTCTCGATGAGGGTTGCTGATGCTTCCGCTGTAGCCAAGTTCCTGGATTACTGCACCGGCCACTTGATTGGCAATGTGTGGTATTATCTGTTTCATGATGCCTTCGAGCTGCGTGGTGCACAGTGCAACAACTTTCTTTCTGAGGATCTCTCCGGCTTCTGGAGACATCCCAGCCATGAATGGCCTTTGAGGAAGTGGACTTCCTGTGGATGGACCTAACGGGACCTTAGGGGGCAAGGCTCCAGCTTCTGCAGTGGAACTCACTCCTGCAAATCCTTTTGCACCACCGTCTGGGAGATCACTACCTCCAGGTGAATTACCAGATACCATTAAAACTGGAAGGACACTGGAGCTCTTACCTGGATTGAAGGCGTCTGTGAGCCCTTCCAGCAGATGGCCTTTACTCTCGTCAAAACTGAAGCTGCTGTCAGAAAAGAAGGAGTCTGATGCAAACCCACCGTTCACACCTCCCGATGAAATGGGGAGGGTACCCGGGGCGTTAGACAGCCTTCCTCCAGAAGGATGTGCGGGCATCATTTCTCTGGATGAAGCTGAAGGTGAATCATCATTGGATGTAGATGAAGACACCTGGTTAACCCACCTTGATTCCTCCTTCACAGCTTTCAGGTGTTTGCGGCTGATATAGTGATCTTTAGCCGAGATCTCACTGGTGAAAGGCTTCCGACAGACATCGCAATAAAGGGATACCTCCTTGCCCTGCTTAGCCTCCTCCTGGATCTGTGCCTTCTGCAGCACCTTCCTGTGCTGTTTGCCTACGTAGTGCTGCCTGGCCGGTTCCATACCTGATAATGGGACATTGCAGACCTTGCAGTGAAGGAGGTCCTCTGGACTCAAACTGGCAACTGTGGGGAAAATATATTGTAAAGAAAATAAAAACAAACAAAGAAATTAAAATTAGCAATGAAAATCGGCCTTCACTAGGATTAAATCTTAATTGTACATCATTGCCTTGCTTGTATGAAGAAATGGAACCTTGTCAGCTGAGGTCCTCATGATGGACATTGTAAACATTGCAGTAACTGGGGTCATCTTGTCAAGTTGGCAACTGTTGAACAAATTGTTGGTAAAGAAAATAAAACAATTGACATGAGCAATGCAACATTGCATGAAGTAGTGCGGCCTCGTCGGTTGAGGTCCTGATAATATGGGACATTGCAGACCATACAGTGACGGAATTCCTCCGCACGAAAATAAAACAATTAAAAATGAGCAATGAACTGAAAATCGGGCTACACTGGGAGAAAATCAAAATTGTACATTGTTTGCCTTGCTGGAATGAAGTAGTACCGCCTTTCCGGGCCAAGTCTTGATAATTGGACATCGCAGACTCTGCCGCGGCGGCAGTCATCTGGACTTGGCAGCTGTTGGGGAAATAGTTTATTAACAAAATAAATAAAACAATCAAAATGAGCAATGAAAATCGGGCTTTACTGGGACAAAATCAAAATGATGCATTGATGCCTTGCTGGAATGAAATAGTGGTGCCTGCTGTGGTGGAGGTTATCTGCCTCAAGTTAGGAGTATATATAGGATGTGACTGAATTTAAAAATTATCAACAGATGTGTTATATTTCAATATCTATATATATTTAGTAAAAGTATATCAGGCCTCGACATTAAGTTTTCCAACCGCTTCCCGACCAATACTGTAGGGCGGGGGAATTTTTTTTTGCTAAACGTTTAAACATTTTACTACAGTTTAAAAAAAACGTATAATAACGTTAAAACATTTTGTAATGGTTTTGACTCAGAACTAAAACAAATATACAAAATTGGAATGAACACAGAGTAAAAGCAGGTTAAAAACTTACCTGACATGTGTGATATGGTGACAGGGGTGGCACGTAGTAGATCAGGTGAGGATGTTACAGTACTGCGAGAATTGGGGCTGCCAACAGCTGGATCAAACGATCCTGATCGTATGTTGAGATTTAAAGGTGATCCACTCGTCTCCCGTTGTTGAACTGGAATACAAACAAAAAAGATACATTTGCTTGGTTGGTGCATGCGGCAAAACATGTTTCAATTATTTAAATATGTGGGACTTCACCATCACCATCACCATCACCATCACCATCTCTATCATTACCATGATGATGATGATGATGATCATCATCATCATCGTCACCGTCATCATCACCATCATCATCATCATCAATTTATCGTCATCATCATCATCATCATCATTATCATCATCATCATCAGTCATCATCAGCATCAGTCATCACCATCATCATCGATCACCATCACCATCATCGCCATCATCAATTCCATCAAGTATGAAATATCACCCACCATCTCGATTGTCATTTCTTGATTTTGAAGTTGCAACCCAGTGTGAATCGTCCGCGTCTCCCAGATTACTAAACATGGCCATGTCTGCAACAACTTCACAAGACGACAAGTATCCAACTCCAAAAGTTCAATCAGTTCATGAAATCTGGTCTAGGCCTTGCTGGGTTGTTATATTTCAGCTATTTACTAAGACTGTTTACCTGGCATAAAAACGGATGGATATATCAGTTAAATTACATTGAATGGTGTGTTTTTTCTCTCTCTCTTAAAGTGGCCGGGCAAACCAAACGCATGTTATCTTCTGTGCATCAGTGTACACATCAAATATTTGTAAACCATTTTACCCAAACATATTTTGTATATTTAAAACATTTTAGTAATTATTTGTCTCCATATTGCTAATAGTATATCCCCTAATGTAGTATGAATAAATGTTGTGAAATTTTTTGCTATAATCTTGGAAACAGTTTTTAATTTGGTCTAAATACATTACTGATGAGAAAAAGTGATGTTTCCATTTTTTATTTTTGGTCCCAGGGTGCATTTTGGCGATTTTAAAGGTAATTAGCTAGTTTGCATATTTGTGAAATAAGGTCAGGGGTCATTTTCTATCTAGGGATAGTACAATATTGATAAAAACTAGTATTCTAGGGTATTTTGAGGCAAGGATTCCATTTCCGGTGCTCGTTTGTAAGTGCTGTATTGGAAACACTCTGAAATCCAAGATGGCTTCCCCTAATTTGCATATTTATGAATATTATTGATTTTCAGTGGCTACAGCCCCTAATAAGCAATAATTCCGGATTATTATTTGTCAGTTATTTTCTAAGAATGTATTTATGATATCAAAGATGAGTTGCCATCGTGGCAACCTCTAGCAATGCATATTATTTGCATAATTATGTATTTTACCTAATTTGCATATTCCCCCAAATCGAGTATATTGAGAAGCTGGCAAGTAAAAAAGACAAGTAATACCACTTTTCCAAGGTTTTAGGGGGCAACGAATCCATTCATGATACTTATTTACCTGTATCACCATGGCATCCATCTCAAATCCAAGATGACTGCTCCCTAAATTACACATGTTATGATACACGACTATATTATTTCGGTTATATTAGATTGATATTATAATGTTTTGACTTGTAATTATTGGAATGAGCAACTACAATACTTGAATCACAATGTAGTTGTTTGCTTACAGTAAGCAAATCATACTTTTATAAATTAAATGGCATTAAAGTAGAAAATAGCATTATTTACTTTAAAATGACAAATGCGGCCATCTTGGATTTATGTGGGTTGCCGAGGTGATACAGGTAAATAAGTATCATGAATGGATTCGTTGCCCCCTAAAACCTTGGAAAAGTGGTATTACTTGTCTTTTTTACTTGCTGGGTTCCCAATATACTCGATTTGGGGGAATATGCAAATTAGGTAAAATACATAATTATGCAAATAATATGCATTGCTAGAGGTTGCCACGATGGCAATTCATCTTTGATATCTTAAATACATACTTAGAACATAACTGACAAATAATAATCCGGAATTATTGCTTATTAAGGGCTGTAGCCACTGAAAATCAATAATATTCATAAATATGCAAATTAGGGGAAGCCATCTTGGATTTCAGAGTGTTTCCCATACAGCACTTACAAACGAGCACCGGAAATGGAATCCTTGCCTCAAAATACCCTAGAATACTAGTTTTTATCAATATTGTACTATTCCTAGATAGAAAATGACCCCTGACCTTATTTCACAAATATGCAAATTAGCTAATTATCTTTAAAATCGCCAAAATGCACCCTGGGACCAAAAATAAAAAATGGAAACATCACTTTTTCTCATCAGTAATGTATTTATACCAAATTAAAAACTGTTTCCAAGATTATAGCAAAAAAAATTGCAACTTTACATAACCTGATAGACTATAAGCCTCCACCTCTGAAAACCTATCCAGAGTAAAATTCTATTGTTGACTAGTTGTGACATCATCAGTCATTCACTACTCAGTTACAAAGAAGTGACCTTCATCCAAGCTGAGTGCCTAATCACAATAGCATCACACGTTGGAATGCAATGCCAACTCAAACACTTTCAATTTCAATAGCCGTTGCTATGTCAGAAGATAAGCAGTGTCTAAGCTATTGTATGGAGGCATGGCAGTGCATGCTTTTGTGTGCATGTTTTGTTGTACTTTCATCTTTTGTTAATCTAATGGTAGCTGACCAGTGATTGACAGATGATGTCACAACCAGTCAATAATAGAATTCACTCTGGAGGGGTTTTTTTAGGAACATGTTCAGACAATTAAATGATACAATTTGTAAAAATATACAAAACATATTTTATAGGTCAAACAGTTTACAAATATTGAATGTGTACACTAATACAGATGAACAGAAGTCAACATGCATTTGGTTGGCAAGGCCCCTTTAATAAAACAATTAATTGAGGTGCAATAGAAAGGGTAGCAATCTATACATTGAATTATATTTCGAAAACTGGTACCTATACTACAGAGCCAAGGCCAAAGTGGGGTTAAAAAGACCGTGTTAAATAATTGAATACAGAATAGCTCTCTACGTTTTATTTGAAACATAAAACTCATTCATTTTTGTTAAAGGGTGATATTTGATATAGTTTTTAACAAAATTCAACGTTATCATTCCTTATTGTCTTGTTTATTGTTACTTTCAATAAGAAATAATACAGAATGACATATGGGAAAACAAATGATAAAATTAACAAGGGGAAATACCTACCGATACCTTCTTTACGACAGACCTGCGAAAAGATATCTTGAATTCGCTCCCTAATCGCCCAATGATTGTAATGTCAATGTCGAGTAAAAGAGCTTGTGAACATCACTTTGCTCCTTTGCTTCAAATATCTAACCTTTTCAAACGTTTGCACAATCAGAATCTAGATTCTAGTCGAGCTCCCAGGCCCAGCTTACACAATAAACGGAGTACAAATGGCTGGTTAATTCAAGGCGTAAAGTCAAAAGAGCAATAGTAAGATAGCTTACGTATATTGTGTCGTCGAGCACGGAATGTTGGATATTTCGACATAATTAATTCGCCTTATGTGCCAATTGCGACATATCAGCTGTTCGCTCCCGATCGGGGATTCCCCAAGTAACGTAGTCTTGAATCAGTCCGTAGTGCATATGTTTCACTGATAACACGCGAACACAACTAAATCCAGTCCAGAAGCGAACAAAATCACATGTTTTAATATCCAAATAAATTGTAATAAACACATTAACATTATATCATACACGCAAAATACTTGCATCTCTACGTATTTACAGACAATACCACAATGCAAGTAATTAGAGTCTGGATTTTATAGACTGGAAATAACACATTTTTACACGAGCTAGGGATAGGCCGATTCATTTCTGTGGCTCAAAACATCAATGCTACCAATGCTGTTATTGTCGCCAAAAGTGTTATCTTTGTATTTCTCCCATGCCCCCGTGAGGGGCCGTTATTGAGAATAAAATTCATTGTCATTGTCATTGTCATTCATTTATTGTCACCAGCTACGTTGCAAACATAGATTTCAGTGGTGTTTATATTTTAAAGGTGCACCTGTAAAAGTGTCAGATATTGCCCAAAATGACATTTGAGACTTTAATCCTGTACCAAAATCATTGTAAGATATGTCCGAATCATGTGTGAAAGTTTCATTGAAAAAGAACACTGCTCTTCTGGTTAAAAAAGCGAAAATTTGCGTCAGCTTTTACAACAAATTACTGTATAACGTGTATGTGGTTTATGACCGTTCATTAACGCTCTTGAGCTGAATGATTATTAATGATAGATATCGTCATACTAAAGGGGCATTTTAAAAAATCTAACCCTATTTTATTATGCTCTTACCTTAAGCCAAACAACACGGTAGAAGAGAAATGTGGAAGCTCCAAGTAATTTTCGTGGAGTTAGACACTTTAAATGGATGTTGTATGGCCGAGTAATGAGCAAAAATGCAGTGATATCCACTAACTCATTGCACTGACTTTATACACGGTTTCGATGATCCAGTGGATAATTTAACGTATATATCTTTTTAACGAAAGGGAAATTTAAAAAAAACGAAACCTGTTTATCAACTGACTCTGTCATAATAAATGTTACAATGTTTATTATATGAAATATAAAAGGATTGTGTTGTGTTCTTCTTGTCTGAATGTGTTACAGTGCAAACTCGTTATAAGATATTCTGTTTCAATATCAAAGCTCTTTATAACAAAGTAATGTTTAGTGGTTCGATCATTATCATTGTAATCACCATCATCACCATCACCATTACCATCATGATAATGATGATCATCACCATCATGAACATCAACTTATCATCAACATCATCATCATCATGAACATCACCATTAGCATCAGCATCATCATTTTGTATACCTATACAATTTCTAATAAACTGTCCTGCATATTTCCTGCATAAAATACTGATTGTTCATCAACTGAATCTGTCATTATAAATGTTACAATGGTTATTCTCTGGAATATACAAGGATTGTGTTGTGTTGTGTTGTTCTTGCATAGAGGAGTGATAAAATTCCCTTGTTACCCCCCAAAAAATCTGTCTTCTTATAAGGCAATTTAACTAGTTCATTATCATCATCGTCCTCATCATCGCTTTCATGATCATCAACATCATCATCATCATCATCATCGTTTCATTAACATTTCATTTCAGTTTATTCAACCATAAATCATCCTTGTCGTCATAATCATCATCTTAATAATTTCATGCACTATCATCACCCTCACCATCTTTTTCACACCATCATGCATCTTCATCACCCTATTTCATGTCAACAGTCAAAGTGTCAATATTTAAAGCACTTTACAATCAATATTATCATACTTTCATACATAATGAGTACGTCCCGAAATGTGAAATAAGAGCTGTACATTTTCTCACTTTATTTAATTACCAAGCTCACAATTACTTGCAACTTAGTTGCATTTCATTTTATTTACACATACTGTCAAATATTAAATGAGCTTTATAGCTAATTACTAGTCCACACAATACTATAAATACATAACAACCGATTACTAACATTATTTGAATAGGTACATTGCACTGCGTTATTAATCATATCAATTTTCATGTCGCACATATTATACAGTGAAATCTAACTATAAAGAGCTCTGATTTAACAAAAACCCTCTTATAACCAGGGGGTGTTTTACAAAGATTCTAAGTTGAACTTAACTCTGACCTAAAAGTTATGGAAAGATGTTTTTTTCTTTGTAAATTTTGTGAACAGTTCTTTTAAGGCATACATTTTGAGAAGAACAAAATCCGTAATATTTGTTATGGCTTCAAGTTATTGATATTATTTTGTTATGTTTTTATTTTGCTTTTGAATGTGTATTCCAAGTTTACAAATGGCCTACCATCATTTTAAGTCTAACTTAAGAGTTCAGTTCAACTTGGAATCTTTGCGAGACACCCCTAGGTAATTGGAACAAACTATATTCTTTTGTTTTTACCCTGATATAACGCAGTAATTTTTTACTGTTATGTTCATTGCAAAGCTACATATATATTGCAATTGAAATACATATTAAACAATAGTACAAATATTCATAATTCATCATTTGTGACTGGATATAGCAAAACCATGCACCTGTCGGTACAAGATTTACAAGTCATGAGAAAGGCCTCATCATAAGCTTTCATTTGATGCCTTTTTCTAACAAATCAGACAATATTTGGCAAATATATGACTGTTTTAATTTTACAAAGAGGTCTTATACTTCAAATTGTATGCCAATTTCTTCAAAACATGAATTACAGACAAGTGCAGTATTTTGCTATTATGCAGTTTACATTTCTTTGGGTTTTCTTACATTGCCACCATAATTAATGCACAATTTGTTGCAATATATCGGTTCTTCTTATGCTTAAATAAACCTGTCCCAATTATTGCAGAGGTTATTATGATTTATGTACATGCATAAATAAATCTTAATCCTTACTGGATTGGATCTAGTATAACATCCATTCCACAAAACTTACATAGAACTATTGTGTTCTCTCATTCCTTGTTGTATTCATATTATTGGTAAAAAGATATTTACGATAGGAGTGTTCAGATTATTACAAATCCACTTGAAAGTTATTACTGTGTACAAAGCAAGTGCAATGAATCAGCGAATATCGCTTTGCATTTTCGTTCATTACTCAGCCATATAACATGAAATTTTCACACATTACTATAAGTGTACATTTCAGATGACATCAGTACACATGATACAGAGCTACCAACATAGAAATTCAACAATCAGAAAGATTTAGGGAAATTTCCTCAGAAATCAGGAAGATATCTATAAAATGCATACAACCTGATGACAATAATTTTTTGATAATCAGGAAGTTTGGCTATCCGATGCAGTAATCTTGGTCTATTTTCACAAAGTCTTCTGTGAAATCAGGAAACATTGGCAGCTCTGAATCCTCTGATGATATCAACCATTCATCATTTTTGCACACATCAACAAAGTTACTAGGTCCCTTTACCATATTATCACTATCTACAATTTAAGTAAATTGATTAGTCCAAAAAAAGATATCCTGAAATAAACATTATAATCATAACATATAATTATACAAACATATATGCATTTTGTATTGAGATCTTACCATCAAGAACAATTAATATGATCTAAATAAAGGCTATAATTTATATTTTAGTTTAATAAATAATCATCTCACCATACCCAATTATATCTATGCCAAGTATATGTGTCCCTTTATGATGAAATTTTCTTGATCTGAAGCAATAGATTTATTTTAATTGATAACAAATTTATCAGAACACTACAAAACCAGGCTCCATGTACTCACTTGTCCAAATTCCAGGGGCAAGTGAAAATTAGTGAGTATCATTTCTACATCGACCCATCTTTCTTCTCCTGAGCAAGTTTATTCCACATCTCACTGTAAGCATCTTTGCTTATTGTCGTCTTGCTCATGTTACTCTGGTTGGGTAATCCTGTGATGATGTATGGCACAACAGAAGGGGGCTATATATGGATTACATTACTTCAAGGACCCGATGATGCATCTCTAATTTCTCTTTAATCCTCTTTACAAAGACCTGTCTTTCTTTTTTTTGTAGAGTCCGTCTATGTCAAATTGTCAGCATAATTGATTCGGTCTTCTTGCTCAGGTTATAGCTGGGGTGTCGGAGTGAGCCTGTGATGATGTTAGGTGAGGACAAGATGATGCATCTTATATGCAAGGCACTCGCACTGGCCCGCTGGCCCGGGGCCAGTGAAATTGCACTTGGGGCCAGCAAAATGTATACAAGTCATATTTTGGTGGCCCGGTCGGGCAAGCAGATTTTTAACCCGACATTGACACACACAAAAAAATCATGTTCTTTTTTATGTCATGCTTCATATGTAATCACAGGTTTGAAAAGGAAAGAGTAATATTTTGAATAGTAAAAAAGCTCATGAAATACAATTTGGGGCCAGTAAATTGTCTTTAGGGCCACCAGAATAGGGGAAAAAACTATTTCACTGGCCCGACCGGGCCACTGACTGAAAAGGTGAGTGTGGAGCCCTGTTAAATTTCCCTCTATGCATCTTACCTTGATTAGCACTGTGCTATTTTGTTAGCCCCTTTCGTCAATTCTTTCTATTGTATTGTTAATTCAAGATGTTTAATTAATCTGTACTATGACTATTGTAAATTGTAATTATTGAACTGATTATTATTGACAATAAATCAATTTCAATATCTCTATTGCTCCTCTTTATAAAGACCCATCTGTCTTCTGTGAAAGTTTATTCCACATTTTGCTGCAGGCATCCTTGTTTTCTGAAGTCTTGCACAGGTTATTCTGGTTAGGCGAGCATGTGATAAAGGATGGAACCATCTGGCAAAAGGAGGGTGGTGTTTACGTATACATCACCTCAAGGACTCAAGGAATAAACTAGGTGATGTATATATGTCTGATGTATCTTGCTCCTGGATTCCTGAAGTCTTGCTGAGGTTAGCTGGTTGCCAGGGTGAAACATGTGATGATGAAACAAGATGAATGTCAGGACATAAGGAGACTCGTGGTTACATCAAACCAAGGACTAGGTGATGCATCTGTTATATCTCTTGCTCCTCTTTACAAAGACCCATCTTTCTTCTTCTGAACAAGTCTGTTCCACATCTCATTGTAAGCATCTTTGCTTCCTGTTGTCTTGCTCATGTTATTCTGGTTAGGCGAGCATGTGATAAAGGATGGAACCATCTGGCAAAAGGAGGGTGGAGGTACCCAGGTCGAAAAAACAGTTGAAAATTAGTTGCCAAATGGTACCAGTTGATACCAGTTGGCCAACTGGTTTCAATATGGAAATTGCTACACTGGAATCAAATGGAATCAATTGGAATCAACTGGAACAACCAGTAAGAATCCAGTTGAAACCAATATAAAACCATTAAGAAACCAGTAGTGGGATTAACCGGTACATGAAGACCAGTTAAAGTAGTTGGTTTCAACTGGTATTTCTATTGGTTTTAACTGGTCTGCTGCATCTATCCATTTATCTTTACTGGGAACAGGGAATGTTAACTGCTACCGCTTGATGCCAGTTAAAACCAGTAAAAACCAGTTGAATTTCCAACTGGTTTCAACTGGTTTCAACTGTTTTTTCGACCTGGGTATCACATCACCTCAAGGACTCGAGGACCAAAGGACTAGGTGATGCATGTCTGATGTCTCTTGCTCCTCTTTACAAAGACCCATCTTTCTTCGTCTGAACTAGTTGATTCCACATCTCATTGTAAGCATCTTTGCTTCCTTTCGTCTGACTCCTGTTATTCTGGTTAGGCGAGCATGTAATAAAGGATGGAACCATCTGGCAAAAGGAGAGTGGTGATATCACATCACCTCAAGGACTCGAGGACCAAAGGACTAGGTGATTCATGTCTGTGATCTCTTGCTCCTCTTTACAAGGACCCATCTTTCTTCTTCTGTGCAAGTCTGTTCCACATCTCATTGTAAGCATCTTTGCTTATTGTCGTCTTGCTCATGTTATACTGGTTAGGCGAGCATGTGATAAAGGATGGCATCATCGGGCAAAATAATGGTGGTGTTAACATCACCTGAAAGACCAAGGAATAAACTAGGTGATTTATGTCTAATGTCTCTTGCTCCTCTTTACAAAGATCCATCTTTCTTAGTCTGAACAAGTTTATTCCACATCTCATTGTGGGCATCCTGGCTTCCTGAAGCCTTGTTCAGGTTATTCTGTTTGGGAGGGGCCGTCAAACCACTGACCAGAGATCCATGGGCAGAAACGTCATCATATAAGGGCGGCATGCTCTGCTCAGAGCCAAGAGAAAGGACATCATCTCTCTCCCGGTCACCAGAAGACCCTTGACCAGATCCTCCATGAAAGATGTCCCCTGGCCCTTCACTCGAAGGCTGTGAGGATGGGTGACATTGCATGGGAAGGGTGGTGCTCCTGTCACTTTGGCGTCCTTGAATTTGATTAGATACCAAAGACATTATATCCTGTTCCCCTTGAAAGGGCCCACCTTGCCCTTGAAGGGAGACGCCATCACTTGGATTTCTGGATGACCCCTCTCGATGAGGGTTGGTGGTGCTTCCGCTGTAACCAAGTTCCTGGATTACTGCACCGGCCACTTGATTAGCAATGTGTGGTATCATCTGTTTCATGATGCCTTCAAGCTGCGTGGTGCACAGTGCAACGACTTTCTTTCTGAGGATCTCTCCGGCTTCTGGAGACATCCCAGCCATGAATGGCCTTTGAGGAAGTGGACTTCCTGTGGATGGACCTAACGGGACCTTGGGGGGCAAGGCTCCAGCTTCTGCAATGGAACTCACTCCTGCAAATCCTTTTGCACCACCATCTGGGAGATCACTACCTCCAGGTGAATTACCAGACATCATTATGTTGGCCATTGGAAGGACAGCTTCTGTGAGCCCTTCCAGCAGATGGCCTTTACCCTGGTGAAAACCGAAGTTGCTGTGAGAAAAAAGGGAGAAGTTTGACGCGAACCCACCGTTCATACCTTCCAATGAAGTGGGGAGGGTACCCGGAGTGTTAGACAGCTTTCCTCCAGAAGGATGTGGAGGCACCAATCGTCTGGATGAAGCTGAAGGCGACTCTTCATCAGATGTAGAAGACACCTGGTTTGTCTGCTGTGACCTGGCCCACCTTTTTGCGCCTTCCACGGCTTTCAGGTGTTTGCTGCTGATATAGTGATCTTTTGCAGAGATCTCACTAGTGAAGGATTTCTGACAGACCTCGCATTCGAGAGAGACTCCGTCACCCATGCCTTGTCTAGGAAGTGCAGACATCATTGCTCCAGTCCAATCTGAAGACAACCCAACTCCAGAGGTAGATGAGGTCACCGGGTTTGTCGGCTGCAGCGATCTCGCCATCCTCGATGCTCCTTCCATAGCCTTCAGGTGCTTGCTGCTCCTGTAGTGCTGGTGAGCCGGGATCTCACCGCTGAAGGTCATCTGGCAAACCTCGCAGTCCAGGGATACTTCCTTGCCCTGTTTCGCCTCCCCCTGGATCTGTGCCTTCTGCAGCACCTTCTTGTGCTGTTTACCTGCGTAGTGCTGTCTGGCAGGTTCCTCACCTGATAATGGGACATCGCAGACCTTGCAATGATAGAGTTCCTCTCGACTCAAGTTGGTAACTGTTGGAAAAATAGTTTGTAAAGAAAATAAAACAAATGAGCAATCGAATATCAGGCTTCACTTGCACAAAATCAAAATTGTGCGTCATTGCCTTCCTGACATGAAGTAACGCCCCCTTGCCGGTTCAAGTCCTGATAATGGGATATCGCAGACCTTGCAATGATGTTCTTCTCGACTCAAGTTGGTAACTGTTGGGAAAATAGTTTGAAAAGAAAATAAAAACAATTGAAATGAGCAATGAAAATCGGCCTTCAATGTGATTAAATCTTAATTGTGCATCGTTGCCTTGCTTGCATGAAGAAGTGGAACCTTGTCAGCTGAGGTCCTCATGATGGACATTGTAAACCTTGCAGTGACGGGGGTCATCTTGTCAAGTTGGCAACTGTTGAACAAATTTTTGGTAAAGAAAATAAAACAATTGAAATGAGCAATGAAAAATAGGGCTTCACTTGGACGAAATCAAAATTGCATTAGAAGTAGTGCGGCCTCGTCGGTTGAGGTCCTGATAATAGGACATTGCAGACCATGCAGTGACAAAATTCCTCGGCACAAAAATAAAACAATTACAAATGAGCAATGAAAATCGGGCTACACTGGGAGGAAATCAAAATTGTGCATTTTTTGCCTTGCTGGAATGTTCAAGTAGTACCGCCTTTCCGGGTCAAGTCTTGATAATGGGACATCATAGACCCTGCAGTGACAGAGTTCCTCTGGACTCAAATTGGCAACTGTTGGGGAAATAGTTTGTAAAGAAACTTAAAAACAATTGAAAAAGATCAATTACAATTGGGCTACACTGGGGCAAAATCAAAATTGTACGTAATATATTTCCTTGCTGGCATGAAGTATTGATGATGGGACATTGCAGACCTTGCAGTGGTGGAGGCCGGGCCTCTGAACTCAAGTTGGCACCCGTTGTGGAAAAATTAATCTTTAAAAAAATACAAATGTCTGTTAGAATGTAAATAGTAATCTTGATGGCAGGACCATTTATGATGTTCCAAACCTTTTTTCATTGCTTATTTTCATTTTTTAAAATTCATTTCACTCTATTTTTTTCAATTAGGATCATAAGTTTCAGAAAGCCTGAGCTATACAGCAAACACATAATATACAAAAATTGGAACTAACACCGAGTAAAAGCAGGTTAAAAACTTACCTGAAATGTGCGATATAGTGACAGGGGTGGCACGTAGTAGATCAGGTGAGGATGTTACAGTACCACGAGTATTGGGGCTGCCAACAGCTGGATTAAATGATCCTGATCCTATGTTGAGATTTAAAGGTGGTGATCCACCTGTCTCCCGTTGTTGAGCTGGAATACAAAAAAAGGGTACATTTGCTTGGTTGGTGCATGCGCCAAAACAATTTATGTTTCAATTATTTAAATATGTGGGACTTTTCAGTTTTGTCAGATTAACTTTTATAGTACATGTATACATTACAATGACCTCTTTATTCAACAACTATTAACCCATCAGTGCCTAAGGCCCACATATTTGTGGTTTGGTAGACATGGTAGTCCTACACTTAAACAAGAAGAAGACTAGTTATGTGAAGTGTACAGGAAGAAAGAGCATAAATTACTATATTTTTAGAGCCCTATTAGAGTTAGAGCCCTAACTACAAATAGAACTGTACTTCTGTGAAATTTTAAACTTAAAATACCGGAAAAGACGCTATGTTTAGATACATTATTTTGCCGTAGCAGACCAAATTCACCACTGTCAGCATCATCACACTCACTAATTGTCATAGTCATCATCATTATCGTCATCATCATCATCATCATCATCAATCATCCTCACCATCATCATCATCATCCAATCACCATCACCACCACCACCACCACCACCACCATCATCATCATCACCATCACCATCGCCATCATCATCATCATCATCAATGCCATCAAGTATGAAATATCACCCACCATCTCGATTGTCATTTCTAGATGTTGAAGTTGGAACCCAGCGTGAGTTGTCCATGTCCGCTGCGTCTCCCAGATCATTAAACACGGACATGGCTGCAACAACTTCACAGGACGTCAAGTATCCAACTCCAAAAATTCAATCAGTTCATGAAATCTGGTCTAGGCTGGGCTGGCTTGGGTTGTTATATTTCAGCTATTTCCAAAGACTGTTTACCTGGCATAAAAACGGATGGATGTATATCAGTTGAATTACATGTTACGGTTTGTTTCTCTCTCTCTCTCTCTTTATTAACAAATTAATTGATGTGCAATAGAAAGGGTAAACAGAAATCCATCTCGTTCTGGAGGGGTCATTTAATATTATGACGTCATACCACCCCTGAAGTGGTGAGTGAAACAACAACAAACGAGGAGGACTGATTTATCGGTCTATAAAAAGGGTAGCAATCTAGACATTGAATTAAATTATGAAAACTGGTCCCTATAGTACAACAGAGCCAAGGTGGGGTAAACAAAAACGTGTTTGAATAGCTCTCTCCTTTCATTTGAAACATAAAACTCATTCATTTTTTTTTTTTAATCAAAGGTAAAGGCCAGTTTTGGAAACGCCCCCCTCTCAAAAAAATGAAATGGAAGCTCTTATTAACAATAATGTGAAAGAATATAACTGTACTAATATAGGATTATCCAAATTTGGCCAAGAAACCGCCTACTAATTGATATATTTGCAAAATTATAAATTGATCTAGGGCCGGATAGATATCGCCAACGCGGAATCGCTCATACGCTACGTGTATTACGACCACGAGGTGTACACGAGGTGTCGCGCTATACAGGCTTGTCCCTAGCTTGTCGATATCTCCCCCAGCGCTAGCGGCGCTGACAGGTCTGAACGGGCGATTTATGAATTTCACAGGGGGATATTGGATTTCTTCCGATATTTCTGTATTTAACGATGCTTATAGCAGGTTCGGATTTTACCACACAAGCCCTATTTTAATACATGTTCAACAATATTGATCAATATAGATGTATTCGGCTACTTTCCCGAAACTGGACTTGGGCTTTATAAAGGGTGATATTTTATATAGTTTTACAATTTAACAAAGATTCAACAAAACGTTATCATTCCTTATGGCTCGTTCAGATATCAACGGATAGCGGAAACGAATGCCCAACCAATAGAAAATTTGCGAAATGAAATTACCTGTGATGAAAGTCGTCTCCATTGCTTTATGTACAAAATATATCACAACGTACATCACCGGACAAGGAACGGGCAAGAAACACATACGAACGGAGACGAACGGATGGAAAATTTAGCTCTCCGTTTGACGTCCGTTTATGCAATCCGTTGATATGTGACCGGGTATTTAATTATATTGTTACTTTCAATAAGAAATAATACAGAATTACATGATGTGGGAAAACAAATGATACAATTAATAAAGGGAAATACCTACCGATACCTTCTTTTCGACGGACCTGCGAAAAGATATCTTGAATTCGCTTCCAAATCGTCCAATGATTGTTAGGATCATGTAAAGGGATCATGTATGATGTAACTTGTAAGTCAATGTCGAGTAGCAGAAGTATAGTAAAAGAGCTCGTGAACATCACAAGCTTTTGCACCTTTGCTTCAAATATCTAACATTTTCAAACGTTTGCACAATCAGAATCTAGATTCTAGTCGAGCTTCCAGCTTTCACAACAAACGGAGTACAACTGGCTGGTTTATTCAAGGCTAGGCGTATTAAGAGCAAGTAAGATAGCTTACGACTTACGTATAAATTGTGTCGTCGAGCACTGAATGTTGGATATTTCGACATAATTCATTCGCGCGCCAATGTTATTTATGTGCCAATTATTGCGACATGCTGTACGTCGTTCGCGACCGATCGGGGATTCCCCAAGTTACGTAGTCTTGAATCAGTCCGTATTGCATAATCACGGATAACACGCGAACACAACTAAATCCAGTCCAGAAGCGAACAAAAGCACATGTTTTGATATCCAAATAAATTTTAGTAAACACATTAACATTATATTATACACGCAAAATAATTGCATCTCTACGTATTTACGGACAATACCACAATGTTTTAACAGATAAATGGCGCCATACAAATGCTGTGGATCATCAATGCAAGTAATTAGAGTCTGGATTTTAGAGACTGGAAATAACACATTTTTTATACGAGCTAGGCCGTGCTCAAAACATCAATGCTACCAGCTACGTTGCAAACATTATAGATTTCAGGTGCACCTAAACTAAAGGGGCATTAAAAAAAAAACTCTTATTCTCTTACCATAAGCCAAACAACACGGTAGAAGAGAAATGTGGAAGCTCCAAGTAATTTTCGTGGAGTTAGACACTTTAAATGGACGTTGTATGGCCGAGTAATGCGCAAAAATGCAAAGTGATATTCACTAACACATTGCACTGACTTTGTACACGGTTTCGATGATCCAGTGGATAATTTAACATCTGAACACTTCAATCGTAAATATCTTTTTAACGAAAGGGAAATTTAAAAAAAACGAAACCTGTCCCATGCTTTTATTTTTAATATGAATACAATAAGGTATGAGGGAACCGTTATAATTCCAATTGGAAGATTTTGACAATGTTACTAAGTCCCTTTACATGTTTAATGGAACTTTGTATTTTCAATCAGTATACTTGGCATTTTCCACGCATCACTTACTATCAGACCAAAAAGTACAAATGTAATTTTTTCAGTTTCATCGGTGTTTGCCACATGTCAACATAATATTCCTATTATGGTATTGTTAATGGGATCATCATCTAGTAACTTTGTTGACAAGTGCAAAAAGTGATGAATGGTTAAAACAATGTGTATTGTTGTTATATGATATGTCCACTGGGTAGACTACTGGATAGTCGTAAGTCGTAAGCGTGTAAAAAGTCAGTGCAATGAGTTATTGAATATCACTTTGCGTTTGTATTCATTACTCGGCCATATAATGTCCATTCAACTTGAGCTTTTTACCTAATACCAATAGTGGGTGTGTGTGAAAATTTCAAGTTGAATGGACGTTATATGGCCGAGTAATGAATACAAACGCAAAGTGATATTCACTAACTCATTGCACCGACTTTGTACACGGTTACGACTATCTAGTGGATATTTTAACATCTGAACACTTCAATCGTGAGTCAAGGTTGGTCCCAGACATTTTATGCCAATCAGATACGATATTTCAGCCGCTTCTGAACCGATTTTGATCAAAGTTGACCGTTAAAATTGTGTGCTTTTTGAAATTTTACACTTAGGTTTTTCATTGCCCCACTGAAATTAGCCCTTTAACCCCGAACTGAATTACCCATTTTAGACTAATATTTATAATTCGTACACTTATTTGTTTGAAATATACCAATTATAAGTGGCTTCAAAATTGTTATTGATTATCTCTCTATCCTTTTTAGTTATTATTTTAGCCAAACGTCGCAACAAAATATGGTTGAAACTTTTAGCTATCTGGAGGGCGCCCTCTAGTGTTAACGGCTGCTTTTTCACGGAATGAAAGCAGCCCTTAAACTTAGCCATTGACATGCCTTTCTACCATTCTAGTATAATTTAATAGATCAATAATTATCACTTTCATAGTTTTTAATGATATAACTTACACGTTTTGGTTAGTATAATTCAGTTTTAATAGAACTGTATTATAGAAACATGAGATTTTGGTGCAAATGTTCACAGTTGAAT
>JBAMJV010001406.1:0-52427 GCA_037951105.1 Echinarachnius parma | reverse complement strand
TCTTACTTTTGTTAACATGTTCAGGACTGATTGAATTTGCTATACATGTAACATGCATTCTCCATAGACCTCAGCCGGAGTATTTTCGGGACAAGTCCTGAAGGGGTTAAAATATACTTCATGTATCTTCAGTGCCAAGTTCAAGTACTGTCATGAACTTTAATGTGTGCATAAAATGTATTTTATTAAAAACAAATAATGTACTTCATGTATCTTCAGTGCCAAGTTCAAGTACTGTCATGAACTTTAATGTGTGCATAAAATGTACTTTATTAAAAACAAATAATGTACTTCAAGTATCTTCAGTGCGAAGTCCCAGTACTTAAATTGTCTTGTTTGTCTAAATGACTAAAAACTGCACATGATTTAAATCAAAGTGAATTTGGTTCATTGCAGCCCACTATGGGTTAATTTGTTGAATCCTGTTCGGTTTAATAATTGCCCCAAAATTGCATCACTTTGCATTTTCGCTCATTATTCAGATATACTAGCAAATTACCCGTCACCAGATCTTTGAGTGAGATATGTTGAATGTTGTATTTTTGTAACTCTTTATTTTTTGTATATGTCCGAGTGTAAAAAAACATAAGTAATGGATTCTTTGTTTATATGGTTATAATAATTAAGATGGACAAAATTATTGTTATCAGTGTACTATTAACAATTTGGTTAGCATTTCGTTAAGTTCAGCACCAGTCACTAAACATACGTACAGTATACAGATTCATAATAACAATGGGGGGGGGGGGGGGGGGGGGGGGGGGGGGCGGTGTCCGTAAATTTTTTTTCGAAACCGAGACCAGGTACTTTCAAAATTGTCGAGACCGAGACCAAGTACCGTCAAACTTGAAAACCCCTCTCAGCGAAGCCGAGACCAAGTACTTTTACATTTTTCGAGCCAGCGACCAGAGATCTTCAAAAATTGTGTGGGCCGAGACCAGGTTTTAGTCGGTCGAGATCAGGTTTTAGTCGGTCGAGACCAGGTTTCAGACGGTCGAGACCGCTTAAAAGTAGTCTCGAGACCGGCTAAAATTTAAAAAAGGGGGGGGGTTCAAACACCCTAAATCCCCCCCCTGGGTACGCCTATGGTAGTAGTAGTAGTAGTAATAGAAGTAGTAGTAGTAGTATTAGTAGTAGTATTGTAGGTAAGACATAGGCGTACCCAGGGGGGGGGGGGGGGGTGGGGTTCGAACCTCCCCCCCCCCCCCCCCTTTGACCAAAAAAATGCCGTTTTGTGGGGGGTTTGAACCCCCCTTTTCAAATCTTAACTGGCCTTGAGACCACATTTTTGCGGTCTCGACCGTCATTATCGATGGTCTCGGCCTCGAAAGTGTCAAAAAAGTTTACAGTTACAGTTTACAGGATTCTCATCCAATGGGTCATGGTCTCGTTCTCAAAAATGTCGACAATTCTCGGTCTCGGCTTCAAAGATTTTTCTTCGACTACCCCCACCCCCCCCCCCACCCCACCCCCCCCCACCAATGAGTCTTGGTCTCGGCCTTGAAAATTTGGGACTGGACCTGGTCTCAGTCTCGAAAATGTCGAAACATTCTTCAGTCTAGGCTTCGAAAATTTTGGTACGACTATTTTCAGAAAATCTTTTACGAATCCTGTACGAATTGGCAAGGAAAAATAACCCTAATTCTTGCACAAGTAGACTACAGCTTTTTATACTTGAATACAAAAATAAATACTTATGTACTTCGAATAGACATTTACAAAACGCCTTTCTCAATATTTCAACTTTCAAGTGCAAGTAATCAACATATTTTGGAATCCCCAATGTTTTCCTTCGAATTTTACGAATATGGTGTTGAAACAACACTCGGTATATGAAACAAAAATGCACCGATCGTCAGTCAGTCACTCACGCATGCAGCGTACGTATGCCGTGTCTTGCCATGGCATTGGTATGGGTAAATACGTCGAGTCGAAGCATTCCGCACCCTTGTTCGCTACCGACCAAATACTGAATTTGACAATTGAAAACAACGAACACCAATATAACTATCTAAATACAAAATTATGTTCCCACAAGGAGATAATCAATGTCAGTCTTGTTTCGCTTCAAAAATAAAATATCAAATTGCGATCGCGTCGCTTTCGCATCGCTTTGAATACCGTACCCATATAGTACGCAATACATGCAGGCCGGTGCACATATTTGTACTGTACCAGTGCTGCAGTGCATTGCGTACGTGAGGTGCTGTATGGTATAATTTTGCTGTCAAACTTGTTCTATGTTTGAGGTATCCCTTAGGTTAGTAAAAACGCACTATGGGTTTGTTCTTCGCCCGCACGTAACAGACCGGTAGAAGCTGCATCGCGATTTATTACCCATACATGGCTTAAAAACAGCCAATTCTGGACAAATCTTGACGACGACCGACACAAACACCGTCCTCTTAATTATAATTATAGATAACATCCATGTAACGTGAAATGTTCACACATAACTCAGTGGACATATCAGATCACAACAATACACATTGTATCAACCATTCATCACTTTTTGCACATGTCAAAAAGGTAGCCATTATAGCAATACGAAGTGATGAAACACATTTAAGGGGTAGTTCAGTTTTCGTAGAGAGAGGGCGCTGCACAACACAATTTTTTTGTGAGGTTATGAAACACGGAGTTGTCGAATTTGAAAGAACATGCAATTTTAATGGCAGAATAAACTTTATTTCGTCAAAATCGGTTCAGAAATGGCTGAAATATCAATAAATATATCCGATCGTAATAAATCTGGGCCCCAGATTTATTCGATGATTTAAAAAAAAAAAAAAAATGGTTACAACCTTTTCCAAAATTTTCAAAAGCGGTTTTTAAATAGTTGCTGATGATCTCTCTATTTAATCATTATTTCAACAAAACATCACATGCATAATTCTGTATGGAAAATGGTTGAAACCAATGTTTTTTTTAGAGAGCGCCCTCTTGTGTTTTAATGGCTCTTTTTTTAATGATAACAGACTTCTTAGTTAGTCGTTTGTAATTTTGTATACCTTTCGAGCATGGTGGAGTTATAAATGTTAGTTTGTAATGTTACTGTGCAGGTTTTGGTTACTTAAGTTCAGTCTTACCAAAACTGCACTACCCCTTTAATTGTTATTGAAAATTATTTACTGAAAAAGAGCAAAGAAAATGGGATTCCAGCGGGATCCCGTTTTCTTTGCTCTTTTCAGTCATATTATATTTCTGGTCAGTTTCTCTATATGTTTGAAAATTATTTACAGTAACATCGAGTAACATCGCGGTCCGGCATGTGCTGTGTGGACTTATAAGGTGGCCTTCAAATGTTACTCGAAGGACCTTGGTCCACTGTTTGCCCGTCCTTTACTGTCATTGTGTGTGATATGTGTTGGGGGGTTATTACACAATGGCTCTTGAAATGAAGGAAAGTCAGAAGAAAACCCCCAACAATAGATGTTTATCGCATTATATTGATCTCTGGCACTAGTCTGTATGTATACTCTGCAAAAAAAGAAACAGGACACTTGTTTAAGTTTAGATATTTCATATTTATGTACGATAAAGTGTACATTATCATATATCAAATTAAAGGAAATTTAGTCCTTTACAGGTAGGCAATAATTATAAGGTATAATCGTTCATGCATGAACTGCCATAGTCAATTAACAATAGCAAGGTCTGTTTTCAAAAATTGAAAAAACAATGGAGGACCACACCATTCGACCGAAATGATAGAAAGCGTTTCGCTTAAAACATGATGTGCGGGGTCAAGTAAATTATGACATTACGTAACCTTATTGTTATGAACATACTCTGAAATACACATTTTCCAATAAAACCGGGCCAGGTTATGAGAACACCAACATACTGGTATATCTTTGAGGCATGAAGCTTGTCTGTTTCATGTGTCCCCTGTAATGTTAACTACTCACCTATATAAATGACATGTTATAGAGACTGTCCGACTGGTTGACGAAGGGTGACATCAGGTTTTAAAGATCTTTGGACTACGGTGGAATCCTTAAGAAAAATTTATACCCAGTTTCATACTGAAATAATGGCACAAACTGTGGTTTCGACGAATAACCCTTTGTCATGGAATTTCCAATTTCGTTACATTTGGATCAAAATAAAACCTATAACGTTCACAATTTGTCTTCATTTATACTTTTTATTTGAGATGAAAATTAAAAAAGATCACATTTGTAATGAAAAATTATGACATCTCATAAATACAGCGTTTTAGATATGCTTATCAGCATTTATATGGCTGAGTCGAAGTTGTTGAACATGTGGGATACAAGGACCCCTTATTGCCCTTGCCCTGGGTTCCAGGGGGCGGAGACCCCGGAAGCTTCTGGATCTTTGCATTTGAACACTCTCAAAATGGGGTTTAAAGGTATACAATAGTAGATCTTTTATGTTGTATATAGCGTACATGGCAATGCTGTAGCGAGGAGCCCTGCAAAGGGTGTGTCCATGAGCTCCTGTACTAGAGCTATTGATAGGGTTTGTTTGTTTGTGTTTATTTCCGAATCAAGATTTTTAAAATACAACAATAGTCAAAACATTAAACATGAAACAATATACAAAGATTTTAACAAAAGTAGTATTACAAAGTCATAACAAGAATAGATATATTTGTATGTTTCATATTATATAACTTGTTATCGGGAGGATAAGCCCGTTTCAGATCCATCAACACGATTGATCTGTTCTTTTCACGGGGTCCTATTCAAATTATGGTACACATATAACATACAGAGTTAGAAATCACACATTCTCTTTTCAAGTACGTACATTACACTAACCACCCCCCCCCCCTCCCTCCCTCCCTCCCCCTATCCTTAACTCACTCTGAGAACCCCCATCCCAAACACCCAACCAAACCAACCAAGCCCCAGTTATAAAATGCGGGTCATATCAATTCTGCATAATTATACAATTAAACATATACAAAATATAACTATATTGAATAATTACAGGGTTATTTAGCTCGTTATCTCCTGAAATCATATAATTATGTACGGTCTAGGGACACATTTAGACGTCAGCAAGTTAAACCTCTTAAGCTGTGTGTTCCTATATGGGTACAATATCGAACATTGTAAATATCGCGACCCGCGGTGTAATATCCCCACGCTTGCCAATCTTCAAGTTAGTGATGACGTTTATCTCTCGGAATAGATGAGCTCGTAGTACTTTGGTGCGATGATCTGAAGCGAATTGCCGAAGCCATAGTCGGGTTCAACGCCGTCTGGAAGCCTGAATGAGAATCGCTGGACCAGGGTCGTGAGGAAGAGAAACGCTTCCATTTTAGCGAGCTGTTCTCCGAGACAAATCCGACGAGAGAAGCAAAATAAAGAAATATCAGTGTCGTTGAAGAGGGTTTATAATTTTAGACTGTTATATAAAAGTTTAATACAGAGACGTCGAGCTCTTGAACAACGCACTTTTGTACAACAACCAAATCTCTTTACATAACTGTAAATTATGACAATTAACTTGTATGGGGTTTTTTTTATTGTGCCGCATGGATTATTTGCACTATTGGGGTAAATTTATTTTTTTATAAACTACTCAATACGATTCATTCCCAGGAAACACTTCTCTTATAAAAAAAAAAACGCTTGAAAAGTACTTACTTTTTTTGTAAGTACTTACTTATTCTGTCAAGCATGTTTTCAGTATACAATAGTTTGGTAATGTTGATGGGGGCATGTATGATATAAAATCCCTAATACGGGCATTATAATATCAAACAAATGAATACTTAATTGGTATTACCTGCACCAAACGGAAGCAGTTCTGGACCGTTGAGGACGCTATTCCCATCTGGACTGAGGAAGCGCTCCGGTCGAAACACCTTCTGGGTCATCCACACGTTGGGGTCACGGTGTATGGCGAGCATGTTCATCACGATGTCAGTTCCTTTGGGCACGTGATAGCCACGTGCTGTGAGGTCGGCCGTTGCCAGATGTGGCACTCCCACCCCAACGACGGGGCGGAAGCGGAGGATCTCCAGAAGAAACGCCTGAGTGTATGGCATACGCTTCCGGTCTTCGTAGCACGGCTTCCGCCCAGGTCCAATGATCCTGTCGACTTCTTCAACAACCTTTGAACAGTAATAATACGATAACATGTATATTGTCACCAGTACATTCTATACCTCCATAGATATAAATATTAATATAAATCAAGAAATACAGCATCTTACTAAATACAGACATCATGCACTCACATATCGACACACACACCCGCCCACTTATACTTTACAGATCATGCGTAAAGAAAGATTAAAGGAAAGAACAAGGGATACAAAAGACAAAGGGACAGGGACTGAAAGAGAGAAAGAGAGATTATACTCAACCATGGATCCGAGTCTTTGAAATACAGGACGCTTATACGATTTAAATCGTGTAAGTGATCGTAGATCATCGTTCAAAGAATTCCATTGATTGACTCCAATAAATCGTGCAGACTGAGAGACTGCAGTTGACTGAGATGTGTAATAATTGACTTTGACGCGTTGGGATACGTATGAACTAATGCATGCTTTTGAAACATATCAATAAATAATGTGGGAACAATTCCTTTGTTAAATTTAAACATAAATAGGCCTATCAAGTTATTCAATTTTATCACTTCAAAATAGGGATTTTTTTTAATTTAAGAAAGAGAGGTGTGCTTGGGTCAACAAAATTACTGTCTGTAATTAATCGGAGAGCTCGTTTCAGTAATATATTCAGTTCAAACAATTTTGATTTGTATGTATTACCCAAATCATATTACAAGAGTTCAAATGAGGAAAAAACAATCGTATGATATAATGTTACACAAAATATGTTTGGGTAAGAAATTCTTAAGTTTAGATAGAACACCAATACTTCTTGACAATTTCGAACATACATGATCAATATGAACTTTCCAATCGAGATTTTGGGGTCATGAGGTCAAATCATAGCTCATAATTGTGATATATCAGAGCTGGTAGACTATGGGTACTATGTAAATTAAGTTGACAAATTAATTTAGTGCATGTTAATTTGGGCTTGATATATAAATTGCGCAATGTTTACCTCTAGAATGAAAAAGTATACATTTACTTTTATCATAATATAAAAGTAAATTATTGCATTTACACCAATCATTTTATTTGATTAATTCATTGTTAACAACTGAAATCATGTAATTGAATGTCAAAAAGTTGCTTTCATTTCCTTTGATCTCGTTTAGTTATTAGGAAGGTCGTTTTACTTGTTGCATTGTTTTGCAAATGTACTTAGAGGTCAGCATTGCAGAACCATTAAGCTATAATTAATTATGTTAATTTTGTCCTGAATATAACTGTATAACCTTATTGATACCTACCAAGATTGGCATTGACAAGTCAAACATATTACAACTATTTAACTAGGGTGCACTGGCGTCCTCGCACTAGTGTACAGTGTTGCATGCTGAGTATGCGGCTTTCGTTTTGACACGTCGACTAGTCAACGTGTCGAGATGACGTCATTTTCACGCACTGCGCATGCGTCAATATCGGCCACCCGCTCACCGTCCGATTTGAGCACGCGTTCACCCCTGTTTTCACCGGCGACCCATAAGACGGTCACCGTGTCTTGTTTATGACGTCATACTCTTCTCAAGATGCATGATATCGCGGAAATATCATACTACTAAAAGCGAGTCTAATGTTAGTTTATCAATTGTGCAACTAATAATTCAAACATGTTACTGCTTGAATTTGCATTGCGATAGCGATTGCGAACGGGCACAAAAACGTGTAATTTGGCCCGTTTGTATGCTATGAAATGAATGCAAACATGTACATTTATTGCATGGCATCGCCTATCACTACGGCATGCCGTGGCGATGTCCATGGGCCAGCGTGAGCGCGACGTGACTGAACAAGCGTCAACGTGTGGAATCGAAAAGGTATAGCATGACAGTCAACGTGCCTAGTCAACCCAGTACAGTAGGGCTCACTCTCGAAGCGTTCACTAGTGAACGTGACAAAAACGAAAGCAACACTGTACACTAGTGCGAGGACGCCAGTGCAACCTAGTTAAATAGGGGTCGCAGCACACACACACACAAATTGGACACCACACTCAACGAGACAATGAGGATCATCACAGGATGCCTCAGACACACACCAACAGACCTCATATCAGTGCTCGCTGGCATCGCATCCCCTGCCCTCCGCAGGGAACACTACACACAGAAACTGTTAAACAAGGCCATTCAAGACTCTACACACCCCTTACACCACACCACCCAGAACACACAACCGGGCCGCCAACGCCTAAACTCACGCAGATCCTTCAGTCGCCATGCTGATACCGTGCTAGCCCAGTTTGGACTGTGGCGAATTCATTGTATTCCTGTCCGCTTCAAACCCCTCTAACCTGTCTTACCCCACTAATCTGTCTAACCTCTCTTGGGACAGATTAGTGGGGAAAGACAGGTAGTGGGGTTTGAAGCTACTAGCGGGTAGGAGCGGACAGGGATAAAATAAATTCGCCACAGTCCAAACTGGACTAATACCGTGCGGGAAGGTACCCACAACACCCTCACCGCATGGAAGGACAGCTGGCAGCAGACCCCCAGACCCCCCCCCCCCCCCCCAATTCACAGTGACCCCCAACACAAAGCTACCACCATGAAGGCGCTAGCCTATCCGATATGCGTCGGGCTTTCTAGCAAGTACTAATCGCGTTATGTGGACGGAACCACCGATGTCCGAACCCTATGCGCTCTACGCATCGGGTTCGAGAACATCGGTTTTCCGTCTCCATATTAAACGCGATTAGTACTTGCCAGAAAGCTCAGACGCCTATCGGATAGGCTATGAAGGCGCGGATTTACCCCGAAAAGATTGGGTCGCCCTCAACAGGCTCCGCACAGGGGTCGGCAGATTCAATGCCAACATGTACCACTGGAGGCTTAGACCTTCCCCGGCCTGCACGTGTGGATCACCCGAGCAGACTGCCTCCCACATCATTGAAGAGTGCCTAATCCTTCGCCCACCCGGCCACCCAAATCTAAACAACTTGGACCCCGACACTGATCATTGATTACAAAAATTTGAGTGATGTCGCATAGAAGCTGCGCTGCCTCATACGCAAGAAGAAGAAGATTTAACCTTTTATAAGACCTATAAATACATTTTCGTTCCTGCCCTTGTCCTGTATGTGTCATTCAGCTTGTCAAACATTCTTCAGAATACTGTACTGAGGTGACTAGTAAATGTAAACGCGTCTTACTTTGTCTTTGATGTGCTCCTCCCCTGCAAGGTACAACATAGCCCAGGAGAGTGTGGTTGTAGATGTTTCCGTCCCTGCCATAAAGAGATCAAAGACTGCGGACCAGAAGTGTTCTTTCTGCAAGTGTGTTGCCTCGCCATCGGCTTTCGTTCTTGCGACCTAAATCAACATAAACGAATCATTTGAGAGAAGAAATTATGGATATTATATAATGTATTAAGTTAGAGACGAACTAAACTCCGCTGAGATAATTACAGGGCATTTTAAGATAACCATTAGTTCATTTAAATATCAGAAATGTTTGCCAAATATTATTTATAAAACAACATTACATCTGCGAAATCAAGCTGAAGGAAAATCCGCAGAAAGACAATCCCCAGCTATCTTACCCCGAAAAAGTCATATCGAAGGTTGGTTCATGTATTTGACCATTTTTCAACATGTGTGTTTACCTTTTTACAACATCGCTGGTCCAAACAAGTACATAAGTTTACCATCCTCAACAAATATCCCTGTTTTTGAAAAAGATTCATACTGCCAGCACGCAAGAAAAGTCAATATTATTACGCTTTTTGTTTTAAAAGTGTATACCTCGGCCAGGAACATGTCAATGACGTCACGGTGGTCGTTTTCGTCAGCAGTTGTCGACATTCGAGTCTCGTGAGCAGCGATCTCCTCGTCGATAAAGTGCTTGATGTCCAGGACGTCCCGTTTAGTCTTGCGGAGGAAGACGAGGGGGATGTCGGCGACGAACCCGATTTCCTCGCTCGCTATAGCCTCTACGTGTGACATGACCAGCTTGAATCTGGAATCAGAGTATTCGAATCTGCGACGAATTTTGAGACGATGCAGATTTTCATAAAAAACACATTTTTTCATAACTCTTTGAGAAAACATTACAGTTAAACAACCAGTAGGTTTTCCTATATAGGCTTGGCCCATGAATCAATTACAGTTACAGGTATACAGTATTCATGGTTATCAAATCAGACAATTCTTAAGTACAATTTAGGAAATTACCAGAAATACTCTCAAGTTATTGAATTTCAAAACTGATAGATTTAAGAACAGTTCGATTCCCTATTTTGTTCTCATCTTAAACGATGTTTATTCATACTTCAACTCACATGTTGTATACTTTTGTGTAACATGTAGCATGTTGTATTAGTTTTACATGTTTACTTATTTCTTGATAATTTTATGACTATTTTTTGTTGTATTTTAACTATAGGTTTTCCCGGCCAATTTCGTAAACTTTTCATTCGTATTGATAAGCGGTTTATTCAAATAAGCAAAATTAAGCTGAAGGCTTAAAACTGTCATTGAAAGTTGTATTTCCTTCACTGTATTTAGCTCTTCGGTCACTTTCGCGAACGGAATTCACAGAAGGTGGTATTACGTAATCACGAGTAATGTTATTGTGCGGGCTTTGGTTACTAAAGCTCAGCCTTACCAAAACTGTACGACCGCTTTAAATTGAATGACAATTTTACGAAGTAGAAACTCGTTTCAAATCGATGGCAAACGAATGATTTTTCGAATGATCGTTATATGAATTAAAATGTAAAAAAAAAACGATTTTGAACTACAAAATCCAGCTGCGGTGACAAAATCGGCGAAATTGAATGCACACAAAATGAATACGTGTGGCCAACTTGACGAAATTGAAAATCCTATATTACTATGAATGTTACTTTGTACATGACTATGTATTTCAGCTTCGGCTCATATTTAAACAGACATTCATGTTGCATTTAATACAGTCATGGTGGATTCAATTATCATCCACAAGAAAATATATTGTTGGTCCAAAAACGAAACAAAAGTTCAGCCTTAATTAATTTATATATATTTTCGGGTACATATGAGTTTAAAGAATATATTAATTATTTTAATAAATCAATGTAAAAATGTTTTGAGACATAAATCAAGTGCCTTGGTCTTTTTTCGAAAACAATGGAAGAGGTATACCGTAATCCAAAAATGCCCATACAATACACATTTCGATTGATTACAATAAAGATGCATACCTGTGACCGAAAACAATAGAGCAGATGATGTTAGAGATGGCGGAATACATGACGGTCCTCGGGTAGAACGGTCGTCCAGAACGCTGGGAGAATTCATCCAGGAGATAGTCGGCTTCCTCCAAGATCTTATCCTCCAGGGTTCGCTTGCCCATTCCCATACTGCGCAGAGCCTGAAAGGCGAAACGTCGATACTCCTGCCAGACGTCCCCAGATGAGAGAATGATTCCAGCTGACAAACGGACAAAAACATTTAAAGGATCTAGTAACATTGTCAACATTCACGGAACTTAGAAATCTAGCGGTTCTCACATACCTCGTTGTATTCATATTTTACCAATACAAGCATTGAACAGGTTTTGGTTTTTCCTAAATTGTCTTTTGTTATTAATGTACGATGAGGATTTCGTGGTAACAGGTCAACTGTAATTGCATGTAAACTGAATACAAATTATTACTTTAGTTATCTGGTTAACCCTACCTTTATCGTAGTGCACAACTTGATCTAGCACCGGGATGGGTCGGCGACCCGACGTCACGTCTGCTCGCTTGATGAGAATCTCGTTGACGAGATCGAAGCTGGAAATGAACAGGACAGGGCGATCGCCTAGGTGAACGAAAGCGATATCGCCATACCTGCGAAAATAAAGATAGGGAAATATAGTAAATTAGCATAGATCGTTCACTGTCGTCGCACCAACCATCTGGAACATTCTGCCACTGTCCATCCTCAGGAAGCGCAATTGCCCCCTACCTCCCGCATATACATGCCCATGTCTACGGTAATGACGGTATACAGGTATGCAGGGGGGGGGGGGGGGGCAATTGCGCATCTGAAACTCCTTAGATTCATGTTTCTAGTATATCATTAACTTGTTCACTGCTATACAGGGTGGCCCCAAAAAAGCGGAACGGGGCACTTCCCCAAAAAAAAACCTCTCACAAAAAGTTCCGCATTTCAAGTTTGAGCGTTCATATCCCTCTTTATACATTATTACAGTTAATAAAGTTGGTATCATTGGAAAGCTTGTATTCTCCCCTTGACATTGATATGACAGTTGCTATGAATATTTTATCATGGAATGTGCATGCATGACACCCGAATATGAGGCACAGTCAAAAGTGAAATGTTGCAAAATGCATTGATATTGTCAACAGTGTACCCTCCTTTTGTTGGGAGAATAAAGTGTTCTGAATGATGTTAAGTCATACATGCGTGAATGTAAATGGCGTATTATCATTTTCTTTGGAGAATGAAATGTGTTTGTGTATGTTGTTAGGAGGATTTACTGTGTTTTATTGACTGATTGAGAAATTATCATTATGTTTGACTTTTACACAGATTATTGCAAGTTTTTCAGTTTTCCAAGTTATACAAAATCCACCACAATTACAGTAGAAACGTCACTTTTCATTGTCCAAACAACAGAAGAATTCATTATTGTATTCATGACCACTTCAAAATCATTCCATCCTCCAGGGGAAATGATAATACGCCATTGACATCATGCATGATCGCCTCAACATCATTCAAATTATCACTTATTCTCCCAATGACGTGATAAATCATATTGACAATATCAATGCATTTTGCAACATTTCACTTTTGACTTTGCCCCATATTCAGGTGTCATGCACATTCCATGATAACATATTCATTACAAATGTCATACCAATGTGAAGGGGTGAAACAAAGCTTTCCAATGATACCAGATTTATGAACAGTAATAACCTATTAGGAGAGATATGAACGCTCAAACTTGACATGCTTGAATTGCGGAACCTTTTGCAATACTCTGTGTTCAAATCAAACAAATATAATGATAATTTCTCAATCAGTCAATACAACACATTGACACAATACGTCTTCCTAACACCATACAAAATCGTTATTGCACCACCTCAAAATCATTAAGACACATTTTATCCTCCAAAGAAGATGATAATACGCCACTGACATTCACGAATTACCGACTGAACATCATCCAGACCACTATATTCTCCCAATAAAAGGAGGGTACACCGTTGACAATATCAATGCATTTTGCAACATTCACTCTTGACTTGCCCCATATTCGGATGTCATGCACATTCCATGATAAAATATACACAACAAATTTCATATCAATGCAAACTTTGCATTGATATGAAATTTAAGGGTGAAAACAAGCTTTCCAATGATACCACATATATGAACGGTAATAAAGTAATAAGATAGATATGAACGCTCAAACTTGAATTGCGGAACATTTTGTGAGGGGTTTAGTAACAAACTGATTATGTCCATCGAATAGGGTGTCTTTTCCAATGAAAAACCATACCAAGAACAGTCATTTTGTAGTTTTTGTTTTAGGCGCTGTGAGTGACACCATGTCAGGCTCCCATTTCTGTCAATTATTACCAAGTCAGTGTCTGATAAATCGCACTTACTGCCCGTCATGAAATGACGCAGAGAAACTCGAGTAATCATAGTCTTTTCTTTGATATCACGATTACAAAGTCATCAGGATTCTATACACTAAAAGCTCGGAAATGAAGTATCAACATGGTTTCCGCAAGAAGCATTCTACCGAGTCCCAACTCATCACTACGGTGGAAGAACTATCCAGATCTTTAGATAACAACCATCAAACAGACGTAATGATTTTGGACTTCTCCAAGGCCTTCGACAAGGTTGCTCATCATCGGCTTTTAAGTAAGCTGAAATACTACGGAATTCGTGATGTGACCCTAAGCTGGATATCAACTTGGTTGACTACCATCATCTCCCATTAAACCAACACAATCCAAATATTCAGTAAGTCTTGCATTAATACAGGCAGTAAATAATTTACCTACACAACTAAGTAAAGTTATTCCTCTATAATTATCAGGGCGTAGCAGACGACATCAATTCGCGAGCGAAAAGGGAAAACATAAGCAGACTGGTACCATTTTGTTTGTGCCAATATCGTATACTTACCATACTGCAATATCGCGTTTTATCACGAAGTTGTGTTATCACCAATCGCTGATATTCCAGGACCGCCGCGGATTCTGCGATAAGGAAGAGGTGAATTTATCCTTTTTTTGTATATTTACACTTAAATACTTTTGTTTATTTTCCTCTTGAATACACATTTATATCCATTGTGCTATGTTGACAAGTGAGAGCTGTGTTAGTGATGATATTACGGGATATTTTGATTATTTTCAACTCATTTTCGGGCTCGTCTTACTCTTTTTAGCATATCGCCGCCAGATGCTTGGCCGCCACGGCTGGGCCAGCTGACCCGCTAGCGCGCGACTGCCTGCTCCAGCCACCACACGTTGCCAGATCGTAATACAGTATTGAAGCAAAGACTGTAGAATTACAAGACAGCTCACTGGCGGTCGCGCAGCGATGTCCCTTCAAACAGAATGAAGATTCAAATCGAGATAAGGAGAAAGTTGGGTACACCCAGGGGTTTGGGTACAGTACTGAATCTTGTTCATTTTAATTAATGAAAAAACATTTTTAAATTATTGTCGATGAGCTTTTTTTGAACAAATGTTCCCTTTGTTAGTATTAATTTAAACAAAAATAAGGATCAAAACGTACTTACTTAAACTCGGCAAATTCAGGCTAGTATGACGATTGAACATCAGCTTATCTCCAAGTTGGGTACACCTAGGGGACACATTGTTTTGCTTATTTAATTTTGTCTTTGTTTAGTTAAAAATATTTAAAAATTATTGTCGATCGCGTTTTTGCGTTTAGAATTATAGCTGTGAGAAATATATTTTTTGAAATTTAAAGATCTTACCGTGTAGAGAAAAAATGGCAATGGCTACTCGCGTATTTTAATGTTAACGCGCGCTCAGTCCGCGCACTGTCTTTATTTAATTCTTTATTATTGTACGCGCATCCAAGTGCGCAAAACAAATTTCACGCGCGATATGCAAATTTGGGGTCATCAAACTTTATCACGTGTTCTTGAAGTTATTTTTAGTCAGGCGAAGTAAACATTGTTATTGTGACGTCATAATGAAAAGCCTGCGTATCAAAGTGCGTGATAACTTTGTACATCGCGCTCTGCCCATTCACTTTGTACAGGATAATTGTACAGTGGTCGGTCTTTCCATTAAGCGTCTTTGATAGAAGCCAATTCATTTGAAGAAATCAAACATGTCAACATCTTAAAGACAAAGAAAGCAACATTTCCATTTTTGCAAACAAAATTACCATGATCTTATAAGAACAAATGATAACCCCCCCCCCCCCCCCCAAAAAAAAATAAAAAAATAATAATAATAATAATTGTGGATTTGTGGGGATCGTGAGACGTGCGCGAAATTCATGCCGTCATGGTGTTCTAAATTTACTGCTTTTGTTGAGTCTGCTGCAAATTGACATAATCTAGTACTGAAGTAAATGGTCCAGTCAGCTGGACCAATTACACGCGATACACGTTAATATGGTGTAGCAAAGGCACAAAGCCATTTGTTTATTTACTATGTTTTGCGCAATCCAATTCCCGTTCAATAGTTGATCGTTGTGTTTTAGGAAGCCTTGCTATGGAAAAAATACTGGAAAAAGTCTTTTTCTACATAATTTTGTGGTATTCATAACAACAGAGTTGGTAATTATCAAATTATATGAATTGTGGATCACATTAAAACAATTTTTGTTGAAATTTGATGGTAAATGGAGGGAGGAATCAGCCAGCAGAAATATTTTAATGCTGGATAGTGCAGCAAGCAGGAGAGGTTTTGCTCTCTACAAGACAATGGTAATGACTAATGTACCTATGTGTGATTCAATGGAAGACAAAGTAGCCTCCAGTAGTCGATCAAAACAGATGACAGTGGTCTAAAAATATTGATTATTTCCATTATAGTGATAACCAATATCAAGAGCCAGTAATTACTAGTTTACCACCACCATCATCATTGACATCATCAACATCATCATAATCATCATCATCATCGTCAACAACATCATCCTCATTATCATCATCAACATCATCATCATCACCATCATCATCATCATCATCATCATCATCATCATCATCATCATCATCCACATCGTCATCATCCACATCATCATCATCATCATCATCATCATCAATGTCATCATCATCATGATTTGAGTAAAAAATATTCAATTTAATTTCCTATCTACTTTCAGTACTTGATGTACATTATACATAATGGCATCTGACCAGCGGGTTACCATGGTAATCGACTGTGATGCGGGAGTGGATGATGCCACCGCCATCATGATGGCTCTAGCTCGACCCAACGTGGACCTGATCGCCGTGACGTGTGTGAAGGGCAACACTGACCTGGACAATGTGACCACCAATGTGATGAGGGTGCTCAGGACATGTGATAGACTGGATGTAAGTAAAGATCTTCTGAAACTTGATAACTAGGACCTGAGGACCTTGAGGTCAGATGAATGAGAGAAGGGCATTGCAGGAGTCATATGACACACAGGTTGCATTGCAGGAGTCATATGACACACAGGTTGCATTGCAGGAGTCATATGACACACAGGTTGCTTTGCAGGAGTCATATGACACACAGGTTGCTTTGCAGGAGTCATATGACACACAGGTTGCTTTGCAGGAGTCATATGACACACAGGTTGCATTGCAGGAGTCATATGACACACAGGTTGCATTGCAGGAGTCATATGACACACAGGTTGCTGTGCAGGAGTCATATGACACAGGTTGCTTTGCAGGAGTCATATGACACACAGGTTGCATTGCAGGAGTCATATGACACACAGGTTGCATTGCAGGAGTCATATGACACACAGGTTGCTTTGCAGGAGTCATATGACACACAGGTTGCTTTGCAGGAGTCATATGACACACAGGTTGCATTGCAGGAGTCATATGACACACAGGTTGCTGTGCAGGAGTCATATGACACACAGGTTGCTTTGCATGAGTCATATGACACACAGGTTGCTTTGCAGGAGTCATATGACACACAGGTTACTCTGCAGGAGTCATATGACACACAGGTTGCATTGCAGGAGTCATATGACACACAGGTTACTCTGCAGGAGTCATATGACACACAGGTTGCTTTGCAGGAGTCATATGACACAGGTTGCTTTGCAGGAGTTATATGACACAGGTTGCTTTGCAGGAGTTATATGACACACAGGTTGCTTTGCAGGAGTCATATGACACACAGGTTGCTTTGCAGGAGTCATATGACACACAGGTTGCATTGCAGGAGTCATATGACACACTAACTGTGATCAGCGCCGTACGATTTCTCAGCGCCGTGAGAAATTTTGCGACGGGTGGTTTCAACAACTTTACATCTATTATTATTTTTATTTTTTTAGTTCTAGACATGAATTAAACCTTCAACCTACCTTGCATGTTATTTAATTTGTTGCAAAATAATGATAACTTACCTCAAATTGATGATGATGATGATGATGACTGTTATTTCCTTCGTTTTTGTTCGCTGCATGCAATGTCAGGTGACCGAAAACTCGTCGGCAATGCATGCTGGGATAGGAGGTATTCCGCGCGTAAGTGGCGATCGGTTGACTAATACAATAAGCCAGGGACTGTATGTACCGTACTCGCATGTACGTACGTGTACAGGGGTGTATCGCGCACGCAGAAATAGATCAATCGCTGTACAGAACGCGCGCACATCCAGGCTCGTACCACTGGCTTGTACGCCAAAGTTTGACCTGCGACCTCGCGCATTTCCGACAAGTTTTCGATCACCTGATATTGCATGCAGCGAACAAATTCGGATACCATTTTCGTCACTTCTGTAATCTTGCCAGTTTTATAGTAAATTTCAGTATAAATAAAACGAATGGAGCATCAGACATATTATGATTTGGATCATTGATGTCCATGCATAACATATGCATGAACCGAGATATGTTATTTAAAGTATGATTTTGTGTTTTTTTTTATAAGTGTGTTTGCCGTTAAAGCCTATAAAGTGTTACCATCACGGTATACACACCTCAGTATGCCAGGCGCCGTACTACGTACGACGCCTGGTTAGGTTAATGACACACAGGTTGCATTGCAGGAGTCATATGACACACAGGTTGCTTTGCCATGTTTCTAGGGCAACATAGACCTGTCTAGGTGACTATCAATGTGCTAAGGGTCTTCAGAAAATATGATGATTAAGCTAAGGAAAAGCTTTGGGTTGGGGGGGGGGGGGGGGGGGGGGGTGCCAGTAGGGATGGTCCAAGTCTCAAATTGACTGGCCAAATACTGATTTAATTCAGTCTGAGTATATAATGTACATAAATGGCATATATAATTATAAAATGTCAAACAACTCTGAATCAGCAATCTTGCATCAACTGAATGATTGGTGGTCTAGCTGTAATGATAGATGTTTACTTTTCTTTCTTTCTAGATTCCAGTGTATCGGGAGCAAACCAAGACCTGCTAGGGACCACACCACCACGTACATGTAGGACAATCCACGGAAAGGATGGTTTAGGCGACATTGTTGATCCTGAAGGACTGCCCAATACCGCTTTGATCCAGTCTGAACATGCAGCAACCGCCCTGATCCGGTTGGCCAAAGAGAGACCGCAACAGATCACGCTGGTAGCCATCGGTCCACTGACCAACGTAGCTCTGGCCATGAGACTTGACCCAGAGTTCACAAGCAACCTCAAAGAAATGGTCGTCATGGGCGGTAATATTCTAGGTAAAGAACTTTTCTTCTTACCTTGTTATTTGTGTTAATATTAGAGCTCAATTTAGACATTGCAAATAATCCTTGACTTTTGTTTATAATTAAATTTGTCAAACTTAGTTAACTAATTATGGTCTCCTCCTCTCCTTTAATGACATCATTGTTTTGATGATTTGAGGTGTCTGGAGATTTGAGGTGTCTGGAGGGCCCGCCCTCTTGTGTTAACAGCCGCTTTTTGAAGAAAAAGCAGCCCTGTAACTTAGCCTCTCATATGCTTTTCTACCATTCAAGCATCATTGAATTATAACTGTTAGTTTGTAATGATAGCTTACCAGTGTTAGTTACTAAGTACTGTCAGGTTCAAATGCTCAGGCCCCTACTGGTATAACATTTAAATAAAAGGAATAGTATATTTGATTTGAGTTGATTTCATTTATTTCCCCACTTTTCCAAAACATGTATACCAATACAAACGAACAAACAAAAGAACAAAAATAAATTTAAATGTAAAAATAATAATTCAATCAATATATGTATACAAAAATACTTATTATTAAAAACTGAATATTTGCATAATTAAGATTTATACAAGATTTTCTTTGAGTCACTCGTATGCATATACATTAGTGCTGAGTCAATCGAATATTTGAATTTCGAATATGAGTCGTATAAAAACGGTCGGATATCGATTATTCGAAATAAAAAAAAATTTAAAAAATAAAATATATACCGGTATATATTTTTATTTTATTTATTAAAAAAAAAAAAAAAAATTTTAATAATTTTTTAAATAAATATTCTGTCCGTTTTTTTTCAATTAGAATCGGCAGTACAGTGTGATGTTAGTGTACAAAACTGCTGTCAAGATGAAATACTTCGATATCTCATCATAGATTCTTCTAAATTTGGCACTCACTATACCACTTGTATATTAATCCTCTTACCTTTGGTTTATTATTTTGTTTTGTTTATTTGTAATTTATGTAAAATACCTTAACTTGTAACTTTGCAATAGATAAGCAGGGTTCAAGGTGCCATTTTCTGATCGAATCTATCGAATGGGGATTACAAAATTAAAATGGGGAAAAAAAAAAAAAAAAAAAAAAAAAATCGTTTTTTTTTTTTTTTTTTTTTTTTTTTTTTTTAAATTAATTTATTTATTAATTAATTAATTTATTTTCGAACTATTCGTATCCGAAAATTTGTATTCGGAATAGCCATTCGATTTGACTCAGCTAATTCTTGTGTCTGATCAAACAATGATCATCTGCCATGTTGTCAATCTCAGGCTCTAATTGTATTTTATTTTCATTTATAATTAAACTTTTTATTTTTTAGGAAGAGGAACCAGTCTCCCTGCCTCGGAATTCAACTTCTGGGCGACCCTACATCGGCTCACATAGTGCTAGGAGCGATACACAGTGTCCCACCATTGTCGTACCCCTCGAAACGTGTCAGTTCACGCCATAAAAATTGTGAGGTTTTTGTTTTTATTTCCAATAATTTTGTGAGACAAAGTAAGTGCCGAGCTATCGGATCTAGCAGATCTTTGTCTTGGGCTGAAATGACCAAGTACATTACTGTTACATGAAGCTAAATACTATATAAAACAGGTGGAGTAAGCTGGAACAGGTACAAGCAATAATTTTGTGTTAGTGTGAGGGGAATATGCAATTGATCCACGACATTACTATGTAGCTCACATAGTGCTGAGCGATACACAGTGTCCCGCCATTGTCGTACCCCTCGAAACGTGTCAGGCACACTCAATAAAAATGGTGAGGTTTTGTTTTTATTTCTATAATTTGTGTTGGTTTGAGAGGAATCCATGTAGTGTGGTTAATACATATTTGGTCCTCCATGGCATTCTACTTCTGCTCATTATAGTGCCTGAGCGATACACAGTGTCCCGCCCTTGTCGTACCCCTCAATACGTGTCAAGCACACTCATACAAATGGTGAGGTTTTGTTTTTATTTCAATAATTTTGTGTTAGTGTGAGGGAATTAGCACAATTTTATCCCATGACATTACTATTGTAGCTTACATATAGTGCTAAGTAAGACGCAGTGTGTTCGCTTGGTAGTCTCAGTTTGTCTACAACTCATTTGGTCTACTACCTGATGCCTTTAACTTCAATTTCCCAAACTCCAAACACGATCCCCTTACCCCAAAACCCTAACCCTAACACTAATCCACACCCCTAACCCTAATTACAACCCCTATTATAATCTTCCGCCCCAAAATTTAGAATTGTCTAGTAATCCAAATGGCTGTAGACCAATTGGCAAGTTACCGTGTCCATCCATGTTTGTACCCTCCAAAAACATGTCAGGCACACTCGATAAAAATGGTGAGGTTTTGTTTTTAATCAAAGTATCATTCAGTAAGAGTGAAGGGAATCGTGTGGTTTCAATGTATTTCATGACATCCCCACATTGGCTCACACAGTGCTAAGCGAGACTTCCCGTTCGACCATAGTTGTCCCCATAGAAACAATGTCATAGAAATAGTACTTTTTTGTACCCCTATGTATTTGTTGCATTACTGTAAGGGTGACTGGAGTTCATAGGTTCCAGGAAATATGCTCCCATGACATCACCTCTGATAATACAGATATTGCTCTTTGGCACAAACCCGCCAATAATTTGACAAAAACAAAAAATAACTAATTGATACATAAAGAGTGCGCACCCCAATCAATCACTAAGCCAAAGATAAAACTAGAGCCAAAGGAGGAGTCGCACTGTCAAACTCCACCAAACTTTGATGTGATGGCAATGATGATGAATAAGATAGTGGTGATAATGACGATAGTGATGATAATCATGATAATGATGAAGATGATGATTATGATGACTGTTTGATAATGATGATGATGGTGAAGATGATGATTATGATGACTGTTTGATAATGATGAAAAGGATAAAGAAAATCCTGTGAAATTGATAATCAAATGATGATAATGAAGAAGATTATAATGAGAATGAAAAGGCTAGTAAAATTGTTCTTTCTTTTATCTCTCTATCACCTCCAGGATTGGTTTTCTGAATTGCAACTCTTGCCATCTCCTCGGGCCAAGTTCCTCTCTGCCATTAATGCTCTGCCCATGAAAGTAGATATCTCAGCGGGCAATACCACACGCATTGTTGCCGATAGTTGTGCAATTGTCGTTGCAGCGACCAGATCATCGGTTCTAGAGTCGACACTCACGACGTGCAAGGTCGAGCTGCGCGACGGTACGACAAAGGGACAGTTAATCACGGCTAAAGTCGGTCGATCGTCGCGTGTCCCGGCGTTCCCAGGTCCAGATATAGAAGTTGTTCAAAAAATCGACCAGGAGATTATTTATGACATGCTAAACGCTGCTGTAAGATGAGAAAATATATATTCAATATTTGACAACATTATTGTCGCTGTTTTATAGGGCTGCCTGGTTGCAATCTTCCCAAGAGAGAAAGAAAGATTTTGTTTTTGTTGTTGTTTTGTGAATACAAAATGGTGCAACCCTCCATACAAACTATTTTTTTTAATTGCACTTTTTGGCAAGTTAAAGGGATAGTTGAGTTCTGGTAGAGAGAGTACAGTTTTAGTCAAACTGAATTTTAGTAACCAAAACATGCACCATTACATTACAAACTAATAATTATAACTCCATCATGCTCAAAAGGAATACAACAATTACAAACGACTAGTAAAAAGCCTGTTATCATTCAAAAAGAGCTGTTTAAACTAAAGAGGGCGCTTTCAAAAGATGCATTTGTTTAAACCATTTTAAATAACATATTGTGCATGTGATGTTTTGTTTGAATAGTGATTAGATAGAGTGATAATCAACAACTATCTAAAAACCTCTTTTGAACATTTTTGAAAAGAGCATTTTAAAACGAATTTTAACGGCTGGTTCAAAATTCTCTAATAAACCTGGGGCCCCAGCTTTATTACAAATTGTTATATTTATGGATATTTCAGCCGTCTCTGAACCGATTTTGATCAAACAAAGATGATTTTATTATTTAAATATTATGCTCTTTCAAATTTTACACTCGGTTTTTCATTACCTCACAAACAAAAATAAGTAGTCTAGCGCCCTCTCTACCACAACTCAACTATCCCTTTAAATTATGATTCTCAGATTTTACTTGCCCGGCCTCCAAAAAAATGTGAAACAAAGGAATTAAATAAATATAAAATGTAGTTGGAAACTTTCATTACAATGAAAATATATTGAAACGAAATGTAATTATCCTACAATTATGGCTCATGCATTTTTTGTTGCAACGTCTTCCATAACAATCGTTTGTATATTATAGACCACTCTTAATCATTTTGATGTGAATTTTATATTGCCATTTGTGTAACCATGAACACATTTTTTTTCCGGCTAGACTAGGTAAACTAAGATAGTTTCATTATAACATTATAACATGAACATCATGTGATATGTATTTAGGCATACAACTTATATTCATACACTAAATTGTGAAATATTACTGATATTTTAGAAAATGGTAAAACCATGGTAAACAGTGTGTTATAATATCCTTGAGGACGCATTTAAACAAAATTTTAACGGCTGGTTCAAAATTATCGAATTGTGGGGCCCCACAATTATTACAAACGGTTATGTTTATGGATATTTCAGCCATTTGTTGATTATAGTTGTTGATTATAGTTGTTGACTATCTCTCTATTTAATCACTATTTCAACATAACATCACATGCACAATATTGTATTTTAAATGGTTGAAATCAATTAGTTTTTAGAGAGTGCCATCTTGAGTTTTAACGGCTCCTTTTGAATGATAACAGGCTTTTTACTTAATCATTTGTAATTTTTCATTCCTTTCGAGCATGGTGGAGTTATAACTATTAGTTTGTAATGTAATTGTGCAGGTTTTGGTTACTAAAATTCAGTTTGACCAAAACTGTACTCTCTTTACCAAACTCAGCTATTCCTTTAAATCAAATGTAGTGAGATAAGTCAAATACCAGGAAATCAATATGTGATTTCCTTGGCAGGAAAGACCCATGGGTCACAGAAATTCAAGATTTCTTTTTTCCTGCCAGGCAGCTTGGGGAGATTCACCAGGGGTGCTTTTATGCTTTTATGTTTTCTGATCGTTTTGTAAATTCACTATTCATTTTGTATCATACATTGTACTTTATTTTGAAATGCCGAATAAATAATAATAATAATAATAATTTGCATATTAATGTTATCACATATTGATTTCCTGGTATTTGACTTATCTCACTACATTTGATTTAAAGGGATAGTTGAGTTTGGTAAAGAGAGTACAGTTTTGGTCAAACTGAATTTTAGTAACCAAAACCTGCACAAGTACATTACAAACTAATAGTTCTAACTCCACCATGCTCGAAAGGAATGAAAAATTACAAATGATTAAGTAAAAAGCCTGTTATCATTCAAAAGGAGCCGTTAAAACTCAAGATGGCACTCTCTAAAAACTAATTGATTTCAACCATTTAAAATACAATATTGTGCATGTGATGTTATGTTGAAATAGTGATTAAATAGAGAGATAATCAACAACTATTTAAAATCTCTTGTAAATTTATGAAAAGAGGACGCATTTAAACAAAATTTTAACGGCTGGTTCAAAATTATCGAATTGTGGGGCCCCACAATTATTACAAACGGTTATGTTTATGGATATTTCAGCCATTTCTGACCAATTTTGATCTATATTAATAAAGTTTATTCTGTCATTAAAATGTTATGCTCTTCCAAATTTGACACTCAGTTTTTCATTATCTCTCAAAAAAATTAGTATGTGTAGCGCTCTCTATACCATAAACCAATCCCTTTAATATGTGAAAGAATAGTGTCATATATATAATTAAATTATAAAAATACTTAAATTGAAAGAAATTTGAAAATTGAAGTTATAGGGGATGTTTCCCCCAAAATATTAATGTGGATCTATAGAATGAAAAGAGAGCAATTTTATAAACCCAATTGTGAAAATTTAGCAAATATGGATTTTCCATTTAAAAGTTATGATTACGGTAGGTATTATTTGCCGCCCTCTTTAGGTGACAATTTGCCTTCCACTGACTTTGTACATAGATGACCATATTTTGTTCTCTAGGAATGATTTTTTTACCCGCGGATGGTGGATGATAACATTATTTAACTGAAATATTTCACAATATTCTTATTGTATTTGTTTGTTATTCTTTTTGTGCCTCCATGCCAATGCCATGTATACACTGTATCAGTGTGGGTATATATTGACCCTGTATTTTCAATTGTTAATATTAAATGTTATATTGCGATGCATTAAATGCTCATTGAAGATCGAAGAATGAAATTATTAAACTGAAATATTTCTTGATATTGATATTTTAACTGTATTCAAAATCTTACATGGGAACGGTTCTGTTGAGCCCATTTTAGATGGTGTTAATTTTGTTTACCCGTGGAATCAGCTAGATCTTTAGTGCATCTGCACTGCTCCCACTTAAAGGGATCTATATAGTAACTTTGTTGCAACATGCAAAATCATGGAAATGGGTTGATAACATATAATACCGTAGTCTGATCCTGGAGTCTGATACGTCCACTGAGTGATGTGTGAAAGTGCCGGCCATGAAAAATAAATATCCTTTGACAAAGTACTAATGAGCAAAAATGCAATACATCATGGTATGTGCACACAGTTCAAATTATGCATCCTCACTATTTTTTTCTCAAATTAAATCATTAATATCATTCTCGATAACAAAGTGTACATTTAAAGGAAAAAATTTAAACTGGCTTCACTATACTTATATCAGAGGAAAACGGTAAAAACATAACAAATACTAGATTTGCTAGTGTTTGAGTTTGGTTGATTCAGGAAATGTTATTTATATATACCGTGCGTCCCAAAAAAAACTATACACTTTTGAAATGGCTGCCGAATAAAAAATATATGATTCTGGGGGAAAAGTTTTATATGTATGGAAAGCTCATAAAATCAACTTTCATATGACACCAAAAATTCCGAAAATAATTCATGCTTGGGTGAGCACTGCTCACTTTTGTAAAGGGTATGAAAATTAGGTTGCGCAGGAATTAGCCTTCCAATTTGTGAGAGGTAAATCCTTTGGAGCTTACGGAATTGAGGATGATATGAGCAATTTATGATCAATTGTGATGAGTTTGGGTTTGCTGAGTGAAATTTGTGGTTTATGGGATTAACATTTTATGCATGAGTGAACAGGAATTGCATTTATTATTGTAGCATTGTAACTTTCCCTGGTAGACTCAGTGGTGTGTTCATGGGAGTCAGGACGGGGTGATGGTACATGGTGCAGGGGAGGTGAAATGTAGGGTAGGATTCTCTTTCTCTCTCTCTCTTCCTGGGTGTGCTTGTGCATATCTCGACAATTCATATTCGTTGGTCTCCACTCCAAAATATCCAGACCACCTTCCCTTATCCTGAATTCTACCTACATTTCCCAAATTGGACTGGTTGCTATTATCCATTGACACCTGAAATCAATCACAATATATCAGTCAATCAATCAATACCGTGAATTAGACAATCAACATTCAGCTATCAATCACTTAATCAACAATGTATCAGTCAATCGGTACATGTACATGTACCATCACCCCATCCTGACTCCCATGAACACACCACTGAGACTACCAGGGAAAGTTACAATGCTACAATAAAAAAATGCAATTCCTGTTCACTCATGCATAAAAGTTTGGTTTAATAAACCATAAAATTCACTCAGCAAACCCAAACTGATCGCAATTGATCATGAATTTATCATATCACCCTCAATTTTGTAAGCTCCAAAGGACTTACCTCTCACACATTGGAAGGCTAATTCATGCGCAACCTAATTGTCATACCCTTTACAAAAGTGAGCAGTGCTCACCCAAGCATGAATTATTTTCGGACTTTTTGGTGGCATATGAAAGTTGAGTCCATAAGCTATCCATACATATAAACCTTTTCCCCCAGCAGGGGCGTCGATCCTGGGGGGGCAGGGGGGGGGGGGGCGGTCGCCCCCCAATGAAAATATTGGGGGGGTCGAACATATCATTTCGCCCCCCCCCCCCCCAATAATTCCGAAAATGAGGAAGAAAAAAATCAAGTGATATAATGCCAAAGAGGGGAAAGACACATTTATCAATAATTAATCTTCAAAATAGCCGTTTTCTAGTTTGAAAAGGACTGTAAATCTCATTTTTGCCGCGCGCTTCGCGCGCACACAGTTTCTCATATTGCAAGATTCATGTTGGTCGCGGGAACTCACATTTCGAAATGTGTTGGGCAGTGTAATTTCTCAAACGCACACCTCAAACGAAGTTAATTAAACCCTCATCTATAGATAGCCCACCGTCACAGAAAATAAAACAATCTGAAATATATCTTTCAGTCATTCGGTCCAAATGCGCTGAACGCAAATCATATTGGAATAATTATCATGTCCCCCCACATTTGAAAGTGGTGAATATTGTCCCCCTCCCTTTGTCATTATGTATATTTTAATCCATACTTATATACTTCATATTACGTGACATTTCTGTCTCAGGTGTGCACCAAATCGCACAATTTCACGCCCCAAAATACAAAAGCTCCCTATACTGTGGGAGGGGGACACCCCCTCCCACAGCCTCCCCCGCTCGGTCGCTTCGCTTCCTCGCAATGTCTCCCCTCCAGTTTTGAGAAGTTGTTGACGCCCTTGCTTAGTTTCATGGGAGCCCAATGCCCTAGATTATATCGATGGCTCTATATAGTATACAGGATCACGTGGATTCATCTCATGCAAGGCTCAATCTTTTTTCTCGCTATGCCCTTTAAAAATACGTTACGAGTATAGATTCACTATTTTATACAATTTTAACACCCATGATAGGAGTTGCAAATGTCTGAAATCTAAAAGCTTCCGGGGGCTCCGCCCCCTGGACCCCCATTATTGTCCCAAAATGTGGGTGCCCCCCCCCCCCAAATCAGGTCTTCGAGCCATGAAGACACTTTCAATGAGCGCATAATAAAAACTTCCGGGCATGCCAATGAGGGGCTTTTAGCTCTCTCAGTGGTCACTCTGGAAACAATTACAAATTTCGCCCCCCCCTCCCCCCCAATATCAAAAACGGATCGACGCCCCTGTCCCCCAGAATCATATATTCTTTATTCGGCAGCCATTTCAAAAGTGTATAGTTTTCAAAGGATTTACCTCTCACAAATTGGAAGGCTAATTCCTGCGCAACCTAATTTTCATACCCGTTACAAAAGTGAGCAGTGCTCACCCAAGCATGAATTATTTTCGGACTTTTTGGTGTCATATGAAAGTTGAGTTTATGAGCTTTCCATACATATAAAACTTTTCCCCCAGAATCATATATTTTTTATTCGGCAGCCATTTCAAAAGTGTATAGTTTGTTTGGGACGCACGGTAGATCCCTTAGGGGCCTTGTACAGTTACAATAATTCCAAACATCCAAATAAAATTTGGGGTGCCACCCACCCCCCTATCCAAACTTTTTTTGTTGTAAATCGATCTCCGACGGAAAACTCAAATCATATAATGACTTTTTAAAAGTCATATGATTTGAGACGAGTAAAGTGCAGTTTTTAACACTAAATCTTTATTTTTTTTTGGGGGGGGGGGGGGTTCCAATTTTTATTTTAAAAAATAAAAAATGGCCCTAGACCCACCCACCCACTTCCAAATCTTATTTGGATGTTTTAAATTTGTTTAACTTTGCAAGGCCCCTTAGTTTACTTCTTTAAAAAATGATTTCTGCCTGATAATTGGAAGCAGATTATTATCCGCCCCCTAACGGCGAAATTGTAATCTCTGTAGGAAAAACCGGGGCACATCGGTAACCCTAATACGTTTTCTATCATGCGCTCTGGTTAAAAATGACGAGCGCCCACTTGTTGCTACACTCAACCAATACGGTCGTGCAGAAATGTACAATATTTCTTCCACGTTTTTTTTGTGTAATCCTTGAGTATGATATCGACCAAACATTAATTTGTATCCATACGATTTATTTTTGAAATAAAAGATAGAAGTAAATATGCCCCTGATATGCTTTTATTTGTTCTTTTCTATTTGAAAGGCGGTGGTGGGGAGAAGGGGGGGGGGGGGGGGGGGGTGGGATGCTTGGCAACAATAATACGTGTTGAATCTCATAGCGAAAGCAAGTTCCAATGATGGTAATGATTGTGAATGTGATGCTAACGACGGTGATGATGACGATGGTATGGTGATGATGATGATGATGATAATTATGATTGAATGATGGTGGTGGTGGTGGTAATGATGATGAGGAGGAGGATGAATTTGTGATGATCATCATCATCATCTGATAATAAAAATGGTGATGGCAAAAGTTCCGGTGATGATATGATAAAGATGGTGCTTGTAATGTACATGATAGTACTAGCGGAAAGAAGGGGAATTTAATATATGTATTTCTGTTTTAGCATTCCTTTGTGCTGGGCCTCTTGGTAGAAGTAGAAGCGAGTGTTGTTTTCACAGATCACTCGATGCAGCCCAACCCCCGAGATATTATTTCGCTAAATTTCATCTCTGAAAGAATCAGCATACCGACGCCACCATATCCCTTTGGTACCACTTAGCACCACTCAACAGCATAGTTAAAATCCATTTTGGTTTATTTGTTTTTAGTTTTTAGGGCATTAAGCATGGACGCTATATATTCATGAACAAGAAGAATGGTCAGCCTATAGCCATTAATCATACAACGCACTTATATTACAAACCGTTTTGGTATTTTTGTTTTTTAAAGGGTTATGCTAGGGCGCTATATTCATGAACGAGATAACTGTCGTATATTTTTGACATTTCTATTTCACTCTCCAAACTTCCATGTGCATTTCTACACAAATACAATCGAAACTGAATGATTTACAAGCGATTTAATTAGGATTATAGTAAACAAATGTTCATTATAGCTATTGTAATTATTGCATCGTAAATCGTTTCGCTTATCTAGGAACATACAAGCGCTGATACTTTTATGCTCGCGCAAATTAAGTCATTGTTTACTCTAACTGTCGAGACGTTCTTGTCTTTGATTGATGACAAAACTGATCAATCATCGCGGGGGATATCTTTATGAGTTTTGAGTTTACATAAATATCAGTGTGCCCTTTTTATTATTGTGTGTACCTTACGAATGTAACCTAGCTACTAAAACTCAATAAATCATATTTGTTGATTAATTATATGGCTGAGTTGACAAACTCGAAGAAAAAAAAACCTTGCCATTCCTTATCACGTTCCCTGCATGGTGAGTGTGGTCATACCGTAGTATGTCGTTCCATGTCATTTGCTCGTATTACCATGATTACAAAGGAAAATGATTCATGATAAATTGTGAAGAATACAATCTCGGTGTTACTGCATTTTATATTATATATATGTGAGTTTAATGATGGCATGCAAATATTACAAATGTTCAAATATTGGCCAATGAGACATGAATATTCCGTATGTGAAACTGAAACAAATTTCTGCACCATGCGAATAAAGAAAAGAAATATAAAGAGTGCATCTAGATAAATTGATAACAGTACCAGATGGGCGGACAAGCGCTTGACTTCTATTCACGGGACTCGAGTTCGAAACCAATCGATGTACAAAATAATAATGCGCCTATGAATAGGTTAGATACATTACACGGCGCTCTATAAATGCTATATTATTATTATTATCATTATTATTATTACATGTGTTCATCGCAAGGATGAAAATATAGTTTATCTTCGCTTGTTTAACCTATAAGCACCGTTTTAAAACATCAATGTCTCGGACTAAACTGAGTGCGATTAGCATGTTGATATACGTATAGCTCGTAATCAGCTTTTTTGAAACGCTGCACCCTAGAGTTTTGAAAATGGCCATATTTGGGCAAAACGCACATGAAATTCGGGCAAACCATGTCATAATTCTAGCAAATCCGTGTCATATTCGGGCAAAATAATGTCATATTCGGGCAAAATCATATTATATTCGGGCAAAATCATGTTATATTAGGGCAAAAACATGTTATTTTTGGGGAGTGTCATGTTATTTTCCGGCAAAACCATCTCATATTCGGGCAAAATCGCGTTATTTTGGATTAAACAATTGAAAACATGTCATTTTCGGGCAACAAAGAGACGAGGACTTTTGTTTTTTGTTTTTACTGCTTGTCAGGTAAAAATTGGAAAATTTGGGCAAAAGTACAGTGTAATATTTTATTGACGTAGATATGACGTAGATACAATAAATTTTAACTTAAAATCGCTTTCAGAATAATTTAGGAAGCTTGTAGTTGTATATAACATTATATTTAAAGGGATAAGTGAGTTTTGGTATAGTACAGTTTTGGTCAAACTGAATTTTAGTAACCAAAACCTCACACAAAATATTTTGTACAGCGCCCTCTATACCAAAACTCAACTATCCCTTTAAACATGTTAACAGAAAATGTAAACTAAGGATATTAAAGTGAAACCGGCACGGGTCAACGCACGTGAGGAAATGAGTAGAATAGTTGTATTTCTTTTTCATTTTAAATGCATGATATCAGTGAGTATCCAATTCTCTGTTGATGGCATAATTTAGCATTTTTGCCAACATGACTGTCTGATCAGCTTCTAATTCAATTTTCAAGGGATTTATGAACGAGATACTGATGCTATAGTGATATCGATAAATACATAACCCAGATGTATTGTCTTATTATTGGAGTAATGCAATCCAGTATTTGATACTTTCTTAGTAAACTTACTTACTAGCTAATACGTACTTACTTACTTAATCTTCTTACTTACTTACTTACTTACTTACTTACTGACTTACTTACTGACTTACTTACTGACTTACTTGCTGACTTACTTGCTGGCTTGCTTGCTGGCTTGCTTGCTGGCTTGCTGGCTTGCTTGCTTGCTTGCTTGCTTGCTTGCTTGCTTGCTTGCTTGCTTGCTTGCTTGCTTACTTACTTACTTACTTACTTACTTACTTATACTTACTTACTTACGCACTTACGCACTAACGCACTTACGCACTTACTTTAGTTTAGTTAGTTTACAGACGTAAATGAGTGTACTTATTTGCCTGTATTGACGTCAGTTCCTTTTGTATGGCCCGTTCTTAAATAGTAAAATGTATATTAATAATAGGTACTTATAAGTAAGCAAATTGCAATAAATCCTCTAAGCGCTAATATTATTACCTCGGTCAACGGATACTCACTGCAATCGTTCCTGCACACACAGTGCACATTTTCTTTATAGGGGATGATCCGGGTTCGTTATTGGATACATACATTCATTAACACTTGAATCGCTATAACAGCAGCCTTTGGCACTACATTCAAGGTATACACACTTCTCATAGAAAAGGGAATTTTCATATTGCGTATTAGAGTATATTAGCGTATATCTCTTTGTTGATATTTATCATTACAAGGACGTGAGAAAGTTAGAGAGCATTATGAATAATCGCATAGCCAGTAATAACCCTTATTTTGGGCAACAATTTCCCGCCTTCCTTTTTTTTTTTTTTTTTTTAGCCGGGGGCTGGGGGAGGGGGGGGGGGGGGGTGCGGCCTATACCCAAAACAATAATGCTATTAACATAATAATGATTTCTTTATTCATGTTTTATCAGAGGAGGGAATGGGGCCAATTTTCCCACTGCTCTCTGCACATGCTACACCAGTCGAAACACAATACTTTCCGTTTTCGTTGTATTTTGATTGAATACTCGCCGTTCTTGCTAAACCACGCATACGATTGTGAGAAAACATGATATATTTGGTATTAGCGTTAATCCTAACTAAATGAATATATACGCGCCTGTCAACGTGACATTATAACACTTCTTTTCGGTCGTGTCCATTGATGATTTTAGTAAATTGAAAGCTCACCGTTTCTCGTCACGGTCGTCGGACATACACTCTTCATACCCAGGTTGTCCAGTGGCGTAGCGTGGTCGGACCGGTTGAGGGTGGGCGGGGGACGAATTATTGGGGCACCTCCCTTTCTTATTTCTCTCCCGTAGCCTATAAACTGGCCATAGGGTCACCACCAGTGACTCTTATCTTCCTCCATCCTTTCTCTGTCGTTCGTCTCTCTCAGATCGTCGCTCATGCAGCTTTAAGCGGGTCCACTCAGTGATGTTATCTTCTCACTCTCCTCCTCTTCTTTCTGCCTCTCCTTATCCCTTCTTGGACTGTATGTAGAACTGTCATGGCACGTCCCGAGGATCTCGAAACGCGCCCTCTTGGGGCACACCTTATGTATTTCTCTATTTTGTTATTATTACTATTTGTTAATGTTTTTTTCTTCAGATTATTGTGGGGGGCACGACCCCCCCCCCCCCCCCCCCCCCCCCCCCCGGTACTAAGCCACTGGTCTTGTCCGTGACCAGTCCGCTTTCATCGGTGATAAAGGGTCGGTAAATGTGATACGCGGTTACTATGGTAACATTGGATACCTCGGAGAGAGCTTTTTCGCGCCAAACAATGTCAATATTCCCCTTCTATATCCGATTACAGTACATATATTCTATATTTTGTATTCGAAATGTTATTTTTAATTGTGTAAACGTTATTAAGCGCCGTGAGGTTAACGTATGACGAGACGGTGTTTCAAAATGACATTGCTATAATTTATGAACGATATGATAATACAATATAAGCAACATCGATTCCATATAATAGAACGCGAGTCATTTCGTGAAGTCGCTATTCAATTCAAATTGTAGGCTCGGTAAAAATTCATATATTATGATATTATGATAAGTCGTTCCTCTGCTCATTATTGTGGTGTATAGCTTTAAGCTAAGCCTGCGCTACGTATACGTTTTACTTTGTATTAAAAAGGAATATTCATTATTCAGTCATGTGAGGTACTCTGTGAAGTCTTAAACAGTCAGCTTACTTTATTCCATAATAAAATATGACTGTGTTTATATAACAAGCCATGCTTCAAAGTGATGTATTTCAATTGAATATTTTCATTTCATTTATATTAAATTACGATATTAGGGAAGAAATTTTATACCACTGCTTCATTTTATATAATTATACAAATTAATTAAGTTAGGCAACTTATTAGGTCATATTATGATTAAAAGCAGACCAAAACACATTTCGATGAAAATAATAGCAAGAAAACCGTCGTTATCTATAACTATGCACTTACTGCTCGCTATTTAGCGACATAATATTGTACTATAATGATTATCATCTTGAAGAAAATTTAAGAATACAGTAATTATTATTTTCGACATCATTAAAACGTTCATATTATTGTGCCACAAGCGACGAGCCTACTAAATCAAATATTCCAATCAAACAGAGGGCCATTTCGAGAAGCATGCAGTTCTCAAGAAAAACATACTAAGTACTTTAAAGGGATCAATTAACTTTGTTGACATGTGCAAAAACTGGCGATGGGTTGATGTACATGTATACATGTGGTCCGATATGTCCACTGAGTGATGTGTGAAAAGTCCATGGTAAATAAATGTCATATCATGACTGAGTAATAAACAAAAATGCAAAGTAATTTTTGATACTTTGAACATAGTTGACAGCCTCTCAGTGAGACTTTCAAATCCGAATACTTCAATCATAAATATATTATTACGAAAGAGAAATTAGGAAAACTGAAACTTGTTCCATACTTCTTCATTTATTAAATATACACACATAACGATAATGTGAGAACCGTATAGGGTTCTAAGTAAGCTTTGTGGATGTTGACAGTTTTACTCGAATGTCCCTTTAAAATGCTGCTATATGAATTAATTAAATGTAAATAAGCAGTAAGAGCATTGCCAGCGGGAATGCATTTAAATTACCATTATAATTATGCATATACATACTCATCACGCCCAGTTATGCATGCCTGCCAGCATATCGAGACAAAGTCGCTAAACGAGATTGTTTTTATTTTTAATAATCGCTTTCGGGTGATTTTCCACTTGTGCATCTCTAGTATACTTCACCGGGCGGTACTTCAATCCCATTTTTCATTTTGGAATAATTATTTTTCGCCACTTCATACTATACTCCTCATTTTGTTTGTATAACTAGAAATATTTGGTTCTCATGAGCGTATGATTTTGTTCTTCTTCCTCTGAGGAACAAGTTAAGATTCTTTCCCGTCTGCCCAAGTGGGATGATTTTGCCCTAGAGGTTATGACTGAATATGAGTCTGTTTTTGGCCTGAATATGAAGTGTTTTCATAACACGGGGGGGAGGGGGGCGGGGGGGGGGGGGGGGGGGGGGGGGGAGGTTGAAGCCACTTGTACGCCGACATTGTGTGTACGCACCCCCCCCCCCCCCCCCCCCCCCCACCCCCCCAATACAGAAAAGTTCACGTTGATCGGTCTCGGCCATCTAAACCAGTGGTCTCGGGCAACGATCAGTCTTGGCGATGACCCCCCCCCCCCCCCCCCCCCCCCACACACACTTACACGACCCAACTAGTGGTCTCGGTATCGGCCGCGTTCGGCCTCGGTCCCATTTTTGTGATTGACGCACCCCCCATGACAAATCCTGGTTATTGAATCTCGGACAGGTACAGAGTAATTTCAACTATTAAACCTGTCTGCGTGGCAGCGCAATGTTTATATTTTATGTTTTATGTTTTATGTTTTATGTTTGCCCAATACGGCCCCATCCAGTTACGTGTCAGGTTTCATCGCGAATATGCATTGAAAACCATAAATATGTTTTTTTTTAATGAATGGTTTAGTATATGGAAGGCAATATTTAAAGTTACTATTCTTTCGTATGAGCGGTCTATTTTTTTAAATAAAAAAACAGAATAACAGTTTACGCTGGTTCAACACGGCCCAATCAATGCAGTTATTCAACTGCCGGTATAGTCACTTGGGACCTGTAATATGAAATTGATATCACAGTTCCAATTTGAAATTCTAATGACAACAATTAGTTTGTTAACAGACAATTCTACCAGATCAATTATCATCCATCGCGAATCCATTTAAACATCATGAATGCAATAATGTTCTGCTAATACGGTGCTGACAATATCCCCACTTTTCAGAATTAATTTCATTTTCATCTCCGGTCGAGAAACCGGATCCACTTTCCCACCCTGAGCGCTATATACTACCAGGGGATGAGTGAAAATAAATCGGGGCTGAATCTTCCTATTTTGCACTCTCGAATCTCGATAGTTTACATCGTGCAGCGTTGAATGAACTCTTTTGACAATATTAAGACGGGAAAATTAAGATGGAAATCTACTGATGTAAATGAATTGAAAGGGATCACAACAAATGAAGGCTTTACAATTTCCTCTGATAAATGTTGAAGTATGGGAATCGGATTCAAAATGATGCTCTACTTTGACCCTTGTTATGGCATTCATAACTGACTTAGTGCTCCCTTTTCACTGTTAAATTCCTAAATCATTTAGGAATTAGGAATAGTTTAGGAATAGTTTTAGGAATAATTAGGAATAATTTAGGAATAATACCTACATTATGTTGGTATTATCTGATCTGTTATGTTCTTTATGTAAAGTAAAATGTGGACTGCAGCTGAAAGACATGCATGTAGAGTTCGAATAACAAGATAGAACCCACAACCCCGGATTAGATTCTACCAGTCTGTCCGGGGTATAGGTCATAACGGCCATAAGGAGAAATATATTATCCAGAAATTTGATACCAACAATATTTTGTTCTTGTTATATCGATTGAATGCTCAGTATCTTGTTATTGATTTATTCCTTCGTAACAAGGTTTTCCCCGAGGTTAGAAGGAGATTACCACCCCAGACAATCTAGAATATTTGAATGTATAGTTATATGGTTGATGCTGGGTATACAGGTAAAGGGGTATCCCCTAACTAACTTTTTTTCATGAAGGGTTGAGACTATATGTGTTTTTATTTTACGGGACACATTTTAGCCAGGGATGCAATAAAAAGAATAAACACACACACAAACAAATAAACAAGCAAATAAACAAACAAACATACAATGTGGTCTACACAATGCGATCAACAAGCACATAATATGTGTCCACAATTGATTTATTGAACAACATTTTACTTCCAAAACAACAAATGATAAAGATACAAGTGAAATAACATAAATGTAATGCATAGTACAATAATGATAGTATTATGACATACAGTTGAATATGCTTAACACTAGGTAGTCCGGATATATTAAATTAGATTGGGTAATAAGGGAAGTCGGAAACGCCAAGAGAGCATGAAGCATAGGCGACCCGAAAAATAAATGTTTGTACTCAAGATTTAAAATTGCAAGATTTTTTTTCTTTCTGATAGGGATTATATCATCTGTATATCATTTAAAGACAAACGCATGGCCAAACAACATTTTGTCATCATCGGGATCTTTATCTCTATAATAAGGGTCACAAAAGAAATCATGGTCAGTGTCTTCATATCTTCAGTAGATGTATTACTTTGTGTAGGACAGGCAACGACCACATGTCTACAGTGCTCAGCCAACCTGTCTTAGCGGCCACATGGATACAGTGCTCAGCCAACCTGCTTATTGACCACCTGTCTACAATGCTCAGCCAACCTGTCTTTGCGGCCACATGGATACAGTGATCAGCCAACCTGTCTCAGCGACCACCTGTGTACAATACTCAGGCAAACCTGTCTTAGCGACCACATGTCTACAATGCTCAGCCAACCTGTCTTAGTGACCACATGTCTACAATGTTCATCCAACCTGTCTTAGTGACCACCTGTCTACAATGTTCATCCAACCTGTCTCAGTGACCACCTGTCTACAATACTCGGCCAACCTGCCTTAGTGACCACCTGTCTACAATGCTCGGCCAACCTGTCTTAGTGACCACCTGTCTACAATGCTCAGCCAACCTGTCTTAGTGACCACCTGTCTACAATGCTCGGCCAACCTGTCTCAGTGACCACCTGTCTACAATGCTCAGTCAACCTGTCTTAGTGACCACCTGTCTACAATGCTCGGCCAAACGCATGGCCAAACAACATTTTGTCATCATCGGGATCTTTATCTCTATAATAAGGGTCACAAAAGAATCATGGTCAGTGTCTTCATATCTTCAGTAGATGTATTACTTTGTGTAGGACAGGCAACGACCACATGTCTACAGTGCTCAGCCAACCTGTCTTAGCGGCCACATGGATACAGTGCTCAGCCAACCTGCCTTATTGACCACCTGTCTACAATGCTCAGCCAACCTGTCTTTGCGGCCACATGGATACAGTGATCAGCCAACCTGTCTCAGCGACCACCTGTGTACAATACTCAGGCAAACCTGTCTTAGCGACCACATGTCTACAATGCTCAGCCAACCTGTCTTAGTGACCACATGTCTACAATGTTCATCCAACCTGTCTTAGTGACCACCTGTCTACAATGTTCATCCAACCTGTCTCAGTGACCACCTGTCTACAATACTCGGCCAACCTGCCTTAGTGACCACCTGTCTACAATGCTCGGCCAACCTGTCTTAGTGACCACCTGTCTACAATGCTCAGCCAACCTGTCTTAGTGACCACCTGTCTACAATGCTCGGCCAACCTGTCTTAGTGACCACCTGTCTACAATGCTCAGCCAACCTGTCTCAGTGACCACCTGTCTACAATGCTCGGCCAACCTGTCTTAGTGACCACCTGTCTACAATGCTCGGCCAACCTGTCTCAGTGACCCACCTGTCTACAATGCTCAGTCAACCTGTCTTAGTGACCACCTGTCTACAATGCTCGGCCAACCTGTCTTAGTGACCACATGTCTACAGTGCTCAGCCAACCTGTCTTAGTGACCACCTGTCTACAATGCTCAGTCAACCTGTCTTAGTGACCACCTGTCTACAATGCTCAGTCAACCTGTCTTAGTGACCACCTGTCTACAATGCTCAGCCAACCTGTCTTAGTGACCACATGTCTACAGTGCTCAGCCAACCTGTCTTAGTGACCACCTGTCTACAATGCTCGGTCAACCTGTCTTAGTGACCACCTGTCTACAATGCTCAGCCAACCTGTCTTAGTGACCACATGTCTACAGTGCTCAGCCAACCTGTCTTAGTGACCACCTGTCTACAATGCTCGGCCAACCTGTCTTAGTGACCACCTGTCTACAATGCTCAGCCAACCTGTCTCAGTGACCACCTGTCTACAATGCTCGGCCAACCTGTCTTAGTGACCACCTGTCTACAATGCTCGGCCAACCTGTCTCAGTGACCACCTGTCTACAATGCTCGGCCAACCTGTCTTAGTGACCACCTGTCTACAATGCTCGGCCAACCTGTCTTAGCGGCCACATGGATACAGTGCTCAACCAACCTGTCTATACGGGCCGACAACAGTGATCCCCTGCAGAGAACAAAGAATAAAGCCTGTCTTTAATAGTGACCACCTGTCTACAATGTTCATCCAACCTGTCTTAGTGACCACCTGTCTACAATGCTCAGCCAACCTGTCTTAGTGACCACCTGTCTACAATGCTCAGTCAACCTGTCTTAGTGACCACGTGTCTACAGTGCTCAGTCAACCTGTCTTAGTGACCACCTGTCTACAATGCTCGGCCAACCTGTCTTAGTGACCACCTGTCTACAATGCTCGGCCAACCTGTCTTAGTGACCACCTGTCTACAATGCTCAGTCAACCTGTCTTAGTGACCACCTGTCTACAATGCTCGGACAACCTGTCTTAATGACCACCTGTCTACAATGCTCAGCCAACCTGTCTTAGTGACCACCTGTCTACAATGCTCGGCCAACCTGTCTTAGTGACCACCTGTCTACAATGCTCGGCCAACCTGTCTTAGTGACCACCTGTCTACAATGCTCAGCCAACCTGTCTTGTGACCACCTGTCTACAATGCTCAGCCAACCCGCTGCATTCACAAGATCGAGGGAGTGCGTGTCCTTCATCAAGGCACTTAACCCACTCAACCCAGATAATTGACATAATTTCTCCCTTGAAATATACTTCGCACATTTTGCGCAGAAGATATTATGAACAAATATTATATGGATGGTTTTGAATTCATTTTAACAACCCTATACACTTCGTGTAAATAATAAAAAGCAACAACATTTTAATATTCGTTTTGTCAAATGAACACGAATGATAATGCGATTGCTTATTAGTAGAAATTGTGTTCATTGGTTGTTTATACAATATTTTAACATGAATAGTAATTATATATAAATTGTATTATATTGTTCATATATATTATTTATTACGAACGACTAGGTTGGATGTTTATGCTTGACAATGGTCGCATAGCTTGAGATCCGTTCAGTTTCACCTCAATTGAAATTTTATCTGACTATAATGATAATAGGATTTATATATAGATTGATAAGAAAATGCAAAATGAAGCTCTCCGACTCGCAATATCATTATGTTTGAAATGTGCCTAAAAATCAGTCTGTAGTTGTACGTTCTTACGAGTAAAAAAATATGATGTCCTATCACTGATTGAATTTCTATTTTGGGCGAAGTAATAAATCCGTAACTATAGACAAACGCACGTCAAAGGTCGTTAGTTTGTCCATAATTTTCTTAACCATAATATACCATAATACAGTGCAATGCAATGACAATGTCAATGACAAAAAACTTGAAATATGGTAATACATCTAGTAACAAATAAACACAACGATCACCTTATTATACATACAACCTAAGGAGTTGGTTCATACTGTTTAAGCATAATAATAACCGTTCTTTTCATTTGATAAACAATGTAATTGCAAAGTATTCAAAATAAAATCGCAAAAAAATGAACATGAAGAATCGGGATGTTGATGGATTTCCATAATCAGATAATATGATCTATAACCGGCCTAAGGGAACCCGGTGGGTCTCGTATGGACGCCATTGGGATTTCAAAATCTAGGGGAAAGGTTAACTACAACATGTAGGAGGAAATTAATGTGGGTGATGAATGTTACCTTTTAAGGTCGGAATCTAAAGATGGAAGTTGCCGTAACTAAGACCAAGAATTAGAACGACTGGGGATACAATGCAGTATGCCAGTATACCTACTGTACATGTTTTATGGTTTATATTCGGTTTAAAAGCTTTGGGTTGACATTCGTACATGTAATGCGCAAAACAAGGGAGTGAGAAAGAGAGATGGAAAAAGAAAAAGAGGGAGGAAGAATGAGAAAGAGAAAGAGAAACAAAATAGTAGGAGAGGGAGAAAACAGAGGACCACGAAATAATGTTGACAAGACCTAGAGAGAGAGAGTATGTGATGTAAATAAAGCCATACAAAATAATAGAGCAAACATAAATAAAGAGAAATTAAATTAAACAAAAACAAATAAAAGGAGCTTAAAAAAAGGAAGAAAAAAACAAGTTAAAGACATTGCGAAGAGAGAGATTGTGTGGAAATAAAGTGGCAAGAAAAACAGATTCAAAATAAGAGGAGAAGGGAGAAAGAAATCGAAAGTCAGGGAGAGAGAGAGGGAGAGAGGTAGATACAGATAACGGAAGGGGTTGTGGCAGTGGCGTAGCGTGGTCGGACTGATTGGGGGGGCACGAAAATTATTGGGGGGGCACACCTTATGTATTTCTTTGTTTTTTCAAAAAATGGCCCCTTATGTTTTCTATTGTTTTTTCGAAATTATTGGGGGGGCACGTGCCCCCCCGTGCCCCCCCGTAGCTACGCCACTGGGTTGTGGAGTGGCGTAACGTATATCTTCTGTTCCACTCCGTATTCTGCGCAAATCAATTTGGAACATCCCACTCAACACTCCGAAGTCACGACATCAAATCGCATTGTCTTCACTTTCCCGCCAAACGCGTTCGACCGCAGACGTTGTATACGTCGCCTGCTGTCTCACTTTGACGGATGTTTATTCCAAAGGAGTTTCCAATATCTGAATATCATTTTGCTCATGTTCAATCAAATATACTTCTCTCTTAGTAATATGGCATCATGAGGTAAACAGGACAGACGGAATATTTGTTTTTGCTACTTGGCAAAAAATACAAATATATATTTTGTTTTGCTTTTTGGTGGAATATGATTGGTTGTAGGAAGGACGCTTTCATTTGGCGACACACTTTATAAACTGCCCTCGGATACAACCTTTATTGCGTTTAGACTTAGGAGCCATGTGAACAATTTACTCATTCTTTATTGCGTTCAGATATCTAAGGCTTGTGTTTAAAAACCTTTTATTTTTCTAATGAAAGTACTTGTCATCGGAAAACGATATTTTCAAGATGGAGTTTGAATTCCTTTTCGTGTTCTTCAGTTTAGTGTTCTTATGCTTTATATTGGAATCAAATTTGGGTAAGTATAACTATTATTGATTTTTCATTTGGACGATTGAAACAAAGAAATATTACTATTTTGTATTTAATATATTTCATTTTGCTGTCCCTACAACACATGGAGTATTTTTTATGTAATTAGTATAATTTCCAATGAATGATTGTCATAATTGAGAAATATTATTCATACAAATTATTGAAAAAAATCCAAATGATTACACTACTGTAACCTGAAATATTTGTAATGATATTAAAGTTCATTTAACTTATTCGGTTCTTCTAAAAGTAATATTTAAGCCGAGTTAAATAATATACCAATTGTGACTATTTAACTCGTGTGAAAAAAGGTGAAAACTGATGTCAAATTTTAACACATAATACTGTCCGTTGATTTTGATCGCTTTTTAATTAAATCTTAAACATCCACATCATTAGGAAGACTTTTCAGAAAGTGAAACCTCATTAATTCATTTCATTCTTCAGTTTTCATAAGTCAAACAACAAGGTTCACGAACATTATAATGCTCTAAGTGATATTGGTGGAATTTAACACAGTTAATTGTCGAGTTTAATATGTCCGCGGGATTAATGCATTCTTGTGTCTAAAACAGTAAATATAGAGAGACAATTATATACTTGACCATATCAGACTATAATCATGCACATTTTTATTAACACAGTGTCAGTTTTGTTTTGCATGTTACAACTTAACTATAGATCCCTTTTATCAGTGGCGTAGCGTGGTCGGGCTGATTGGGGGCACATTTTATGTACTTCTTTGCTTGTTAAAACAAATATTCCCTTATGTTATCTATTGTTTTTCTCAAAGTTATTGGTGGGGGGGGGGGGTGGTCAGCCCCTCCCTCCTCCCGTGCCCCAAGTAGGTACGCCACTGCCTTTTTATGAATGTACTCATTTTGTATTTGTTCGAGGTAATTCGCACATGCAATCAATACTCTCTCTGACTATATCCGTTCGATTCAGCCAAACTTTGGCAATATTTATTCAAAGCCCCATGCACTCATTCACTCGTAACATGGTAACCCCTATAATTATGCACTGCATGACCGTTCCAACCAATACAAATCGATTCAGCAGTGAAATGAACTGGACAAGTAAAGTTTCACTGAAAAGCAAGATGGGCAGATAAGTCCATTTTCGTGGAACTTTGTCCCGAAACGCTGGCGTGTGTGACATTATCACGTCATGCATGTTCTAAACATGCAGACAGTGGCGGACTCTACAAGGGGTTTAGGGTGGGGAGGAGGCGAGCATGGTCGTAGGGGGCTGAGGTCTTTTGCCCGAATTTTCACCTGATAAGCAAAACAAAACAAAAATAATATGACATGTTTTGCCTACATATCAGGAGCGTTTTGCCCGAATATGGCCGTTTTCAAAACTCCAGTGGGCTGCAGCCCTGCAGCCCCCCCCCCCCCCCCCCGCCTCCTGCGCCTATGAAGGCAAGATTGGCAGTTAAGTCCGTTATCACGGAAGGTTTGTCCTTAAAAGGGATCTAGTAACATTGTCCAAAGCCACCAAACTTACTTAGACCTCAAGTGGTTTTCTCATAGATTGTTGTATTCGAATTACCAATAGAAGCATGCATGGAATAGTTGTTTTTTTCTCCAAAATTCCCTATCTGGAAAGTTATAACTGTGTACAAAGTCAGTGCAATGAGTTAGCGAATATCACTTTGCATTTTCGCTCAATTCTCGGCTTTAAAGCATCCATTTAACATGGACGATTATAAATTTAAAAATTATTAGAAAAATACGTCTTCATTCAATGTAATTATTTGCACTTCGAGCTGTAATACATTGATTCGTTTTTCTTCTTAAATAATTTTGATGCATTTGCTTTATTTTTTTCAAATACTCATAATGTACATTATGACCTACCCTTTGTCTTGTATCAATATTAACATTTTCCAAAATATGAAATAATCAATATATGAGTCAGAATCTCATAATGCAGCAATATCGCAATGCATGTATATATACGTCCTTGAATCATACGTATTATATAGGAGAATAATGTCTATAGGTCAAACAAATATATATCTAATAAGATTGACCCTAGTCCAAAGTTTGACGCATAATAAAGATAATATGAAGAAAGGAAAACACACGTGTATTCAAAATACATTTTATCATATATAATACAAAATTGCATACTATGAATTTTAGACCTCGGATATAGGATTAGAGAATTTTCGAATATCGATTGAAGAAAAAAAAAACCCGCACATAGACTTCGTTTGAATCGAAACGTTTATTCAGACAACGTGCAACACTATTTTAGTGCACGCTTTTGAACTCAAAGAAATTAAAAGTACTAGACATGGATATGAATTAATCTGGGAATACATTAAGTAATGATATCATTTATTATACACTCCTTATTCCATAGTATAAATTTCTTTAACCACAGTATGTGTATTGGTTACAATACGGTGGTTTGGTTGTTCAGCAAATCGAGGATAGTTATCATTACGCCTATATATACTTCACTCTTTATGACTTTGACTTTCTTCTTTTCAAATAATCCATCCGTCTTAAATACTCAACCCGTTTTGAATGAACTGCGCAAAGTAAATGTTCTGTGTTCTTTTTACATTCATTTTAACATAATTATGTGTTATCTCCAAGAACACATAGATACAATACAAATACAACGTAAGAACAAAACATGGGACCCACTCCAATTCAACGGTGCCTCAATTTTGACGCAAGTTCGCATGAATAATGGCAATTATATATCTTTCGTTTGCCGCAGAATACAGTGTTAAAATCTCTCTTAAAGGGATATAGTAACTTTGTTGACAAGTGCAAAAAGTGATGCGTGGGTAATAAAATGTGTATAACATGACATCAGATCTTTTCTTTATATCCATGAGAATCTGAATCAACACGCTTCTCGGTCGCAAACAAGGGGATAAGTGACGGAGTTAGACGCGAGGTCAAACATATGGGAACAACTGACAGCAAAATTTACACCAACAACGACGACAACAGCTACAAAAATGACAGCAACAAAGGCAGCAACAAAAACAACAACAACAAAGGGAGCAGCAAAAACATTAACAACATCGACAAAGGGAAAAACACCAACAACACCATCATCAACAACATCATCAACAACAACACCAACAACAAGAGAAGAAAACTGCAGCAGCAACTAAAACAAAACCGCCACCAGTGCACCACCACCACTTTCAACAACAACAACAACAACAATAACAATAACAACAACAACAACAAAAACAGAAACAATACAAACAACTAATAGAGTGAAATTTGCTCCTGGAGATCTAGTTTGTTACATTTTGATGACAGAGATCTACATTACATTTTGTATATTTTCATTCCGCCGATATTTAAGAACTGGCGCCGTTTTTCTCTGTCTAGTTGTTTATCTACTTTATACTTTAATATAACTGTATATATTACTGTAATACAACGGAACCAGACCGACGTAATAGTTGTTTTGAATTACAAAAATAACTACAACCCATGGAACATAACCAATTCATTCCCACGGTTACAGTCACACTACAAAGTATATGTGATACCTCACAGGCATTTGACATTATTCAGTATTGGTATTGTTGTTAATACGAACGACAGATGGATTGCATCAGATTTGATATTTCACTTTGCGCGCTTGATGGATGGCTAAGTACTCTCCGAACAGACGTGGCGGCTGTTTATACGGTCACCGAGATCACGAATCGTTTCATAAAACAGTCTTCCTATATTTACCCGTAATTTTCTTTCCTTTTTTTATCTATCAATTTTCATATTTGTATTGACCATAATTATTTCGTTATATGGGAATCTATCTTTTGATTCACCTTTGCTTGTTTACTTTCATTTTGTTTTACTTGTTATAGTTCACCTGTTTACAACGATGTACACATTTCCATTTTGTTGATCGGTGTAAAATATATATAATTCGCTCAGATTTTCTGGAGATTTAGTCATAAAACCTCTGAACTCCTTCACTCTCTCTCTTTATAAATAATAAAATGGAATAATTAAATTGCTTTTTTGTTTATCAAGTACAGTACAGGCCTAAAGATATATATATCAACGGTTCAATGTATATCTGGTATTACACTCCTTACATTTACATTTTTAAAGTCTTTGTGAAACATAAGTATGTCTTTCGCGCAGAGGATTTGGAGAATAAGTCTTGAACCTTTAAATCTCTCAATCTCCCTCTGGAGAGAGAAATGGAGTAATTTACAAAATTATGTTCTGTATAGACTTAAGAGATACAAAGATACACTCCTATACGCTGATGGCTTTTCATTTGATAATCTGTGTAAGATATCCGATTGGAATAAATGTGGTTTCCACATTGAACAATTTAAGAAATCTATATAATACCTAATTTTTGTTCTTCTCGAAAATAATTATACAAAAGATGTATTTATATAGTTGTTAATAATTTCTATTGAATCATTATTTTAACCTAACATCACCTTCACAATTTGTTATAACAACTGGTTGAAACCAATATTTTTTAGAGAGCGCCCTCTTGTGTTTTAATGGCTGCTTTTTGAATGACAACAGCAATTTAACTTAACCATTTGTAAGTGTTTCTACATTTCGGGCATGGTAGAATACAACTAATAGTTTGTCATGATATGGTGAAAGTTTTGGTTACTAACATTCTGTTTTACCAAAACTGTACTATCCCTTTAAGGGCAAGGACACTACATCTCGAAGCTTATAAAACACTCTCTGAATTATTAAAAATGGCGCAAAGGCTTTCTGCAGTTCAGGAACGTAGCTGCGGGGGGCCTAGAGGCAAGTGCCCCCCCCCCCCCCCCCCCCACACACAAATCTGGTGTGCTCCCAAGGTGCCCCCTCCATGAAAAGTTAATACTTTCAGGAAAAAAGAAACAGCCAACATCAGATATACAGATATCGGCCCAAAACATAATTTTGATTATTTTAGACCAAGATCACGTAACAGGGTGATGGTCAGATTTAACTTTTTGAGGCCAAACGTATAAATGTTGATTTTAAGCCATTGAAAAGCTAGCTACGCCTCACCAGCAGTCCTTCTTTCGATGTAATATGTTAACTACTGGTATCCAAACGCTTTGCTTTATATATATATATATATACATATATAAAATAATATATATATATAAGCGAGAAGTGAACTAATACATACAGCTTCGGTTTCTTCCAATATATAAATAATTGCAAGGAGTAATCATAAATGATTGAGAAGGAAGAATAATAGTAGGCGTAGCTTAATAAGCAATGTTCCTTCAGCTGGATCACAATAGAGTAAAAGGCGGCTTGCATTGTTCGTAACTCCTTCCCCATGAATACTTGAGTACAAAGGGCCGAGAGATTGGCTTGCCAATGACCTGAACTGGATCTGTCTATAATCACACGGTCCCCGTGGCCTAGTGGTTAAGGCATCGGCGTTCCAAGCCGGAGACCCAGGTTCGAGTCCTGGCGGAGACCAATTTTTCGACCAGTGCCTTTTTTCATTTGGTGGATTAAAAGGAGGAACATTGCTTATTAAGCTACGCCTACTATTATTCTTCCTTCTCAATCATTTATGATTACTCCTTGCAATTATTTAAAATAATATATAATATATATATAAATAAATAAATAAATAAATAAATGAATAAATAAATTAAAAACATAAAAAATAACGCAACGGCTTTCTGCAGTCACCCAAACCATTTATAATGTAGGGTTTATCATATCACGAGAGTCTATTTTGGTTGCACAGGGATTTGTAACTTCATATCTTCCACTTTTTGTCTATTAGTTTGAGCCTTGATGTGGAAAACTATATCTTGTTTTCATCTCCACTCCAAAGCCTTTGTAAGATTGATGGCATTCGCTTATTAAACTTTAAGGGTGAACGAGAATACATCTTAAAGGGATCTAGTAACGTTGTCCAAATCCACAACTCTTAACGCTCGTGATTCTCTCTTACCTTGTTGTATTCGTATTACATCTTTCGTTTTTTTTGGTTTCCCCTTTCGTTAAAAGATATGTTTGACTGGAGTGTTCATAGTATTATAGTACACTGGAGAATGAAAACTGTGTATACAGTTAGTGCAATGAGTTAGCGAATATCAATTTGCATTTCCGCTCATTACCTGGCCATATGTATAATATCCATAATTTGACGTGACATTTTCACACTTTACATAGTGGACATAATTATCAGATCACAACAATATACATTTTATCAACCAGTCATTACTTTTTGCACATGTAAACAAAGTTACTAGACCCCTTCGAATGGTGTTGACGTGTGCGAAAACTGACAAACGGTTGATACAATCATACATATATTTATAACGACTACAACGAGATGACATAGGAACCGCTTGAGTTCGAAATTAGTGTTGTTGATTTGAATAATGTTACTATAATTACATCCCTTTAAAGCTCTGACCCATGTCTCACTGTGGATAATGGATTTTGTTTGCATTATTCGTCAAATTATTTATGTCCATGTCATCATCTTTGTATAACGTATAATCATGTTACTCGCGGAAGCATGTTTAAGGGGGATAACTTTTGGATTTAATATATTTTCCCTTCTCTATTTCTCTCCTTTACTCTTATCCCCCCTCCCCTCCTTCTGCAAAAATAACGTCATGACTCTTAAACGGTCACGAAGATGTGTAACTTCATATCGTCCACTCTCTCGCTACCACAGAGCAGCTTTTTTTATCGTCGATATATTTTCATTTCCAATTTCATAGTCTTTGTAAAATATTTTGTCCTTCACTTACAGAGAAAGGACAATTAATCTTTCGAAGAACGTTTTTAACATTTCCCCTTTCTATCTCTCTCTTCCCCTCTCTACCATGAACGAACTGTATGAATATCATTTTTGTCGTTTAGATCCCAAAGTACACTGAATTGCCTACGAAGAAATGCGAAAGTAATTTATCCCCGCCCGTTGAAAATGGATTCTTACATTTGAATAAATTTGTCTGACCATGAGGGATCCTACCTCCTGTTTTTAAACAAAGACTTTACAAGTCAAAAGTAAATCTGTTCAGCTTATACCAATATAGCGAAAGTTTTATTGCCCTTTTTGTAAATTTAAATGAGTATTTCTTTGCGATTATAGTGTTTGTTTGAATACAAGCCCATAACTTCTCCTTCTTAATCGTTAAAAAAACATTTACCGAGTTATCCAATGTCGAATCACTTTAACGAAAGAACACCAACAACAACAACAATCAATTAAAACAAATCGGACAAACAAATAAATAATCAAACGAACAAATAAACAAACAAAGAACGAATGGCTATACCAATAAATAAAACAAAAATCATATTTGTAATCTCGAATTCTCGCAGCACTAAACAAGACCAACATATCATTATATCAATTTTACTTGAGTAAATACATTTACAGGTAAAATGTTTGTTTGTGTGGTCTAAACTGAGTTATTAAATAATACTACATTGAAGCATAATGATAATTCTATAGTGTAAAGGGATCTAGTATACTTTGTTGAAATGTGCAAAAAGTGATGAGTGGTTGATACAATGTATATTATTGTTATCTACTACCGGTATGCCTACTGGGTGTTGTGTGAAAATTAAGTTAAATGGACGAGTAATGAGTAAATATGCAAAGCGATATTCACTAATTCATAGCACTGATTTGTACACGGTTAAGAGTATCAAGTGGATAGTTTAACATCTGAACACTTCGATCGTAAATATATTTTTAACGAAAGGGTAATTCGAAAAACCGAAACCTGTCCCATGCTTCTATACTGTTAATACGAATACAACAGGGTATAGGGAACCGCTAGAATTCAAATTCGATTTCGAGAATTGGGAAAATTTTACTAGCATAGGCGCCGGAAGTGGGGGCAGGGGGAGGGGGGGGGGGCCCCCCCCCCCCCACCCCAAAAAAAAAAAAAATTCTAAAAAGTGGAGGGCAATACGCGTTTTTGCCCCCGAAAAGCCCCCCCAAAAAGCCCCCCCCCCAAAAAAAAAAAAAAAAAAAAAAAAAAAAATGAAGTAGAGTGGGAAAGAAAACAAATGAATTTTATGAGCTTAGACTTGTTAATTCAAACGTTCACAAACCTATTTATACATCCAGTTTAAGTTTTCGCTGCGCGCTTTGCGCGCGAACAGATTATCTCAATTATCTCAATTATCTCAATTATCTCCATTCAACGATTGTTTGTTATGGGGTGAGTGTGGTTGGGCATTAGCCCCTACACAAAAACAAATCGTGAGGCCCCCTCAGACCCGTAGCCGGGGGGGGGGGGGGGGGGGGGTGTGCGTTGGGTACGTACGGCGACAGACACCCCCCCCCCCCCCCCCCCACCTACCACCACATTGAGAGGACTTTCAGCCAATTGTCTCGGTCTCGATATATTTCGGCAGGTGGTCTCGGTCCCGTTTTTTAAATTAAGCACCCTCCCGTGAAAAATCCTGGCTAAGTGCCTGCCCCTTAGGTCTTTGCCCCCCCCCCCCCCCCCCCCCCCCCCCCCCCCCCCCCCCCCCATCCAAAACTGCTTCCGGCGCACCTGGTAACTAGATCCCTTTAATTTTAGTGTAATAAAACTGCGGTAGGAGAGCTTATCATATAAATAAAAGACTGGCTAAGGGTAAAACTAAACACGTCACAAATCTTGGTGACACCCCAATGATAGATGAAAAAGAGCAACTAAAATGGATTCATCGGGTTTAGTTCGAATCCCGGAGGAATCCCATTTTCTTTGCTCTTGTTCATGTATATATTTTATCTGTATAATATGTTTGAATTAATATAGTGAATCCGAACAATATTTACCTATAATTTTTACCCATAATTTTGTTCGGATATTTCACTTTGTTTATTTTCCTTTTCCGAGTATGATATATTTTGACAGAAGCGATTAGTACAAAATAATAATTGCATTCTTATAAATTAGTTCTATAAATCAGGGGTAACAATATTGTTCTTTCTAAATATAAAACAAATCTCTCTTTATCAGCTTTTCCCCCCTGTATCTGAGTTTGACCGGGTGACGTCATATTGAAAGTAGTTTTTGTTCATCTACACCCCCTACAAGAGATTTTTAGAAATAAATCAAGGACATTTTTGACGAGTTTCTCCAATAACGTATAGACGCCAGCCTTTTTATATATTTGATAGCTGCTTATTAGTTACGCGACACCATTACGGATAATATGACTTTTTATGACGTTTACACAAACAAAATATTGTTTCTTACTTTCTTGATGGCCGTTACGTCAGAAGGACGGCGTGATTGTATATAGGTAATCTCTTTCTCGATTGTGTTGACGCGGACGGTGAATTATTATTGTAAAACATTTTCAGCGGATAAATCCAAATAGTAAATGTATAGATAAATTCTGTATTTGTTCAATGCATACTGTGTGTTTCTATATCGAAATGGAACATATCGACATCAAAATGTGATAAATAATTCAATCTTGTCACGTGTTTTGCCGAGATCTCTCATTTCCTGACTTGTAATTTTGTTGTGACGCTCATGCACTGTTAACACGCTGTGTAAACAAATGGTTGTTAAATCTTTTCATACAACTTTAGGTGTAGCATGATAAGTTGTACAAAGAAGGGTTGCGTGAAGCGGCCATTGTTCAAGCGTTGATGAAACGTGATAAATCACGTGATAGTTTCTACCGCATAATCACCGCGTCAAAACCCCTTTTGTCCCATCGCGAACCGAGATAGCGCAGTCGATAGAGAGTGAGGCTTATAACCTAAAGATCCCCGGTTCGTTTCCGACCTTGCCGCTTTACGTCTTTTTTGTATGTGCTATTTCAACAACAGGGTTGTTGAAATTTATTCTAAACAACTGTTGTTGAACAAATTAAAACAACAGTTGTGTAAAATTTAAATAACTGGGGTTGTTGAATGTTTTCAACAACAGTTGGATGGTTCATATGTAAAACAGCGGTTGTTGAACAATTTCAACAAGTTGTTGAATTTGTTTACACAGCGTTTTAACAGTGTGACATAATTTTGCTTGGATGATATGAAGAAAATCGAATATATAGGAACTTATCAAACTCAATTTTCTTCCGATGTTTGGGGCCTCATTCAGGCGTACTGTGATGTGTAGTCTGTAGTCTGTATATTCAGGTAGTTGTATTTGATACATTTGTAAGCCCTGTATTATTATATTG